>OY728119.1:1413018816-1413618816 GCA_963277665.1 Viscum album | reverse complement strand
ATAGACGATATTCTTGTCTATTCAAAGAGCAAGGAAGAACATGAAGATCACTTGAGAATTATATTGAAGACCCTGAGAAAGGATAAGCTTTATGCCAAATTTACCAAGTGTGAATTTTGGCTTCAAAAAGTCGCATTTTTGGGTCACATAATCTCAAAAGAGGGGATATCTGTGGATCCAGCAAAAACAGAGGTTATCGAAAGATGGTCGAGACCAACAACAGTAACTGAGATCCGAAGTTTTCTTGGTTTGGCTGGATATTATCGACGTTTTTTGAAATATTTTTCATGATTATCTAATCCACTCACCAATTTGACTCGGAAAGGAGTTACGTTTGTCTGGATGGAAGAATGTGAAGAGAATTTCAAGGAGTTGAAAAGAAGGTTATCCAGTGCACCTGTGCTCACACTGCCTTGTAGTGGAGAAAGGTTTGTGATCTATAGTGATGCATCCAAGAAGGGATTAGGATGTGTTCTTATGCAAAATGATATGGTGATAGCTTATTCCTCACGACAGTTGAAAATCCATGAGCAAAATTACCCAACACATGATTTGGAGTTAGCTGCGGTAATCTTTGCATTAAAGATTTGGAGGCATTACCTTTATGGTGAAAGGTGTGATATTTATACTGATCATAAAAGTTTAAAGTATATTTTCACACAAAAGGAGCTGAATATGCGTCAAAGAAGATGGTTGGAGCTGATTAAGGATTACGACTGCTCAATCCATTACCACCCTGGGAAAGCAAATAAGGTGGCAGATGCATTAAGTCGATAAGACCATGCTAGTTTATCCATGATGAGGATCACAAAAGATCCAATATTTATGGATTTACAAAGGTTGGATCTTGGAATTATAATGGAAGGGGAAAATTCTTATCTTTCTCAAATGAATGTTCAACCATCTATACATGTGAAGATTAAAGAGGCACGGAAAGAAGATGTCGAGTTACAAAAGAAGGTGAGAAATGTTCCTGAGTTCAACCTTGATTGTGATGGGGTAATAAAGTTCAGGAATCGGGTTTGTGTTCCTCCCATCCCCGAATTAAAGAAGGAGCTTCTGGATGAGGCTCATAGTTCTTCATTCTCTATTCATCCTGGAAGCACGAAGATGTATAGGGACCTGAAAGAGTACTTCTGGTGGGATGGCATGAAAAGAGATGTTGCTGAATATGTCTCTCGATGCTTGGTTTGTCAACAAGTTAAAGCTGAGAGACCGAAGTCTAAGGGGATGTTACAACCATTACCCATACCCAAATGGAAATGGGAAAACATTACTGTGGACTTTGTCACAGGACTTCTTAAAACATCCAAAGGCAATAATGCTATCTGGGTCATAGTTGATCGTCTTACAAAGTCCGCACACTTCATTGCTATTAGAGAGGATTTCTCTCTGGATCAGCTTGCCAGGATATATGTAAAGGAAGTGGTAAGATTTCATGGAGTACCACTATCTATTATATCTGATCATGATCCGAGATTTACCTCGAATTTCTGGCGAAGTCTTCACCATACTTTGGATACAGAGTTGAGTTTCAGCACTGCTTATCATCCTTTGACAGACGGTCAGTCTGAGAGAACAATTAAAACCCTGGAAGATATGTTGAGAGCTTGCTCTATGGATTTCAAAGGAGGTTGGGATCAACACCTACCTTTGGTGGAATTTTCTTATAATAATAGCTTTCACTCCAGTATTCAGATGGCTCTTTATGAAGCTCTCTATGGAAAGAAATGCAGGACTCCAACTTGCTGGGATGAAGTTGGGGAAAGAAAGCTATTAGGACCTGATCTCATTAATGAAATGGCAGAAAAGGTCAGATCTATTCAACAACACATAAGAGCAGCTCAGAGTCGATAGAAAAGTTATGCCGACAGCCGAAGAAAAGACCTAGAGTTTGAAGTGGGCGATAAAGTGTTCTTACGGATATCTCCCTGGAAGAGAGTCATGAGATTTGGAAAGAAGGGGAAGTTAAGCCCTAGATATATCGGTCCTTTCGAAATACTGGATCGTGTAGGGAAGGTAGCTTACCGATTGACGCTTCCACCGAATCTCTCTCAAGTTCACGATGTGTTCCATGTATCTCTCCTGAGAAAGTACATACCTGATCCTTCACATGTACTCAGCTCAGAAGTTGTACCATTGGAGCAAGATCTTTCTTATGAAGAACAACCGATAGAGATTCTGGATCGTAGCGAAAAAGTCCTATGAAACAAGACCACTCGATCGGTGAAAATTTTATGGAGGAATCACCAATTAGAAGAAGCTACATGGGAACTTGAGGATATGATGAGGGAGAGGTATCCTCATCTGTTTGTTACAAAGTGACGAATTTCGAGGGCGAAATTCATTTTAAGGGGGGTAGAATGTAACACCCGAGACTTTTATGTTATATAAATCATCAAAGGAATCTTTTTCTACACAACACTTGCTTGGCTTGCTTTACACGAAATCGTGACCTTCCTCGATAGCTTGCGTCGTACGCAATACCGAGTTTCACTAAACAACGATATGCTATTAAAATATTATTAAAACTACCCGTTATGAATAGTAATAACCACTTTTTGAAATTTTGTAAATTTTATTTTTCAAAATGGAATTCATTTTTGGATTCAGAATACCGAAATTAGCCTAGGGTGAAATTTTGGTATTTTTCTGAAAACTTTCAATTTTTGATGAATAGTGAAACCACTAAGTGGTAGGTTAAAAAACTGAATTTTGCATAAAACTTAATTTTACGGCTTCTGTGAATGGAATTTCGAAAATCCGACAGACACGGTTGATATCAGTAAGTAAAATGTGGTTCAATGAGATGAAAATAATTTTTTGGTGAATAGTAACTTTTTACTTTTTTTTACCGCAGTTAATAGTAAATAGGGTAACTAAGGGTAAATATGATATTACTATTACCCTAACACATGTCCTAATTCTATTGGATAAGTGTAATTCGACCAAAAACAACCTTATGAATATAATATGACCATTTAGGTCCACTTGGATTAGATTATGACATTTAATATTATTTTATTTAATGAATAGTTAAAATAGTTAAAATCAAAGTTTAATAACTAAAACATTTTTAATATGGGGTTATACATAAGATAAATTCGATTATAAATATTCATTAGAAAGATAAAAAGATTTCCTACATAATTATATTTTATTTATAATTTTTAGACTTTAAATAAATTTATTTATTTATGACACAATGATGATGCAGTAATTATCTTATTAATGAAATATTGACAAAATTGATGTTATAAACACCAAAACAAATATAATTTGAGACTTTTTATGAATCCCACTAATTTTATAGGTTAATATGACATGTTAGTATTGATTTAATTAACTTGGTTCGAACAAATAATTCTGTTATGATTTTTACAAAAATCAACTACTAAATAGTGTCAAAATTGACATAAAATAGTTTTTAAAACAAATATTATATTGGTAATTGTTATTTTATTCCTAAAAATCTAAGGTTCGGCAAAATGACTTAGATAAGGTTATATATATTAATAATAAACAACTTGGGGTTCGTTTGTCTTCTTATAGTAAGTTTATTAACCTTATAGTATAAGAACACAAGAAGACACGGTAAAAGTAACTTAATGTTAAATCTAAATGATAAGGTTAAAATATGAACCTAAACTTGTCTAAATTCTATTGGATGAGAGGTTTTAGACCCATCCCCACCTTATCCACAAAATAAATCAATTTGGAGCTATTTAAAACCTAAATTGACTTTATAATAAAATAATATTTTTAGTTATTCCAAAGGTGCCCCTCTCCTCTCTTATAAAAGGACACCTACTCCCCCTCTTCCTCACACCACTTGGAGCTTTCAATCTCGGCCAACCCCTGACACTTTCTCCTCTCCACTTCCCTAGAGACATACTAGAGGTTTTGGTCTTCTTCAAAGACCAATTTTAGTGCCCTAAAAGAAGGTCTCAAAGAAGCACTTCAAAGAAGAGGTAATGTCCGTTACCGATTCTTTCATCTTTATTTCTTCTTCCACTTCTTCTTCTTTAGTTTTTTCATTATTAAGTAATAACATAAGTATCACTCATATACTTATATTTTATTATAATTATGAAACAACCCTATTTCACCATCTATCCACCCTACGGAAAAAGAAATCACCACGCGTGCGTACGTACGGAATACCGTCTCCACGCCGTGGTGTAATCTATTTTCCACCACCACCATACTTGGATGGGTATAATGGTGTAAATAATGACCATATATTACTATTATAAAGTGATATTGATTCTGAAATAGTATACATATACTCCAATACAATTCCACGATCATAGGAACGATATCATCACTCGTGCGTACGTACGGAATACCGTCTCCACGATGTGATGCGACTCATTCTACATGATCTTAATTTCATAATGATTATATAAATGAATTTAATGAATTAATATGATATATATTACACTAATACCATTCTGGAAATGAGGTATCTATAACCTAAAGAGAAGAATAAGAATTTATTCGACAAAACACGCATAAGAACAAAAAGTTATAAACACCCAAATAACAAGTAGCAATGAAATATTACTACTAAGAAGCTAAGAATATGACCATATATGATATCATAAAAATAAGTATGATTCTGGAATAAGTCAATAACATTATTTAAATAATTATACAGGAGGTTCGGACACTTACAAAGCAAGTCGGACCTAAGGTAAGGGAAATATCACAATCTCATTTTTATCAGAGATTGTTTATACTTTGGTATTTACTGGGGTCTATTTTATCATCCAAATCCATGTTTTCTCAATATTTAATATTATTTCCATCCACCTACAATTTTTTAAATCCAATTTTACCCTTAGATGAGTTTTTAGTAACGGATATGAAAGGAATCTTTTGTCGTTTTTCGTACGAGGTACTTTTTGACTTTTCCAACAAAAGTACGAAGAATGTTTTTTTTAACTTATATGGCATGAATGGATTTTTAAAACATTATTTCCAAGAAGATTCCTTTACAATTTTTCAAGTTTATTTTTAATCAACTTCTTTAAGATTAAAATTTTATGACATGTTAAGAAAGGAAAAGTGTTTTTGAAGTAGAAAGGATATTTTCCTCAAGAATGAAGTTCAAGTGTTTTATCAAAATTATTTTCCATCTAAGATAATAAAGGGTTCTATTTATATCCCTATTATTACATTTATTTGACTATGTTGTGATGGAATTATGTTTATGAATTCCTTTATCTTATATGAATGGTTTTATGATGTCATGTTGTTTAAGAATCCCATTTTTATTACATGGGTTATGCAATGATGTATGATTTATGATTTTGTGGCACACATAAGAATGGTATCATTATGAGATGGGTGGGACCTATATATCCCTCCAATGCATTGGGTAAAGATTTTATATATCATGAGATAGACATGGCTAGAATGGTAGGTTATACCGGTTCAGTGAAACAGGACTGAAACGAGGGTGACTCGGTTCAGAAAGGGACTTTGTCCACTAAGATAGTCTTGGCAATGAGTCTTGACTAACAAGAAATGATTCTCTATGATTATTTGTGAATTCCACAAAGTTTCATGTTTCAAGTTATGATTATTGTGATTACATTTCATTGCCATGATTTATTCCATGTTATAATGATCTATTTTGCAGGATAAGATTTCCAAAAGTTATGTTCTTATGTATATGATGTGATTGATATTTCTTTTGTTTACCCTTACTGAGCATTTGAGCTCACCCTTTTGTTTGTTTTATTTCCCCAGGTCAGGAAGAAGGTTATTAAGTAGAATACGCCAAAAAGGGGCTCTAGATATATTGAAATAAATGGGAGGCAAAGTAGATGCTTTATGAACCAGTTGTTTATGTTTCCCAGTTTCTAAAGACACTATACCTATACAGTCCTTTCTTGGTTTTGTTATATGTTGTAATAAGTGTGCTTCAATTCTGAAGTAATAACAATGTATGTAAATTATGGGTCGTTATAGTTGGTATCAGAGGAAAGGTATAGTCAACCTTTGGAAACTAGGATGTGAAAGCCTTAGTAAGAACCCTAAGGATAAGTCTAAGCATAGAACACAATCTTAGTGTTTTAGAAATTTCCATGAATAACCTAGGATAATACCTTAAGTGTGAAATTTTATTCTTAAATTATGTGGTTTTCCTATTATAATTAGTGTTGCTCACACTATTCTTCTTGGTTTTAGTCAATGGCTGGAACCCGAAGGAATCGTGTTAATGCGGAATGCGACGGGAAATGCAATGATTGTCCCTCTGAGCAACCAAACGTTATGGGAGCTGGAATGAAAAATCTTGTAGCCATGCTCACACAACTTTCTCAAGCTATGAATCATGCAGGACTTCCAAACGAGAAAAGTAAGGAGAAACATTCTGTTGAATCCTTCATGAGGCAGCGTCCACCTTCTTTTAGCGGGTCTACTGATCCATTAGTTGCTGAACAATGGATTAGTACTACTGAAAAGATATTTTCAGTTCATCAATGTTCTGAACATGATAAATTCATCCTAGCAGTGTATCGTTTGGAAGGAGATGCTGACCAATGGTGGAATCTTATTAAGAATACGAGGCAAAGGGATGAAATTGAGTCCATGGAATGGGACGAGTTCAAGAACTTATTTTTCAATAAGTACTTCCCTCGTATTCTCCGAACAAAGATGGAGAAAGAGTTTCTTGAACTAAAGCAAAAGGATGATGAATTTGTTGGTACCTATGAAGCAAATTTTACAAGACTTGCAAGGTACGCTTCTGGTATTATTATCCAACCTAAGAGTAAGATCGATCGATTCTTTAGTGGCTTAAAACCAAGTCTTCGAAGGGCGTTAGCCATAAGGGACTTCAATAGCTACGAGGAAATCGTTCGATGTGCTCTCAAAGTCGAGATGGAGATTGGAGTAACCCATCAGTCATATGGGTTTGATAAGAAGAGGAAAATGGAGAAAATATAAAGAGCACACTGAAAAGAAGATGAACTTTCCCTTATGCTCAAAGTGTGGAAAGAAGCATAGAGGGAGTTGTCTTAAAGGGACAAGTAAATGTTTCAAATGTGGAAAGGAAGGTCATCCGGCATTTGAATGCTGCGATGATGGGAAGAAGATGTCTAATGATGCAAACAAAGGAAGGGATACACAGAATGAACCTAATACACTTCAATGTTTCAAGGTCAAGGAGATGGGACATTATGCCAATAAATTCCCTAATCCAAGGGTTGATGATGATGGTCGACGTCAACAAACTCTTAAGGCTAAAGACAAAGGAAAGTCACATGCAATTTCTATCAGCGATGTGGAGTACGATAACGATGTGGTGAAAGGTACACTTACCATCCACTCTAAAGTAGCAAATGTTTTATTTGATTTTGGATCCACCCACTCTTTTATTTCTAAATAATTTTCTAACGGTATCACCGTATTACCTCAACAATTAGATGTTGAGTTAGCTGTGACAACACTTAATGGCACAACAGTCACATCAAAAGTTTATAATTCTTCTCCAATCGAAGTTTGTGGGAAAGTGCTTCCTGCAAATCTTGTGATCCTTCCTATAGTGGAATTTGATGTGATTCTTGGCATGGATTGGCTTTCTTTATATGGAGCTCATATCAATTTCCAAAGAAGGGAAGTCACATTTCATATTCCAGATCAATCTATGATCGTCTATCAATGCAAGGATGAACATAACCTTCCAGTGGAAATTTCTTCTATCTTATGGGTCTTGATTCCACTAAATGAAGGTTATTTATCTCAAATGGTTGGTGAGAAACTCACGATTAAGAATATTCCCATTGTACGGGATTTTGATGATGTCTTTCCGGAGGAATTACCGGGACTTCCACCAAATCGTGAAGTTGATTTCTCAATAGAACTCGTACCGGGTGCTTTGCCTATTTCAAAGACACCTTATAGAATGGCCCCAATTGAGTTGCAGGAATTGAAGAAGAAACTCCAAGAGAATCTTGATAAAGGATTCATACGCCCTAGTGCGTCACCTTGGGGAGAACCTGTTCTATTTGTTAAGAAGAAAGATGGAGCAATGAGACTCTGCATTGATTATAGAGAACTTAACAAGATCACTATCAAGAACAAATATCCTCTCCCGCGCATTGATGACCTATTTGACCAACTACGCGGAGCTCAATACTTTTCCAAGATTGATCTTCATTCAGGGTATCATAAATTAATGGTCAAAAGGGAGGATATACCAAATACGTCTTTCCGTACAAGGTATGGACACTATGAATTTATAGTGATGCCATTTGGTCTTACTAATGCCCCTGCTATCTTCATGGATCTGATGAATAGAGTCTTTGGAGACTATCTTGATCAATTTGTGGTAGTCTTTATAGATGATATTCTTGTCTATTAAAAGAGAAAGGAAGAACATGAAGATCACTTGAGAATTATATTGAAGACCCTGAGAAAGGAGAATCTTTATGCCAAATTTACCAAGTGTGAATTTTGGCTTCAAAAAGTTGCATTTTTGGGTCACATAATCTCAAAAGAGGGGATATCTGTGGATCCAGAAAAAACAGAGGTTATCGAAAGATGGTCGAGACCAACAATAGTAACTGAGATCCGAAGTTTTCTTGGTTTGGATGGATATTATCGACGTTTTGTGAAAGATTTTTCACGATTATCTAATCCACTCACCAAGTTGACTCAGAAAGGAGTTAAGTTTGTCTGAACGGAAGAATGTGAAGAGAATTTCAAGGAGTTTAAAAGAAGGTTATCTAGTGCACCGGTGCTCACACTGCCTTGTAGTGAGGAAAGGTTTGTGATCTATAGTGATGCATCCAAGAAGGGATTAGGGTGTGTTCTTATGAAAAATGATATGGTGATAGCTTTTGCCTCACGACAGTTGAAAATCCATGAGCAAAATTACCCAACACATGATTTGGAGTTAGCTTCGGTAATCTTTGCATTAAAGATTTGGAGGCATTGCCTTTATGGTGAAAGGTGTGATATTTATACTGATCATAAAAGTTTAAAGTATCTTTTCACACAAAAGGAGCTGAATATGCGTCAAAGAAGATGGTTGGAGCTGATTAAGGATTACGACTGCTCAATCCATTACCACCCTGGGAAAGCAAACAAGGTGGCAGATGCATTAAGTCGACAAGACCATGCTAGTTTATCTATGATGAGGATCACAAAAGATCCAATATTTATGGATTTACAAAGGATGGATCTTGGAATTATAATGGAAGGGGAAAAATCTTATCTTTCTCAAATGAATGTTCAACCATCTATACATGTGAAGATTAAAGAGGCACAGAAAGAAGATGTCGTGTTACAAAAGAAGGTGAGAAATGTTCTGGAGTTCAACCTTGATTGTGATGGGGTAATAAAGTTCAGGAATCGGGTTTGTGTTCCTCCCATCCCCGAATTAAAGAAGGAGATGTTGGATGAGGCTCATAGTTCTTCATTATCTATTCATCCTGGAAGCACGAAGATGTATAGGGACCTGAAAGAGTACTTCTGGTGGGATGGCATGAAAAGAGATGTTGCTGAATATGTCTCTCGATGCTTGGTTTGTCAACAAGTTAAAGCTGAGAGACAGAAGTCTAAGGGGATGTTACAACCATTACCCATACCCGAATGGAAATGGGAAAACATTACTATGGACTTTGTCACAGGACTTCCTAAAACATCCAAAGGAAATAATGTTATTTGGGTCATAGTTGATCGTCTTACAAAGTCTGCACACTTCATTGCTATTAGAGAGGATTTCTCTCTGGATCGGCTTTCCAGGATATATGTAAAGGAAGTGGTAAGATTGCATGGAGTACCACTTTCTATTATATCTGATCGGGATCCGAGATTTACCTCGAAGTTCTGGCGAAGTCTTCAGCATACTCTGGATACAGAGTTGAGTTTCAGCACTGCTTATCATCATTTGACAGACGGTCAGTCTGAGAGAACAATTCAAACCCTAGAAGATATGTTGAGAGCATGCTCTATGGATTTCAAAGGAGGTTGGTATCAACACCTACCTTTGGTGGAATTTTCTTATAATAATAGCTTTCACTCCAGTATTTAGATGGCTCCTTATGAAGCTCTCTATGGAAAGAAATGCAGGAATCCAACTTGAAGGGATGAAGTTGGGGAAACAAAGCTATTAGGACCTGATCTCGTTGATGAAATGGCAGAAAAGGTCAGATCTATTCAACAACACATAAGAGCAGCTCAGAGTCGACAAAAAAGTTATGCCGACAGCCGAAGAAAAGACCTAGAGTTTGAAGTGGGCGATAAAGTGTTCTTACGGATATCTCCCTGGAAGAGAGTCATGAGATTTGGAAAGAAGGGGAAGTTAAGCCCTAGATATATTGATCCTTTTGAAATACTGGATTGTGTAGGTAAGGTAGCTTACCGATTGGCGCTTCCACCGAATCTCTCTCAAGTTCACGATGTGTTCCATGTATCTCTCTTGAGAAAGTACATACCTGATCCTTCACATGTACTCAGCTCAGATGTTGTACCACTAGAGCAAGATCTTTCTTATAAAGAACAACCGATAAAGATTCTGGATCGTAGCGAAAAAGTCCTATGAAACAAGACCACTCGATTGGTGAAAAATTTATGGAGGAACCACCAATTAGAAGAAGCTACATGGGAACTTGAGGATATGATGAGGGAGAGGTATCCTCATCTGTTTGTTACAAAGTGATGAATTTCGAGGGCGAAATTCATTTTAAGGGTGTAGAATGTAACACCTGAGACTTTTATGTTATATAAATCATCAAAGGAATCTTTTTCTACACAACACTTGCTTGGCTTGCTTTACACGAAATCGCGACCTTCCTCGATAGCTTGCGTCGTACGCAATACCGAGTTTGACTAAACAATGATATGCTATTAAAATATTATTAAAACTAGCCGTTATGAATAGTAATAACCACTTTTTGAAATTTTGTAAATTTTATTTTTCAAAATGGAATTCATTTTTGGATTCAGAATACCGAAATTAGCCTAGGGTGAAATTTTGGTATTTTTCTGAAAAGTTTCAATTTTTGATGAATAGTAAAACCACTAAGTGATAGGTTAAAAAACTGAATTTTGCATAAAACTTAATTTTACTGCTTCTGTGAATGGAATTTCGAAAATCTGATAGACACGGTTGATATCAGTAAGTAAAATGTGGTTCAATGAGATGAAAATAATTTTTTGGTGAATAGTAACTTTTTACTTTTTTTTACCGCGGTTAATAGTAAATAGGATAACTAAGGGTAAATATGATATTACTATTACCCTAACACATGTTCTAATTCTATTTGATAAGTGTAATTCAACCAAAAACAACCTCATTAATATAATATGACCATTTAGGTCCACTTGGATTAGATTATGACATTTAATATTATTTTATTTAATGAATAGTTAAAATAGTTAAAATCAATGTTTAATAACTAAAACATTTTTAATATGGGGTTATACATAAGATAAATTCGATTATAAATATTCATTAGAAAGATAAAAAGCTTTCCTACATAATGATATTTTATTTATAATTTTTAGACTTTAAATAAATTTATTTATTTATGACACAATGATGATGCAGTAATTATCTTATTAATGAAATATTGACATAATTGATGTTATAAACACCAAAACAAATGTAATTTTAGACTTTTTATGAATCCCACTAATTTTCTAGGTTAATATGACATGTTATTATTGATTTAATTAACTTGGTTCGAACTAATAAGTCTGTTATGATTTTCACAAAAATCAATTACTAAATAGTGTCAAAATTGACATAAAATAGTTTTTAAAACAAATATTATATTGGTAATTGTTATTTTATTCCTAAAAATCTAAGGTTCTGCCAAATGACTTAGATAAGGTTATATATATTAATAATAAACAACTTGGGGTTCTTTTGGCTTCTTATAGTAAGTTTATTAACCTTATAGTATAAGAACACAAGAAGACACGGTAAAAGTAACTTAATGTTAAATCTAAATGATAAGGTTAAACTATGAACCTAAACTTGTCTAAATTCTATTGGATGAGAGGGTTTCGACCCATCCCCACCTTAGCCACTAAATAAATCAATTTGGAGCTATTTAAAACCGAAATTGACTTTATAATAAAATAATATTTTTAGTTATTCCAAAGGTGCCCCTCTCCTCCCTTATAAAAGGACACCTCCTCCCCCTCTTCCTCACACCACTTGGAACCTTCAAGCTCGGCCAACCCCTGCCACTTTCTCCTCTCCACTTCCCTAGAGACATCCTAGAGGTTCTGGTCTTCTTCAAAGTCCAATTTTAGTGCCCTAAAAGAAGTTCTCAAAGAAGCACTTCAAAGAAGTGGTAATGTCTGTTACCGATTCTTTCATCTTTATTTCTTCTTCCACTTCTTCTTATTTAGTTGTTTCATTATGAAGTAATAACATCAGTATCACTCATATACTGATATGTTATTATAAGTATGAATCAACCTTATTTCACCATCTATCCATCCTACGGAAAAAGAAATCACCGCGCGTGCGTACGTACGGAATACCGTCTCCACGCCGTGGTGTAATCTATTTTCCACCACCACCTTACTTCGATGGGTATAATGGTGTAAATAATTACCATATATGAATATTATAAAGTGATATTGATTCTGAAATAGTATACATATACTCCAATACAATTCCACGATCATAGGAACGATATCATCACTCGTGCGTACGTACGGAATACCGTCTCCACGATGTGATGCGACTCGTTCTACATGATCTTCATTTCATAATGATTATATAAATGTTTTGAATGAATTAATATGATATATATTACACTAATACCATTCTGGAAATGAGGTATCTATAACCTAAAGATAAGAATAAGAATTTATTCGACAAAACACGCTTAAGAACAAAAAGTTATAAACACCCAAATAACAAGTAGCAATGAAATATTACTACTAAGAAGCTAAGAATATGACCATATATGATATCATAAAAATAAGTATGATTCTGGAATAAGTCAATAACATTATTTAAATCATTATACAGGAGGTTCGGACACTTACAAAGCAAGTCGGACCTAAGGTAAGGGAAATATCACAATCTCATTTTTATCAGAGATTTTTTATACTTTGGTATTTACTAGGGTGTATTTTATCATCCAAATCCATGTTTTCTCAATATGTAATATTATTTCCATCCACCTACAATTGTTGAAATCCAATTTTACCGTTCGATGAGTTTTTAGTAAAGGATATGAAAGGAATCTTTTGTCGTTTTTCATACGAGGTACTTTTTGACTTTTCCAACAAAAGTACGAAGAATGTGTTTTTTTAACTTATATGGCATGAATGGATTTTTAAAAAATTATTTCCAAGAAGCTTCCTTTACAAGTTTTCAAGTTTATCTTTAATCAACTTCTTTAAGTTTAAAATTTTATGACATGTTAAGAAAGGAAAAGTGTTTTTGAAGTAGAAAGGATATTTTCCTCAAGAATGAAGTTCAAGTGTTTTATCAAAATTATTTTCCATATAAGATAAAAAAGGGTTCTGTTTCTATCCCTATTTTTACATTGATTTGACTATGTTGTGATGGAATTATGTTTATGAATTCCTTTATCTTATATGAATGGTTTTATGATGTCATGTTGTTTAAGAATCCCATCTTTATTACATGGGTTATGCAATGATGTATGATTTATGATTTTGTGGCACACATAAGAATGGTATCATTATGAGATGGGTGGGACCTATATATCCCTCTAATTAATTGGGTAAAGATTTTATATCTCATGAGATAGACATGGCTGGAATGGTAGGTTATACCGGTTCAGTGAAACAGGACTGAAACGAGGGTGACTCGGTTCAGAAAGGGACTTTTCCCACTAAGATAGTCTTGGTAATGAGTCTTGACTAACAAGAAATGATTCTTTATGATTATGTGTAAATGCCACAAATTTTCATGTTTCAAGTTATTATTATTGTGATTAGATTTCACTACCATGATTTATTCCATGTTATAATGATCTCTTTTGCAGGATAAGATTTCCAAAAGTTATGTTCTTATGTATATGATGTGATTGATATTTCTTTTGTTTACCCTTACTGAGCATTTGAGCTCACCCTTTTGTATGTTTTATTTCCCCAGGTCAGGAATAAGGTTATTAAGTAGAATATGCCAAAAAGGGGCTCTAGATATGATGAAATAAATGGGAGGCAAAGTAGATGCTTTATGAACCAGTTGTTTATGTTTCCCAGTTTCTAAAGACACTATACCTATGCGGTCCTTTCTTGGTTTTGTTATATATTGTAATAAGTGTGCTTAAATTCTGAAGTAATAATAATGTATGTAAAGTATGGGTCGTTATAGTTGGTATCAGAGGAAAGGTATAGTCAACCTTTGGAAACTAGGATGTGAAAGCCTTAGTAAGAACCCTAAGGATAAGTCTAAGCATAGAACACAATCTTAGTGTTTTAGAAATGGCCATGAATAACCTAGGATAAGACCTTAAGTGTGAAATTTTTTTCTTAAATTATGTGGTTTTCCTATTATAATTAGTGTTCCTCACACTATTCTTCTTGGTTTTAGTCAATGGCTAGAACCCGAAGGAATCGTGTTAATGCGGAATGTGATGGGCAATGCAATGATTGTCCCCCTGAGCAACCAAACGTTATGGGATCTGGAATGCAAAATCTTGTAGCCATGCTCACACAACTTTCTCAAGATATGAATCATGTAGGACTTCCAAACGAGCAAAAGAAGGAGCAACATTCTGTTGAATCCTTCATGAGGCAGCGTCCACCTTCTTTCAGTGGGTCTACTGATCCATTAGTTGCTGAACAATTGATTAGTACTACTGAAAAGATATTTTCAGTTCTTCAATGTTCTGAACATGATAAAGTCATCCTAGCAGTGTATCGTTTGGAAGGATATGCTGACCAATGGTGGAATCTTATTAAGAATACGAGGCAAAGGGATGAAATTGAGTCCATGGAATGGGACGAGTTCAAGAACTTATTTTTCAATAAGTACTTCCCTCGTATTCTCTGAACAAAGATGGAGAAATAGTTTCTTGAACTAAAGAAAAAGGATGATGAATCTGTTGGTACCTATGAAGCAAATTTTACAAGACTTGCAAGATACTCTTCTGGTATTATTATCCAACCTAAGAGTAAGATCGATCGATTCTTTAGTGGCTTAAAACCAAGTCTTCGAAGGGCGTTAGCCATAAGGGACTTCAATAGCTACGAGGAAATCGTTCGATGTTCTCTCAAAGTCGAGATGGACATTGGAGTAACCCATCAGTCATATGGGTTTGATAAGAAGAGGAAAATGGAATTCAAAGGAAAATCTAAAGAGCACACTTAAAAGAAGATGAGCTTTCCCTTATGCTCAAAGTGTGGAAATAAGCATGGAGGGAGTTGTCTTAAAGGGACAAGTAAATGTTTCAAATGTGGAAAGTAAGGTCATCAGGCATTTGAATGTCGAAATGATGGGAAGAAGATTTCTAATGATGCAAACAAAGGAAGGGATACATAGAATGAACCTAATACACTTCAATGTTTCAAGTGCAAGGAGATGGGACATTATGCCAATAAATGCCCTAATCCAAGGGTTGATGATGATGGTCAACGTCAACAAACTCTTAAGGCTAAAGATAAAGGAAAGTCACATGCAATTTCTATCAGCGATGTGGAGTACGATAACGATGTGGTGAAAGGTACACTTACCATCCACTCTAAAGTAGCAAATGTTTTATTTGATTCTGGATCCACCCACTCTTTTATTTCTGAAGAATTTTATAAGGGTATAACCGTATTACCTCAACAATTAGATGTTGAGTTAGCTGTGACAACACCTAATGGCACAACAGTCGCATCAAAAGTTTATAATTATTCTCCGATCGAAGTTTGTGGGAAAGTGCTTCCTGCAAATCTTGTGATCCTTCCTATAGTGGAATTTGATGTGATTCTTTGCATGGATTGGATTTCTTTATATGGATCTCATATCAATTTCCAAATAAGGGAAGTCACATTTCATATTCCAGATCAATCTATGATCGTCTATCAATGCAAGGATGAACATAACCTTCCAGTGGAAATTTCTTCTATCTTATGGGTCTTGATTCCACTAAATGAAGGTTATTTATCTCAAATGGTTGGTGAGAAACTCACGATTAAGAATATTCCCATTGTACGGGAGTTTGATGATGTATTTCCCGAGGAATTACCGGGACTTCCACCAAATCGTGAAGTTGAGTTCTCAATAGAACTCGTACCGGGTGCTTTGCCTATTTCAAAGACACCTTATAGAATGTCCCCAATTGAGTTGCAGGAATTGAAGAAGCAACTCCAAGAGAATCTTGATAAAGGATTCATACGCCCTAGTGTGTCACCTTGGAGAGCACATGTTCTATTTGTTAAGAAGAAAAATGGGTTAATGAGACTCTGCATTGATTATCGAGAACTTAACAAGATCACTATCAAGAACAAATATCCTCTCCCGCGCATTGATGACCTATTTGACCAACTACGCGGATCTCAATACTTTTCCAAGATTGATCTTCGTTCAGGGTATCATCAATTAAGGGTCAAAAGGGAGGATATACCAAAGACGGCTTTCCGTACAAGGTATGGACACTATGAATTTATAGTGATGCCATTTGGTCTTACTAATGCCCCTGCTATCTTCATGGATCTGATGAATAGAGTCTTTAGAGACTATCTTGATCAATTTGTGGTAGTCTTTATAGATGATATTCTTGTCTATTCAAAGATCAAGGAAGAACATGAAGATCACTTGAGAATAATATTTAAGACCCTGAGAAAGGAGATGCTTTATGCCAAATTTACCAAGTGTGAATTTTGGCTTCAAAAAGTTGCATTTTTGGGTCACATAATCTCAAAAGAGGGGATATCTGTGGATCCAGCAAAAACAGAGGTTATCGAAAGATGGTCGAGACCAACAACAGTAACTAAGATCCGAAGTTTTCTTGGTTTGGCTGGATATTATCGACGTTTTGTGAAAGATTTTTCACAATTATCTAATCCACTCACCAAGTTGACTCGGAAAGGAGTTAAGTTTGTCCTGACGGAAGAATGTGAAGAGAATTTCAAGGAGTTTAAAAGAAGTTTATCCAGTGCACCTGTGCTCACACTGCCTTGTAGTGGGGAAAGGTTTGTGATCTATAGTGATGCATCCAAGAAGGGATTAGGGTGTGTTCTTATGCAAAATGATATGGTGATAGCTTTTGCCTCACGACAGTTGAAAATCCATGAGCAAAATTACCCAACACATGATTTGGACTTAGCTACGGTAATCTTTGCAATAAAGATTTGGAGGCATTACCTTTATGGTGAAAGGTGTGATATTTATACTGATCATAAAAGTTTAAAGTATATTTTCACACAAAAGGAGATGAATATGCGTCAAAGAAGATGGTTGGAGCTGATTAAGGATTATGACTGCTCAATCCATTACCACCCTGGGAAAGAAAACAAGGTGGAAGATGCATTATGTCGACAAGACCATGTTAGTTTATCCATGATGAGGATCACAAAAGATCCAATATTTATGGATTTACAAAGGATGGATCTTGGAATTATAATGGAAGGGGAAAAATATTATCTTTCTCAAATGAATGTTCAACCATCTATACATGTGAAGATTAAAGAGGCACAGAAAGAAGATGTCGAGTTACAAAAGAAGGTGAGAAATGTTCCTGAGTTCAACCTTGATTGTGATGGGGTAATAAAGTTCAAGAATCGGGTTTGTGTTCCTCCCATCCCCGAATTAAAGAAGGAGATGTTGGATGAGGCTCATAGTTATTCATTCTCTATTCATCCTGGAAGCACGAAGATGTATAGGGACCTGAAAGAGTACTTCTGGTGGGATGGAATGAAAAGAGATGTTGCTGAATATGTCTCTCGATGCTTGGTTTGTCAACAAGTTAAAGCTGAGAGACAGAAGTCTAAGGGGATGTTACAACCATTGCCCATACCCGAATGGAAATGGGAAAACAATACTATGGACTTTGTCACATGACTTCCTAAAACATCCAAAGGAAATAATGTTATCTGGGTCATAGTTAATCGTCTTACAAAGTCTGCACACTTCATTGCTATTAGAGAGGATTTCCCTCTAGATCAGCTTGCCAGGATATATGTAAAGGAAGTGGTAAGATTGCATGGAGTACCACTTTCTATTATATCTGATCGGGATCCGAGATTTACCTCGAAGTTTTGGGGAAGTCTTCAGTATACTCTGGATACAGAGTTGAGTTTCAGCACTGCTTATCATCCTTTGACAGACGGTCAGTCTGAGAGAACAATTCAAACCCTAGAAGATATGTTGAGAGCATGCTCTATGGATTTCAAAGGAGGTTGGGATCAACACCTACCTTTGGTGGAATTTTCTTATAATAATAGCTTTCACTCCAGTATTCAGATGGCTCCTTATGAAGCTATCTATGGAGAGAAATGCAGGACTCCAACTTGCTGGGATGAAGTTGGGGAAAGAAAGCTATTAGGACCTGATCTCGTTGAAGAAATGGAAAAAAAGGTCAGATCTTTTCAACAACACATAAGAGCAGCTCAGAGTCGACAGAAAAGTTATGCCGACAGCCGAAGAAAAGACCTAGAGTTTGAAGTGGGCGATAAAGTGTTCTTATGGATATCTCCCTAGAAGAGAGTCATGAGATTTGGAAAGAAGGGGAAGTTAAGCCCTAGATATATCGGTCCTTTTGAAATACTGGATTGTGTAGGGAAGGTAGCTTACCGATTGGCGCTTCCACCGAATCTCTCTCAAGTTCACGATGTGTTCCATGTATCTCTCTTGAGAAAGTACATACCTGATCCTTCACATGTACTCAGCTCAGAAGTTGTACCACTGGAGCAAGATCTTTCTTATGAAGAACAACCGATAGAGATTCTGGATTGTAGCGAAAAAGTCCTATGAAACAATACCACTCGATTGGTGACAAAATTTATGGAGGAACCACAAATTAGAAGAAGCTACATGGGAACTTGAGGATATGATGAGGGAGAGGTATCCTCATCTGTTTGTTACAAAGTGATGAATTTCGAGGGAAAAATTCATTTTAAGGGGGTAGAATGTAACACCCGAGACTTTTATGTTATATAAATCATCAAATGAATCTTTTTCTACACAACACTTTCTTGGCTTGCTTTATACGAAATCGCGACCTTCCTCGATAGCTTGCGTCGTACGGAATACCGAGTTTCACTAAACAACGATATGCTATTAAAATATTATTAAAACTAGCCGTTATGAATAGTAATAACCACTTTTTGAAATTTTGTAAATTTTATTTTTCAAAATGGAATTCATTTTTGGATTCAGAATACCGAAATTAGCCAAGGGTGAAATTTTGGTATTTTTCTGAAAACTTTCAATTTTTGATGAATAGTGAAACCACTAAGTGGTAGGTTAAAAAACTGAATTTTGCATAAAACTTAATTTTACCGCTTCTGTGAATGTAATTTCGAAAATCTGACAGACACGGTTGATATCAGTAAGTAAAATTTGGTTCAATGAGATGAAAATAATTTTTTGGTGAATAGTAACTTTTTACTTTTTTTTACCGCGATTAATAGTAAATAGGGTAACTAAGGGTAAATATGATATTACTATTACCCTAACACATATCCTAATTCTATTTGATAAGTGTAATTCGACCAAAAACAACCTCATTAATGTAATATGGCCATTTAGGTCCACTTGGTTTAGATTATGACATTTAATATTATTTTATTTAATGAATAGTTAAAATAGTTAAAATCAATGTTTAATAACTAAAACATTTTTAATATGGGGTTATACATAAGATAAATTCGATTATAAATATTCATTAGAAAGATAAAAAGATTTCCTACATAATGATATTTTATTTATAATTTTTAGACTTTAAATAAATTTATTTATTTATGACACAATGATGATGCGGTAATTATCTTATTAATGAAATATTGACATAATTGATGTTATAAACACCAAAACAAATGTAATTTGAGACTTTTTATGAATACCACTAATTTTAGAGGTTAATATGAAATGTTAGTATTTATTTAATTAACTTGGTTCGAACTAATAATTCTGTTATGATTTTCACAAAAATCAATTACTAAATAGTGTCAAAATTGACATAAAATAGTTTTTAAAACAAATATTATATTGGTAATTGTTATTTTATTCCTAAAAATCTAAGGTTCGGCCAAATGACTTAGATAAGGTTATATATATTAATAATAAACAACTCGGGGTTCGTTTGGCTTCTTATAGTAAGTTTATTAACCTTATAGTATAAGAACACAAGAAGACACGGTAAAAGTAACTTAATGTTAAATCTAAATGATAAGGTTAAAATATGAACCTAAACTTGTCTAAATTCTATTGGATGTGAGGGTTTCGACCCATCCCCACCTTATCCACGAAATAAATCAATTTGGAGCTATTTAAAACCGAAATTGACTTTATAAAAAAATAATATTTTTAGTTATTCCAAAGGTGCCCCTCTCCTCCCTTATAAAAGGACACCTCCTCCCCCTCTTCCTCACACCACTTGGAGCCTTCAAGCTCGGCCAACCCCTGACACTTTCTCCTCTCCACTTCCCTAGAGACATCCTAGAGGTTCTTGTCTTCTTTAAAGACCAATTTTAGTGCCCTAAAAGAAGGTCTCAAAGAAGCACTTCAAAGAAGAGGTAATGTCCGTTACCGATTCTTTCATCCTTATTTCTTCTTCCACTTCTTCTTCTTTAGTTGTTTCATTATGAAGTAATAACATAAGTATCACTCATATACTGATATGTTATTATAAGTATGAAACATCCCTATTTCACCATCTATCCATCCTACGGAAAAACAAATCACCGCGCGTGCGTACGTACGGAATACCGTCTCCACGCCGTGGTGTAATCTATTTTCCACCACCACCTTACTTGGATGGGTATAATGGTGTAAATAATGACCATATATGACTATTATAAAGTGATATTGATTCTGAAATAGTATACATTTACTCCAATACAATTCCACGATCGTAGGAATGATATCATCACTCGTGCATACGTACGGAATACCGTCTCCACGATGTGATGCGACTCGTTCTACATGATATTCATTTCATAATGATTATATAAATGAATTGAATGAATTAATATGATATATATTACACTAATACCATTCTGGAAATGAGTTATCTATAACCTAAAGAGAAGAATAAGAATTTATTCGACAAAACACGCATAAGAACAAAAAGTTATAAACACCCAAATAACAAGTAGCAATGAAATATTACTACTAATAAGCTAAGAATATGACCATATATGATATCATAAAAATAAGTATGATTCTGTAATAAGTCAATAACATTATTTAAATCATTATACAGGATGTTCGGACACTTACAAAGCAATTCGGACCTAAGGTAAGGGAAATATCACAATCTCATTTTTATCAGATATTGTTTATACTTTGGTAATTACTGGGGTGTATTTTATCATCCAAATACATGTTTTCTCAATATGTAATATTATTTCCATCCACCTAAAATTGTTTAAATCCAATTTTACCCTTCGATGAGTTTTTAGTAAAGGATATGAAAGGAATCTTTTGTTGTTTTTCCTACAAGGTACTTTTTGACTTTTCCGACAAAAGTATGAAGAATGTTTTTTTTAACTTATACGACATGAATGGATTTTTAAAACATTATTTCCAAGAAGCTCCCTTTACAAGTTTTCAAGTTTATTTTTAATCAACTTCTTTAAGTTTAAAATTTTATGACACGTTAAGAAAGGAAAAGTGTTTTTGAAGTAGAAAGGATATTTTCCTCAAGAATGATGTTTAAGTGTTTTATCAAAATTATTTTCCATCTAAGATAATAAAGGGTTCTGTTTCTATCCCTATTTTTACATTGATTTGACTATGTTGTGATGGAATTATGTTTATGAATTCCTTTATCTTATATGAATGGTTTTATGATGTCATGTTGTTTAAGAATCCCATTTTTATTACATGGGTTATGCAATGATGTATGATTTATGATTTTGTGGCACACATAAGAATGGTATCATTATGAGATGGTTGGGACCTATATATCCCTCCAATGCATTGGGTAAATATTTTATATCTCATGAGATAGACATGGCTGGAATGGTAGGTTATACCAGTTCAGTGAAACAGGACTGAAACGAGGGTGACTCAGTTCAGAAAGGGACTTTGTCCACTAAGATAGTCTTGACAATGAGTCTTGACTAACAAGAAATGATTCTCTATGATTATGTGTGAATGCCACAAAGTTTCATGTTTCAATTTATGATTATTGTGATTACATTTCACTGCCATGATTTATTCCATGTTATAATGATCTCTTTTGCAGGATAAGATTTCCAAAAGTTATGTTCTTATGTATATGATGTGATTGATATTTCTTTTGTTTACCCTTACTGAGCATTTGAGCTCACCCTTTTTTATGTTTTATTTCCCCAGGTCGGGATGAAGGTTATTAAGTAGAATATTCCAAAAAGGGGCTCTAGATATGATGAAATAAATGGGAGGCAAATTAGATGCTTTATGAACCAGTTGTTTATTTTTCCCAGTTTCTAAAGACACTATACCTATACGGTCCTTTCTTGGTTTTGTTATATGTTGTAATAAGTGTGATTCAATTCTGAAGTAATAACAATGTATGTAAAGTATGGGTAATTATATACATCATATAAGTTAAAAGAAAACATTCTTCTTGTACATTTACATGATAAGTCAAAAAGTACTTTTTTTGGAAAATGACAAAAGATTCTTTTCAAACCATATATTAAAAAATAAAAAATGGGTAAAAATGAATTTAAACATTCATAGGATATTATTAAAACATTTTTGAAAACATTTTTATAAAAAATGTACATTGATGATAAATATTCCCCAACAAAGATATAAAATGAAACAATCCCAAATATTTAATAGATTGTAAGATAAATACTCATCACATTATAATAAGTAGGATCGTATTCCTCATGAAAGAAAGAAAATAATAAGGGTATGAAATATCATAAAATTATTGATAATATTTATAAAATACATTCATGTGTAGTATATACCCCAGGTAGAAAAAAAAAGTATTCTATAAGGCATGTGTCTCGAAGAAATAAAGGTGAGATAAAAATCCCTTACTATAGGTACAATTTCATTCTTATGTATAAAATATTCATGTATAATGGATTAAACAATGATATTAACTTATCATAGAACCATATTTATTATTATGATATCATATATGATCATATTATCACTCGTTTAATAATATTCAATTAATACTTTTCTTTCAGGTGTTAACTGGTTTATTTTCTTAAGCATGTTTTGTCTTATAAGTTTTGATTTTTGAACAAAGAATATAGTATTTTCATTTTTAGAATGATATTAAGATAATATATATCATATTATTTATTCTATATATTGATATAATCATTCATTAATGTTGATTATGAAGAATAAATCACATCGTGTCGTGGAGAAGGTAGGTCGTACATACACACGAGCGATGATATCATTCCCTTAATTGAAATGGTATTGAAGTGGATGGTGTATATATTTTTTCAGAATCAATATAATTTTATAATAATCTTATATATTTATTATTTCCATCATTACATCCATCCAAGTAAAGTAGTGATGAAAAACAGATTACACCACGGCGTAGTGATTTCATTTTCCATAGGATGGATAGAAGATGGAATATGGTAGTTCTATAATCATAATAAAATCTAAGAATATAGTTGATACTGAATTTATTACTTTATAATGGAAACAAAAAATGAATAGTAAGTAGAATAAGAAATGATCTTGATATAGTTGGTAAAGGAGATTACCTTTCTTCAATGATCTCCCTCTAGATCTCCTCTTAGGGACACTAGATTTAGTCTTTTGAGAATAACAGCACCTCTAGAATGTGTATAGAGATGTTAGGAAAGAAAATGGGTAGGTTACAGACAATATTTATGGCTCAAATAGTTGTAAAGAAATAAGGTAGGATGTTCTCTTTTATAATTGAGGTGGGGCACCTATGGAGTTTCTAAAAATATTAAATTATAATAAATTCGATGTCATTACAGATACTCAAAAAATGTAATATATTAGAATATGATATGATTTAAGGTTTTAATATCATCAAACAAAATATTTTAGAAAAGTTTTGGTATTCATTTAAACCTTATCATTTTAATTAACCCTTAGTTAACTGATTTTAATTTTAACTAAAGTAACTACTTTTTCAATATTAAAAGATTTTAACAATTACTTATTTGATGTAACTTATACCATAAATGAACAATTTATAAAATTTTATAAAATATTATAATTATTTTTTATTTTAAAAAAAATATTATTTTTAAATAATTTAATAAAACATTATTTTTATAAAATATAAATAGTGTCAATTTTGACACTATTTATTTCATTGATTTTTAGAAATTTCAATATATCAATTTATCTTTGAAAAATATATGTTATTATATTCTTATGAGGTAAAGGTCATCAATAAAATACTTTGATCACATTAATTATATCAAATTATATTTAGTATAATATTTTTAATAACATATATTTGATATTTCCATTAATAAAAAAATTACTATGTCAGTGTTGTGTAATTATTTAATATAGTCATTTATTTAGTAAAAATTTAAAATAAAATACCTTGATGAAGATAAATTTTGTATATTGAAAAATAATATTTATAGTTTAATTTATTTAATGTATTACCCTATATTAAAATGATATATTATTTAAGACACGAATGTGACATCATTAATTTTTTATTAAATAAAATATTATAAATAACATAATTTCATCCAAGTAGCCATAAATGTCAAAGATAAATTTTTATCATGAAAATATAATTATTATGTTTAAAGTTAACATTTATATTCATTTATAACACTCATTTTCTCCCATGTGGACACATGCAAGTTATTAAAGACAAAGAAAATGACATTTTGTGTCTTTCATTGATTTAAATATTATATAAGTCATTTTCATAGAAAATGGTCCATTAAAAAACTATCCATTAAACAACATAATTTAGATCCTTATGTGTTAACTATGTAATTATATTCATTCAATAAAATTTTGGTATGTTTTAAAGTCATTTTATAGTCTCTCTCATTTTATTTTAAACCAAAATTGCTCAATCTACCCTTTACCGCGGTAAAACAATTTACCACGGTCACTATTCGTACTTTCAAAAATAAAAGGTACCAATTTACTTAATTTTAACCTCATGAATCCAACTTTATAATCCATTTTTCAAAATTTAAAATACATAATTTTTAGAATTTAATTTAATATAAAACTGGTAAAATTCCATGAAAAATAATTTTTCTGAAAAATACCCTCTTAAAGTATAAAATGTTTCTGTAACAAATTTTTTATAAAATACTTTTGAAAAAGCTAATTTGGATTATTTTAAATCAAAATTAACTAACTAAAATTTAAAACTAATCTAGAAAAAAAATTACCTTTTAAATACTTTAAATGAAAACATTTTTGCTTTAATAAAAATCTATATTTCACTATTCATCAAAACATGAAACTTACCAAAAAAATATGAAACATTTATCCAAATTAAAATTTGATATCCAAATTAAAAATGATAAGTTTAATTTTTCATAAAAAATTATAAAAGTTTCAATAACTATATTTAAAATGGGTTCTCCATTAGAAGGTGGTAAATTTACTCTTTTGAAAAATATATCATTTTATTCATAAAATTGGATTTATTCTTATCATATTACTGTAAAATATATTGGATGATTATCAAAAATATTTTATTGAATATATAACATATTTTTTCATTATTATCATTCATTAATTTTATTTAATTTAATTTATAAACACAATATTAATTTGGGATCGGAAAAATAATAAAATTTCCTTTACATTCAACTGGTATATATTTTCATTTCAAAGTAATTAAATAATAAATTGATCTTATATACCTTATATTTGAATAATTTTTCCAATACTATTCATAACAACTAATTTAATAGTTGGTTTATTATCTTATAAAAAAATGATATTTCATAAAAACTCAACGTTTTGTGTAACGTAAGCTAAGAAAATGTTGTGTATAACACAATACATCAAAAAAATCAAATGGTTTTAAAAAAATATTTCATAAAAATATCAGGTTGTTACATTCTACCACCCTTAAAATGAATTTTATGCACAAAATTCATCTAGGTTATCAAAGGTTTAATACTTGAAAATTTCTTCCATAGAAACCCACATCATAAAAACAAATAGTAAAACTTACTTTTAAAAAGTAAAGATAGAAACATAATGGTTACCTAAAGTAACTCATAACTAGGTTTCCACATAGGATAACATATGTGGAATGTGAAAGCATTAACATGGAATAGAAATCAAACCATCATGTTCTGATGGAAAGTAATAGAGAATATAGTTAGGATAAAGTTAACATTCACAAGGCCATAAATCCACAATGATCTAAGGGGTCATTTGATTCATCAAAAAAGAAGTAATTAGGATATAATTTTTTGTTTTATGACCCTTTCCCTATAGTTGAATAATTTCCTTAATAAGATATTCTTACTTGATTTCAGGACAACCATAACCTTTGTTATTCCTTAATCAATTTCCACTTCATATCTTATTCCAAGAAATGAAGGTGGATTTTCCATTCCTAAAGCTTTAGCATATCATTAGATCCTTAAATATAATGACAGGTCACTCCATCTATTTTTATCATAACAAATGTTTAGCTCAAGTCATCCAATATTCATAACTCCACCTATGGCGAGATAATATTTTAATCTCATAAACTTATCTGAAGTTTAGATTAAACTTTCCATAAATGGATAATTTTATAATCCTTCCAAAAGATGAAAATACAAAAAATTTACAAATTAGTGCATTAAACTAGCTTAACATTTATCCCCCATATATCATAATGAAGCTTGTGGTGGTCATATTACAAACATTTGAATACCATAATCATGTATTCTCTTGAAACATGGTAATATACTGAATTACCATACATCCTTACTAAAAACATTCATGTTTCCATATTCCATGGTTTATCTGATATATTCCATAAGTCCAAATTGTAAACATCATCTATGATATAATAACCCACTTGTCAAAAAATCCATAATTAGTTCCATGGTAATGAGTATTGTTCAATTAATCATATCCAACATATCTGTATCCAAACATCATTATCCTAACATAAAGATCATATTAAGGGATATATTTCCCTTAATCATGAATTTCCTATCATATTTCCATTAAAACACTTTTCTTTTCCATTAGAACCATTCAACATATTCTTTTAAATCCTTAGAGAAATGCGAAAATAAAAAATCCTTATATAATTCACCATTCATAATTTTTGAATCCAAATACATAAGTACATCAATTATTCTACTTCATCCTTTGGATATTAATAGGACCACCTCATCTTATTACATAATAACTCTTAACATTCACATTTCATATGTAGTCTCATCACCATCAAAAATATAACCATTACATGCACCACCTTGATGATTCGTATTGGGACCTTTCCTTGTAACATCCTAGATATGGGTGCCACTCAACTGGTGCCCCATAACCAGTTGGCCACATGACCTCAAGCACATTTCCCCAAATGCCAGACGTCTTTGACTAGCTGTGAGGGATTAGGGTGTGATAGTTTAGAAACAATTCCCTCATTGGAAAATTGTAAAGTAGAGGAATAAATAATAACACAATAGTGGAAGCAGTAAACAACAGTCCTCTAAAATAAAAGGTGGATGACTGATAAGATAAATAACCAAGCATCATTCAAAAAAAAATGATGCAGCGTGTTATGTTCTATGAAAAAATCCAAAACAGGTACACTGTTGGAATCCACAATATATATTCTAAAATCAAAATGAAACAAAGGTAACTAAAAAGCATCGCAAGCCTTGTCTCGGTCCTATGATCTTCATCTCCTAAACAACATCTCAAGTACATGTAGAAGGGCACTTCCCCTTATCAAAACCTACAACAATATAATCTATTTGGGCCCAAAATCATGACTTGGACAGGGTGTGAGAAATAAATCCTAGTAAGCGACCACCCAAAATTTGTGTCAATATTTCAGTGAGTATATGAAACCAGTAGTGTACAAAAAGGGAATGCAGTAAACTAGTAATTACTCAAAAGTAGACACTCTTATAACTCATGTTTTCCATTTTCATTATTTATGTTCAGTTCAACCATACAATTATATTGAATTATATAAGTCTTGAGATCTAGCCTAAACATGTCAATCCCCTGTATAAAGTATGCTCAAAAGATACCTCAAAAGGAAATCCAAACAAGTAAAGTGAAGACTGAATCCAAGATTTTTATTTTTCTTAGTAGAAGTTTCATAAGTTATTTCATTTCAAAATTAAATTCAACACCTCACCCATAGGCATAGAAAAACCCTTCCTGCAAGCATGAAAAATCCATTCTTGTAGGCATAACAAACCCTCACCCATAGGCATAAAAAATCATCGCCCACAGGCATAACTAATCCATGTTTGTAGGCATTGAAGTCAACAGGGTTGATCTCGGTATATCATCATTTTATCATAAAATACAACACATGTAAATCACACTATTACATGGTTAACATAATAAAAACTCACGTGCGAATCATACCAAACAAGCAACAAGTAAACTAAACTATCACAATGATTAAACAATTATACTCACATGGGTAGTTCATATCACAATCCTAATACGTAATCTAAAAATTACAAATCATAAACAAATATACTCGCATGGGTAGTTCATATCAAAATCCTAATATGTAATTTAACAATTACATGGCTTAAACAAATATACTCACATGTTCAGTTTATGTATAATAAGAAAAAAAGTGAATTAAACTATCACAAGGATTATGAAATTATCATCTCACATTGGAAACATTCAATTAACCAATTTTATTTTAAACAACCCCAAAAAAGGAAACAATGTCATTCCCATAGGTATCCTTATCCAAATTTCTAAACAATGGCCATATGATGGAAATGCACCCATGGGGTGGCCCTTAATCAAACCAACAGTCTCAAACATGCTTAAATTAATAAAATTCAATACCTAATCATCATTTGAAAACAATTAGGGTAAATGTTCATTCAAGGCTACACCCTAAACAAGGGAGAATGGAACTATGGCACATATAAACAACTCAACATTGAGCGAAATGCACAAGATCACCTACCTCATCGTAGTACGACTCTCCTAGTCTAGCCTCAACCTCCAATTCAAGATAGAAGGATGTAGATCTACAAAATGAGGATAAATTCTCAACCTTAAATAACTTCATTGAGAGAAAAAAATCACAACAAAACGACTCAATAGGAATTGAGAGCTTACTGATCGAGTTCAAATTCAACTGACGACGAAGGAATCGGGGTTCGAATGATCAATTGGGAAGGGATTGAAGGTTTGGTGTTTCTTCTTAGTCAACTCAGAAGAGCCTCTATCTGTTTTCACAAAAACAATGCTACTGCCTGATTTAATCAATAAAGAATGTACATGGTGTGTACTTGAGACTACATGATATGTCTACTCAGTTTCTGGACTGACTATTACTTGGTCATATACCACGATTACATGGTGTGTATCCTTCCATACAAAACATGTACCTATAATTACATGACATGTAGATCCCAGTCAAATCATGTAATAGGATTGTAGCTATCTCTTGACCTCCTTTCCCCCATTTTCATAAGTATAAATTCAAAATGGAAGATCTACACCTCAATGAAAGAACTGGTTTCTTACAAACATCCCCCTTAAATCAATTCATCCCCAAATTTCCCTTCTAAGGGTGATGAAGAAATACCTGAGATCAACTCTAACCATTGTGATTGTACATCGGCCTCCCTCTCCCAGGTCTCATATTGTTCTCGGTCTTCCTTCCTTAGCACTCATACAAAAGAAACATACTGGCCAAAGAGAACCTTTGTGATATGATCCACAATACAAATGGGGTGCTCCTCAAAGGATGTATCTTCCTGCAACTCCACTTCCTCATGAGGAAAGGTGTGAGATGGGTCTGAAAAGTAACGTTTCATCTAAGAAATATAGAAGATTTCATGAATATACTTGTACCTCTAAGGTTACTATAATCTATGGGCAACCGGACTAACCCTCTCTAGAATCTCAAATAGAGCGATGTATCTCAATGAAAGCTTACCCTGACTCCCGATCCTCTTGTACCCCAACCTCAGCACAACATGCAGGAAAACTCAATCTCAACCTCAAAATCTAGAGTTCATCTACAGTGATCAATGTATAATTTTTTATGATACTATATAGTAGCCATCTGATTCTAAATCAATTGGACCTACGTAGAAGTCTCTTGCATAATATGTGGTCCCAGTAAATCTACCTCACCCGCCTCTAGCCAGCACAGGGGTGATCAGCAAGGCCTACCATACAAATACTCATAAGGTTTCATCTATATAGTCACCTAGAAACTATTATTGAAAGAAAATTAAACCATGGGAATATGATTCTCCCAAGAGCCTCCAAAATCTTGGGCACATGCTTGATGTATTTCCTCTAGCACTTGTATCATACTCTCTAACTAGCCATTAGTCTGAGGGTTGTATGTTTGCCCAAAAGCACCTGTATACCCAACTTCCTCACAAAAATCTTCCATAAATGATATTTAAAGTGGAAATCCCTATCTAAAATGATAGAACAAGGTACCTCATGAAGTCATACCACCTCATGAATAGACAACTTCTTAATCTCATCAACATTGAAGGTCTCCTTAATCGGCAAGAAGTGAGTGACCTTCGTAAGTCTGTAAACCACCACCCACACTACATCGTTGCCTATAGGTGACCTCAGTATCCCAATAAAAAAATCCATTGGGACATCATCCCATTTACACTATGGAATAGGTAACTGATATAAAAGATTGGTTGGCCACTGATGTTCTACCTTCACCCGCTGACAGGTGGAACACCTTGTAACAAAACCAGCCACCTCTCTCTTCATTCCCAACCACTAGTACTGACAGAATAAGTCACGGTACATATTAGTAACTTCAGGATGAACTTACCATACTGAATCATGAAACTCCCACATCATCTCCTCATGTATTTCTCATAGAACCCAGACACATCCATAGATCCATAAGATCTCATCATCCCCTACCATCCAACAAAGTAGTGGATCCTCACCTGCGACACTCCCTCACAGGACTAGGCCCTCATACTATGATAGTTGTATCATCTTCACTCTATCCATGAGGGTATAAGTCATAGATAAATAATAAAGGAAAGACTATCCCTAACTGTCATGCACCTCCAAGTGCATCTTAGAGAACAATTCCATAAGCTACCACTTGCTACTAGCCTCCTGCACTGCCTGTATCTGAGTACAACGGATTAGTGCATCATCCAATTCATATCCTTTTCCAGATGTGTAGGTAAGATCAAAGTCAAAATAAAAAAGGTATTATAACCACCTTTGCTAACTCAGATTTAGATTACACTGATTAAATATGTACTTGATACATTTGTGGTTCGTGTACACCAAAAAACTCTCCCCTAATAAGTAATTTCTCCAACAACAGAACGCATGAACAACCAAGGATAACTCAAGATCATGCGTCAGGTAGTTCCTCTCATGTGGCCTCAACTACTGAGACCCATACACAATGACTCGTTCCCCCTGCATAATCACTACTCCCAACCCAATACTTGATGTGTCACAATACACAGTGTAACTTCTAATTGGATATGAAAAAATCAGAATCGGTGCTGACATTAATCTCCCTTTCATATCCTAAAAGTACGTTTCACAAGAATCTGACCATACGTACATCACACCCTTCTTTTTCAAGATTTTCATTGGTTTTGTTAAGCATGAGAAGTTTTGTATGAAATGGTTGTAGTAACTAGTGAGCTCTAGAAAACTGTGTACCTCAAATATGATCTTGGGATTCTCTAAGGTAACTACTGCTCTCACTTTCTCTATGTCCATTGATACTCTTGTCTTCGAGATTACGTGACCTAGTAAGTGAATCTAATCCATCTAGAAGTGTCACTTTGTGAGCCTAGCATATAGCTGATGCTCTCTTAGTGTATTCAAAATGATTTGAATATGGTTAGTATAGTTGTGTCTATTGTGAGAATACACTAATATATCATCCATAAAAACCACCATAAAAGAATCCAAGTAATGATGGAAGAATCAGTTCATCAACGCCATGAAAACTGCTGGCGTGTTCATGAGACAGAATGGAATGACCAAATACTCATAACCTATACCTGCTATGAAAGGTTGTACGAGGTATGTATGAAGATCGAACACACACGTAGTGATATCTTGATCTCAATTAGAACTTTGAGAACACTCAAGCTCTTCAAAGATAATCAAATAGGTCATCTATCCATGTAAATGGATATCGGTTTTTAACCATCAGTTGGTTATGTTTTGGATTGAACACGCATATCCTGAGAGTACCGCCTGCCTTCTTCACAAAAAGTACCGGAGAACCCCAAGGATAAGTATTGGGTAGAATTAAACCCTTATTCTCCAAATCCTATAGCTTCCTCTTGATCACTTGCTACTCCATCGTAGCCATCCTATAAGGAGGAATGGATATCGGTGCATCTCCTAGTACTAGCTCGATATATTACTCTACCGCTCTTACTAGTGGAAATCCTAAAAATTCATTTGGGAAGACATATCTAAAATAATCAAACACTAGTTTAAAATCCATTTAAGATCTTCCATGGCCATATAGATATAAACTATAAATATGTGTTGCCATCCCACTTAACCCACATTGCTCAAGTCCATCTCAGTTTTCCTGGAAATTCCACTCTCCCTTGAATAGAATCAATTCACCTTCTGGTGATGTAAAACTCACCCTACAGAGATAGAAATAGAAAAAGTATTGAAAGGAGAATAACCAGTCCATTCCGAGTATGACATCAAATCCTTTAATCTCTACGACATAGATATCCCAAATTAAGTGACACCCACGAACCTTAAGGGAGAATGCCTTCCACTAACGCACACCTGTCATCCTTATCCCAAACGAAGTGTCTAGCATCATAACATCATCAACAGAGAAAACATGGAGCCCGAGGCTCTCTACAATGGGAATAGATATGAAACTATGTGAAGCCCCAATATCAAAGAGTGAAGAAGATAAAATAGAGCCGACTATAATAATACCTATGAAAATAGAAGGTCTGGGATCCTACTCCTGCTGGGTTTGTTGCACTGCATAAGTCTGACCTGTACTACAGTCGTGAGACACTATATGGCTACCCTGAGCTAACCCACCCTATTGTTACTAAGCTCTTAGGGTTTGGATACCATGACTATGACCACCACCTCGGCCTGAATGTCCTAACATATTCTAATTTTCTAACTGGTGAGAAGTTGCTGACCCTGCTCCTGAACCACGAGTCTATGAAGAACCTCTCTCACTAGTTGCCGGTGGAAATTCCTAGCAGAAATGTTGTAGATGGAACATATTTCCACAAGTTTGACACTCTAATGGGTCCATAGAACACTACGGTCTCATATTCCTAGCTCTTCCACACTAATAGCACCTCACCTGGCTTCCTGAAGAAACATTCTGACAACTTGTATCACCGTGAGAAAGCTTCATACGGTGGTTCTTACTCCTAGTCGAGACAGTATCAGATCTGAGTGTCAAACCACCCTGGTTAACACCTATAGATTCTCGTAGATTATGCTCTGTAATCAGTGATTGATTAAAAATGTCATATATAGAAGGAAACTTGAAAATGTTCACCTATAATCGAATGTCATACCTGAGACCATCCTCGAATCGCATATCCCTTTATGTCTCGTCACCCATCAGAATATGTGTGAATCTCTAAAGCATAGTGAAATTGTTAGAGTACTCCATCACTAACATAGAATCTTTCTCTAGATGCATGAACTCATGGGCTCTATCAGCCCTCAGTGTCTCAAAAAAATTAGTAGTCATAGAAGACTGTTTGAAATTATCCTCATGCCATGTATCGATGATGCTCTATATGTGTGATAGAATCCCACCAAATCTTGGATAAATAACACAACATATAAGTTCCAAGCTTGATCCCTCTACTTAGTAGGCATCTCCAGATTCTCGAAGATCATAATCATGGACTCCTTCCATGACTCTACAGCCTCGATTCCACCATCCCCTGAAAATGTAGGCGGATGTGGCTGCTGGAATACTCATGTCAATTCTTCCATAGACGTGGAAGGTTGAGGTACTCTCTAGAAGGTTTGTATAAACCTCATGAAGCCTTCACAGAACTATGCTTCTATACCTGTGTCTATTATAATAGTTGGTGTATCAATAGTCACATCTGGAGGATCCTCTGGTAGCCTGTAACACCTTGAGATTTTATGAGATAGATTTCTTTAATTTATTTGATGTCTTGTATTGTACACTACACCATGATTATCTTGCACTATAAAAAACACCATATTAGCTTTCAGTATAAGAAACACTATACATGGCTTGTGTTACACGCAAGAATGACCTTCCTCAATAGCTTGTGTTGTACGCAATACCGAGTTTCACTAAATAATGATATATTATTAAAATATTATATAAACTATCCGTTATTAATATTATTAACCACATTTTAAATTTTATATAAATTAACATTTATCTTATGTATTTTCTAGAAAATTTATAAGAACAAATTCAATTTTTTCGGATAAAAGAATTATTTTTCAAAGAAATACAATTTTACACCTTTTTGACGGAGAACACATTTTAAATCTAGTTTTTGAAAATTTTATAAGTTATATTTGACATAATAAACTTCTTCGTTGAAATAAAGACATCAAAATTTACCTTAGTTGAAATTTTGGTATTTTCTAGATTAAATACATATTTTAATGAATAGTGAAAAATATTGCACAAACTCCCTTTTCATCTAATTTATTTATGTAGTTATATTATCATTTTAATTGGTTTTAAAATGTAATTAGATATTTTTTTATCATTTAATACAATTTTGTTCATTATATTTAATTTCACATTTAAATTGGACATAAACACATGTTAATCTATTGGGAGTTTTTACTTCTTAAAAACCCGCTTTCTAGTTTTAACAACGAGAATAAATATTAAATTAATTAATGAAACTTATGTGTTTTGAAGTTTGAAAAATAGATTCCATATTTGGAATCAATGGGTCCAAATTATGTAAATATGTTTTTTTGGATATTATGAATAGTAACTATGATAATTTTTATTTACCATAGTTAAAGGTAAATCGGGTAAATTAGGGTAACTAACAATATGATAAAGATAATAAAATTAACCTAACACCTACCAAAATCCTATTGGTTGAATTAAATTCGACCAATGTCACCTAATGGTCGTAATTGATTCATTTAATGAACTTTTATACAAGAAATTGATGGAATTATAATTAAAACAAAAGAAGGTGACAACATGTCACTCTAATATAACTTATAAGTATAATAATTTTAATATGGTAATAAACATGATAAAACTTTGAACATAAATAGTCTCCAGAAAAAAATTGAAATTATATACCACATGTTAATTTATTGAGAAATTTTAGAGATTAAATAATTACCATTAATGATGACACAATAGTGATGTAGAAATTATTTTATTGATAGAAATATCAAATAAATTGTTTTAGAAATATTAAAATAAATATCATACAAACTAATTAATGTGCTCCACAAATTTTCTAGGTGACTATGACATGTTAGTAGAGTATTAAATATTTTTTTGAATTTATGTTCTATGTGGATTTTATTTAAATTCAAATAAATAAATAGTTTCAAAATTGACACTATTGATAATTTATAAAAATAAAATATTATTAAATTACTTAAAATCTCAATAATATTTAAAAATTACAAAGTAAAAATTATATCGTTGAAAATTTTATATAAGTATCCAATTAAAATCAATTGACCACACATAAGTAAATATTTATAACCATTTAATATTTATAATATTATTAACACAAATAAAATTAAATAGATTAAATAAGGATAAATCAAAATACTAAGGTTTAAAATAAAATAAAAACATGTCTAAATTTTATTTTTTGAGATTATTTCGACCCATACTCATATTATCTTCTAAATAAATGAGTTTGGGAGAATTATAAACCAAAAATTAATTTATAATAACTTAATTGTTCAAGACTTTCCAAAGTTGTCCCTCACCGCTCTTATAAAAGGGAACCTCTCCTTATCTTTTAATCACACATCCAAATACCTTTGGCTCATCTATCCTCTACCCAAATATCATAAAAAATTCCCTCAATTAATTCTAGAGACCACCCTTTGGGAATAAATCCATCTTAAGGAGTCCTTTTGTGCATACAAAAAGGATATACCATAAAAAGAGGTAATTGTTTTATCACCTCTTTCAAAATTATTTTCTTCTTCTACTTCCTCATATTATGTTGTTACCATACTACAGTAATAAATATAGTATATTATACATGATGAGATATTATTATAATTATGGTACAACCTTAAACCTCATTTTATCCATCCTATGAATAACAATATCACCATGCATGCATACGTACGACTTACCATCTCTATGTAGTGGTGTAATTGTTATTCATCAATACTTAATTTGGATGGGTATATTGATGAGTATAATGGATTTAAATAATATATATAACATAATAATTATTCTTTAAAATTCATCTACCATACAATTCCATACTATTTAACCATCAAGGGAATGATATCGTCGCTTGTGTGTACGTACGACTTACCATCTCCACGACGTGATGAGATTCATTCCCCGCATTAACCATTCAAGAATGATTATAAAGTATATATAAAAAATAAGAATTAAATATATGAAATATTAAGTCTACTAGATTTATTTATTTCTATATATATATATATATATGTTTCATTTACATGCTACCGTTCAATTCAAGAAGGAAACAGAAACATCGTTCATGCATACGTACGGCCTACCGTCTCCATGATTGATGTATTCTATTTCATTTATCTATTTATTATATATATTTATATACTGAAATATATATGATACATAAATCATGTTTTACATTCTGTAAGTAATTAAATCATGATCTAAGTAAAGATATCAAGAATAACAAGTCAAAACACATACAATAAATAAAACGATTATTACCTAAAAAGTTGCTTTAACATGGAATTGATAAATGAACGATTAATAAAAAGTCATGAGTGAATCATATATGATGTAATAAATGTTATTATGTTTATTTTAAAAGTTATTAATATGTATAAACCCAGTATACAAGAGTTTTAGACACATACAAAAGAAATCAGACATAAGATAAGGGATAATTTTGCAATCTCATTTTTATCTGAGATTGTTTATACGTAGGTATTTATTAAAGATATTTTTATCATCCATGTCCATGTTTTCTAAAAAAATTAATCAAATATTTACTATTATTTTATGTATTTTTAAATTCATTTCACCCATTTTTTACTCGTACTACATGGTATGGAAAGAATCTTTCTTTTGATTACCATACAAGGTACTTTTTGACTTTTCCGAAAAAAGTACAAGGAGAATGTTTTTTTAACTTATATAGCATGAATGGATTTTTTTACTATTTCATTATGCCTTATTTCCATGAATATTCCTCTACACTATTTCAAGATTATTTTTAATTAAATTAATTTATTTTAAAATTTCATGGAACTTTGATTAAAGAAAATGTTTTTGAAGAAGAAAGGATATTTTCCTAAAGAATTAAGTTCAAGTGTTTTATCAAAATTATTTTCCATCTGTGATGACATTATTTGATATGGGTATAATTATATCCATGTTATTGCTATTATTTTATTGTGTTTATGATGTAATTTTATTTAGTAATTCTGTTTTTTATATGAATTATGATGGAATGATGTTTATGAAACCCATTATACTTCATGGGTTATGCTATGGTGAATTTTTTTATGTTTTTTTTGTGGCACACATAAGAATGGTTTCATTATGAGATGGTTGGGACCTATATCTTCCTCCACTACATTAGGTAAAGATTTATATATCATGAGATAGACATGAATGAATGATAGGTAAATACGGTTCAATAATACAGGGCTGGAACGACAAGTAAATCGGGTTCAATAATGCATTCTAGGAAAGGAAAGTAAACCCAGTTTAGTAATGGACTTTGTCCACTATGATGGTATTAAAAGAAATTCCTTGGATACTATGGAAATCATATTATGTTCTTATTTTTTTCTACAATTCTATGTTTGATGCCAATTATATTTTATCATGGTTAATGTTCCTTTATGATCTATATCATACGTATTGACAAGATTTATTTCATGACTCGTGATTTTGATATTCAAAATTTATGTTCATGTTTTCACATTCTTATTTCCATGTTCTGTTTTATGTGCTTCATGTTTATCCTTATTGAGCATTTGTGCTCACCCTTTTTGTGTTTTATTTTACCTAGGATATAAAAAAGGTTTTAGGTTGGAAAAATAAATGGGAAGATCTTTATGGGAGATATTGAAGATATTTCACCAAGTTAGAAGATTATGTTCTAAGATTCCAAAGACACTAAACTAATATGGTCTTTGGGTGTATTTTTGTGTCATGTATTAATTATTCCACAAAATAAATTTAATTTTTATGTATGTTAATCTTGGTTTGTTTCAGTTGGTATCAGAGTGATGGTTTAGTTAACCTTTGGAAACTAGGATAAGAAAAATTTAGTTAGATCCCTATAGATATTTTTAATGTTTTTCTAGGGATGTCCTTAAGGGTAAGTCTAACTATAGGTTACAACCCTAGAATTATTTTAACGATCATGAATAACCTAGTATTGAACCTAGGATGTTATAGATTGAAAGTACTCTCCGTTGATTATATTGTTTTCCTAGTATGATCTTCGCCTCTCACACTATTCTTATTAGGTTTTAGAAAATGGATGGAACCCAAAGGAACTGTGTAAATGATCAATGCATTGGTAAATGCAATAATTTTTCACTTGAAAAATTAAATGTTATGTAATATGGAATGATAAATCTTATTTCTATACTTTCACGGGCTATGAATCATTCACTACAAGTAAAAAGACTATTTCTCGACAGTTTTTTTGGAAATGGTGGCGGTTTAAACCACTGCCATATGGTTCTGTGGTGTTTTTTTAAAACTATCGCTAAATTGTGTGTCGACATTCAATAAGAAGTGGTTTCCTAGATTTAGTGGTGGTTTATGGTAACCGTCGTAGTGGGTGCATTTCACGGCAGTTTTAATGGTTTTAGCGAAGGTGTCCCCCTGGTGAAACTGGTTTTTTTCGGGGTGGTTATAACCACTGAGAAAAAAAACCCAGTTTCACCAGGAAAAAACTGCCACTAAAACCATTAAAACTACCACAATATAATAAAGTAATATGAAAATAGTTTAGCGGTGGTTAAAATCGCTGCTAAAAACTATCAATTTCACTAGCCACAGATAGAAAAATACCCCAATTGTAGTGGCAGTTAAAGCCACCTCTAAATATATTATATTTATTTTTTGGCGGTTAAAACCACTGCTAAAGACAAATTTTAAAAAAATCAGTTGATACAGCATGCCCATTACCGATGCCCTGAAAAAAAATTCCAATAGATATAACATATAACACATCATAACCACAACACATCACAACCACCCCATATCACAACCACCCCACATCACCACCACCACAAAGAATTTAGTTTCAATGAGGATTTTTATCATAATTACTAAATTATTATGAAGGGTATTCACATAGAAATACAATATTTCATGTGAAACCAATTTAATCATTCAATATATATTCTTAGTCGTTTTTATATGTAGTGAGGTTATACAAACATGCATAGAAAGTTATATAAAAACCAAAACAACACACTATCTCAAAATAATTCATAATTAGAAAACCAAGTTAGTGTGTCCATATAAGAATAAATAACAAGATTAAGTAAAAACCACCCAAATGTACATATAAAGAAGGGGGGATGAAGGATCCCCTACCTTGACTGAATCTTCACGGATAAATGAACAAGAACCAAGAACAAACCACCGCTGATCTCAAGTGAATCACTATTGAATCCAATGAACAATAAGAATCCATCAAAACCACCCAAAAATAGTAGAATTACCACCATAATGAACTCTTGAATATAATAGAAAGATAATAGAGGAGTAATGGGGAAATAGAGGGCTACCATGAATCAAATAACTTCAATCTAAATGATCCAATATGATCCACGTGGTTTGGAACACCAAGGGAGGTTATTGGGGAAGGGGAGGATGAGTAATGGTCAATTAAGAATTGAAGGAAAGTCTAAAATTCAAAACAATGAGGTAATAAAACTTTTATTTATAATTTAATCACATTGGACTCTACCAAAACATGTTTAATATCTAAAACTCATGTGGTGGGTTTGATAAAAGTGTGATCTAGAACCCTCATTGTCATTTTATCTTTTCCCCATTTTAAAATAAAAGTTGGCCTCCCACAAATCTTAGAACATGGAAATTTCTTAAGCCATAGTGGTTCTTCTATATTCTTCCATATATAGAACCCATGACTTAGTTCTCATTTCCCAACCATTTTACCCTCACCATGCCCAAAGCTATAATATGGTGAGCTTGGGATTCCAATTTTGGACAGGTGGTCCTTCAATATTCCATGCCCACCCAAGGGCATTTTAAGATTCTCATTGTTCATAAGAAAACCACTAGGACAACACACATAACACCATGTCATCCCCAAGTCATGGCTATATATCCCATTTTACACAAGAGCATGACCAACATAAAACTACCTCCTTCATATCCAGACAAGTCATTGCACAAGCTGTGGTGGACTTCAAAAGGCTAAAACACCACCTCAAACCTAAAAATCACCACAAAACTCTTTCTAAACATCCCCAATACTTGATAATGAACAAAGGGAAGTTCATAAAGGGTATGTACCATTACAATCATTGTATAGATTTTGGTTTCCCTATTATTTATCAATTCTAAGTAAAGGTGATCATATTTTCCCCAAAATTATAAGAACTATGTGTTGATTGATTCCTATTTTCATGGGATACATAGTTATTCTTAGATCTCCTATCTCAAACCCAACCAAAAAAACTGATATCAAATCACCCACTTTATATTAGTGACTGGGTTTCTTCATTCACATTGGTTTTCCATCCATAGGGTTGGCATCAAGACAAGTTCATTTCATTTTAAACATCAATTTAAACTACATTAAACCTCATAAAATAAGGTATTTTTCATATGATCTTAAAGTATATATATTATTTTAGTCATTTTCACAAGATGTTAAACTATGTGATGGATGGTCCATCTTGTAAGACTTGAAACTTCTTAGAGCAGTCAACCTAGTAAGACCTCTCTTCCTCTACATATTATCCAAATATACATATGGATCCTTAGCTTGTGGTTCTTTATCCATAAACCTATGTTACGATAAAAATGACTCTTACACTAGGTAAGATCTTAATATACATAGAAGTATTATATAAAAACTATATGTGGATTGATTCATGGTGTTTCAATATATGTAATGATGTTGGGATCTCCTATAATAGGCCTTGGTGAAAATTATAATCACACTGGTTATACCCTAAAGGTGAGACCCTTCTTCATTCACTTAAATGTGTTTATTTCTTTCTCACATAATGGTTCAAATACATCTAATCCTTCTCCTCCTATACAGGAGAAAAATTTGTATAGAGGAACTTTTCCAAGATCTATGAATGGATTGATTCATGTTGCTTTAAGATATGTTTTTGATCGTTCATCCTTGGGTAACAAACCTAATAAACTTAGGAAAAATGAATCATAAAACGTGATTCACAATAAAAAAAGAATGAAATATATGGTGCATACCACACTTGAGAAATCAATATATAAAATGAAACATCAGAAATCAATAAAATACATAAAATAAAACATGAGAAATCAAGAAAATGTTAGGTCATGAAAATGTTTGGTGGAAACTATGTTCCTCACATGATACATATACAAAATTACTATTACCATATTTTTCCAACATATCAACAAAAAACCTAATCACAGTCCAATGATGAACAAAGCTCTTCACCCTCTATGCCTCCATCTATACTTACTACCACCACCTGAAAGACCATTATATTAAAAATTAAATATCGTTTTATATTTATATCTAAACTTAAAACCAATAAAAGTTTCCAAACTAAATTATTTTGAATTTTTGTGATTTACCTGCTCACCACCAGTCGATGCAATACCACTAGGGGTAGATCCAATAATCTTCTGATATAAATCAATCAGTCCTTTCTGTAAAGTAGATATCTGGGCCCTTGGTCGTGAACTGTGTTTCGTAGAGAAACAATCTATCTATGAGTCTCTTGGGGTATGGACTGACTACAACTAGGAGTAGATGTAGTTGCAATACCCGGTGGCCTGCCAAAGGCCTCATATAGTATGGGTCCCAAACCCATCCCACACACTCTACTAGGATGCTCCTTCCCAAGGACTTTTGCAACCGGGTCATCCTGAGAGACTGAGTATGACTGCGCAGGATTGATATCCCACGGTTCATTAATTTTTACCTATAAATAAAAAAGAATTAATATAATAAGAAATGTATATTAACATAATAACAATTGATAATAAGTTATTATAATGAAAAATGGGTTCATACCCCAACTTCTTTGGAAGGCTCATTAATAAAACTTTCATCATATTTTTGGTGAACATTCAACCACACTTTTGTTCAGGATGCTTCATGCCCTAAACTCTATGACTGTATTAAACAAAAATAAATCAACAATTTAATATATTAAACAAATAATATTTTCTTATAAATATTTAAACTAATGAACATATTACCAGAGTAGATCGGCTTCTAGAAAAACTCTTTGACACTGCAGTGTGAGGGATGACTTGTTAGCCCAGCTTGATGCATTCCTTCTTGAAAGATCCTGATATAAATTAAAGGAAATTTAATAATAATGTATTTAATGTCATATCCTCTTTATATACATTTATAAATGTAAAATGAGATTATTATAGTAATATATATTTAAATACCATCTTCTTCTCATCACGATGTCTGTTAACAAAAACTTTCCACTGCTCTTTGGGTACCCCATCGGGTAGCTTGTCATACATTTGTTGGGCGGTCAACAAAGTATCATTGACATCACCCAACAATATCAATTTAAAGACTTTCCATTTTTTCCATGATTTTTCAATTTCCACTTTTGTGCTATCACATAAACAACTGTAAAGTGGAAAAACATCTGTACACATAAATTCATTTTTAAAATATTAATAACATGGCATTCAATTACACCATAATGTATTAAAATTACCTTTATTTGGGAATCAAAAAACTTTATTTTTTCAAATTACAGGCATATTTCTCCAATCATTATATGAAATAGGAAGGGAAACTAGCTCTGGGTCCAGCAGCCCTAAAATCTGGCCAAGTAATCCTACGACGTCATCTATAGGGACCCCATGTGAATTAAAAAGGACAACTATCTTCTCTCCAGTCAGATTCCATACATCTGAACTATTTATATTTTTCTCTATAGTTAAATTTTTTCCATCATTAATGAACAAATAGTTAGCATAAAAAAATTGCAATAAATTTATTCATATTAAAATTTCTACCTATAACAGTCACCCTCCAGTATCCCTGCAAAGAACTAGAAGTGGTGCGCCGCTCCCCCATTGCTGAGGCTCCTGAAGCAGGAGGCGATGACTGAGCTACTGAAGGGCCACTCAAAGAGGGTGTGAGATATGGTGTAGGTTGAGATAGTGTAGGGGTGTAGATCGATGGTGGTTTAGATGTTGTAGGGAGGGAGACAGATTCATCATCATCTGTCGCAGTGGTCGATGAAACAGAATATCGCTTCCTCCTTGACATTTCTGTCATTTAATCAAATAAAATTAAGTTTAGAATATATATTTCAAAAACAATTTTCAAAAAAATTAAAAAATATAACATATTCCTAGTACTAATAAACTAAATATACATAATAATGATGATTAATAATTTCACAAATGAAATAAGTGGCTACTAAATGAATGCATAACTGTACATACAATCATTTTCTCCTTCAATCATATCATTTTCCTACTCCAATACTTCATCCACTTCATTCATATTTACTAGAATAATATTTTCAATATCATGGTGGGAAAATAATTTTGATTATTTTTGTTGATGAGATTCAATGTCAGAGGTCAAATCTTCCGCTTCATCACCCATATCATACAAATCTCTATGTTTTACGTGAGAAACTACACTCCACCCTTCATCCACAACATCATTCACATAATATACCATTTTTTATTGTGATGATAAGATATATTGATCATTCAGTTCATGATCAACAACATCCATCAAGCGAGATAAGTTCACAGAAGTAAATTTCAAGGAATCTCTTTTAACACCTCTGATAATATCGACCCAATTGCATTTGAATAAAACAACTGAAAAAAGAATTTGGTGGTTTAATTAAATAATATCAGTCATCTTTCTATAGTATCCCACTTCAAAAAATGTAAATATACCAAAATTATGTGTTTTCAAACCCTCTTCTCAATCGACTATACGAAATCTAAAGTCATTCACATTGTAAGCGTCAAACTTTCTAACTTTTTTTAGAGGACATCGAGCATGAAACTTCAAATCTCCTGACATCTCTACTCGAGTATCGGTATTCATGATCTGAAAAAAAAAACTTTATTATAATTAAAAAATATATGTATCAACCTAATATTCATATTTATTGCAATATTTATGAACTTACATGTCATTAAAACCATTATTCAAGCTCTTTATTAATAGATTTCTTATATCTTTCTCATTTCGTGTTCAGCCTCTCATTCATCTCTTTATTTATATACTCAACTCTTCAACAAATGGATCTGAAATTTCAGTAGCACATGTCTATGTGCCAGTAATAATTCCAATTCTGTCAGTGTAACATTTGAGGTCCTCCCAAATGATCGGCCAATAGCAGGAAATATTTTTGATTTCCTATGTATTTGAGATTGAGGAATAGAAAATCTAATAAAATTGAAAGATCTAAAGAAAAAATCGTATGAAATGAGTAGAAAGCTCCATAAAATCTATGATATATAATGGATATAAATTTTTATGATGAACCTCATCCTGTATATTGGCAAGATACATAATCTTATTGAATAGATGTCTGTCTGATAATTGCCTCCGCCGAGCCTATTCATTGGAACTAGGAAGTGATATCACCAAATTACTACAAAAACTCTATTAACACACTTCACACAAAATAAAACCAAATAGAAATTAAATATTTATGTGGTTCGGATAATTCCATACATCTATAGAAGAATACTAAAAAAAATCATTTTAAAAGATACAAGAAAATACAAAACTCATCACTCACATCCAATCTATTATAAAGTCTCAAAAAATTAATCTAGAAAATTACAGTATTCATCATAATCTTACATAAAAAACTAATTTGGATGGAGAAATTTGATAAACTATTCTAGATGGGAAAATAACCAAAAATAGGACTATCGATATTTAAATCCTTTATATCAATAATTTAAATTAAAAAAACCATAATTAATTACTATAAATGGTTGATATGAAGTAAGAGGTAAGGATATTAAACCAAGGGATATAAGAGATAAAGGTACAAGTAGAAAAAACCAACTCCATGATTCAAGATCTTATGTAAGAAAAAAAATACATGTGGTGAAGTGATGGTGACCGAGATACCAAAATAGTACTAGGATATAGCACTACAAGACCTCATTTTCACCTCTCGATCACCAAAGGCTGGAGAATAGCATCGGGGTTCTAAGAAGACCAGTGGGATTTGGATTACCTAATTTTATTAATAAACTAAAATACAAGAAATAACATGATCCAAATAGAGTGAATTCCACATGACAAATATTTACAAATCATATAAAGGTCAATAGTATAAAATGATCCATGAAACCTACAGATAAATGAAAAAATAAATCTTTCATCTCCATTTAAAACACTAAATGGAACATGAGTCATACAAAAATCAACCATGCTTAGAAAAAACTATTCATCCGTACATGTACTTGTACCTATAGGTACCCAAAAATAGGCCATGAAATTTCCTGTCCCCCTAAGTGGATATGCTGGGTGTGAACATATAATACCCAGTAATAAACCACCTAGTTTCTAACTTATATGGAATAAACATACATATGTTCCTTATATCAATATAATCATTTATATATATTTATATAAAAATTACTTTACAAATGGTTATCAATAAAAACATGGAAGCATCAGATAATGTAAAACTTCATAAAATGGAATCAATTATAAACAATAAATCCCTACAATGGGAGGGTCTATACCTTACATAATTTCTTTGATCCTAGACTTGGATATCAGACATCAATTCAAGGAATCCATGATGTTATTCCCATCGAACTAAGATCATAGTATTACTTTTCATGGTTGAGTCATGGGAAAATAATTGTATTTATGAAAGAGGAAGGTGTATACAAGAATCAAGGAACTATCATCACATGAATCTAGGGATAGGTGAAAGGGGTATAAAAAAATTAAGTCATTGTGAGCCCATCCCATTCATCAATCTCCATACAATATATACCAACACACAAGTTATACAATAGAAAAATACCCCTTCAAACATGCTCATTATATATCAAAACAATATCCATGGTCAAGGTAGCATTATTATTTATACTAATCAACATTATTGGTATAAAAATGTAAAAACATGCTCAAAATATCAAAGTAATAGTCATTCTTAAGAAATAATTCCATTATAATGAATCTAATGCTCAATAAAACAAAAGGTAAATATGATTGAATATGATGCATTAACTATAATGTCAATAAAACATAATTCCATGTCACACATGATCACAACATAAATAATGAATAAATAATGAATATTATATTGTGGAATCCAAATAGGTATAAAAATATCAAGACAAACATAAATTAGGTTATAAGGATACATTCTTTTAATGATACTCTAAATGCCAATTATACTAGTTATAAATTATTGGATAAGGAGTAATTCATGGTTCACTAAAATATATCTAAAAAATGATCTAGCTTTATCATAGGAAGTAACAAGTGAGAACTAGTAAAATAATACCTAAGATCAAATATGTAACACCCCAAGATTCTACGATACACTTCTCTTTGAATAATATAGTAGCGTGTGTTGTACAGAACTTCGAGTTCTAACACACACACCACAACCAATCAAAATAGCCGTTATGAATAGTAATACCCACTTTTTGAAATTTTATAAATTTTATCTCTCAAAATGGACTTCATTTTTGGATTTGGAATATTGAAAATATCCTAGGGTGAAATTTTGGTACTTTTCAGATAACTTTTATATTTTGATGAATAGCGAAAATTACTAAATTTTAATTAAAAACAACTTTTTTAATAAAAATAATTAATAGTGATAAATTATGAATTTTAGTGGTTTTAAAATATATTTAGAATATATTTTTACCATTTAATACAATTTTTTTCATTGGACATAATTTCAAATTTAAACCAGACATAAACAAGTGTCAATCTTTTGATAGTTATCTCTTAAAAACACACTTTTTGTTTTGACAACGGGAATTAATTTTAAATTAATTTATGCCACTTCTGTGTTTTGAATTTGAAAAAATGGACTCCATATTTGGAATCAGTATTTCCAAATTGTGTAAATAGGTAAATTTTATTTTTAGACATTTTGAATAATTACTTCGGTAAATATTTTATTTACCATGGTTAAAGGGTAAATCCGGTAAATAAGGGTAACAAATAATATTATAATAATAATATATTACCCTAAAACGTGTCCTAACCATATTGGGTGATACATTTCCGACCATGGGCATCTTTGGGTCGATTTTGGGACCCCATGGAGCCACTTGTAGGTGAAAAGGACACTTTATATTAATTAAGTTAAAATAAATACAAAAACGACATAAGCATATATCTTTTAGAAAAACAATTTTTACATAGGATTATATATGTTGTATTTTCAACTATAAATATTAATTAAAAATATAAAAATATTTCCTACATAATTTTATTTTATTTATAATTTTTAGACATTTAATAATTAAATTTATTTATGACACAATGATGATGCAGTAGTTACCTTATTATTAAAATATTAAAATAAGTGATATTATAAATACCCAAATAAATATAATTTGAGAATTTTAATGAATTAAAATAATTTTATAGGTTAATATGAGATGTTAGGATTGATTTAGTTAACTTTTTTAGAAGTAATCATGTTGTTATGAGTTTCACAAAAATCAAATACCAAATAGTGTCAAAATTGACATAAAAGAGTTTTTAAAACAAATATTATATTATTAATTGATATTAAATTCCTAAAAATCTAAGGTTCAGAAAAAGGACTTTTATAATTATATTTGTATCATTAATAGACCACTTGGGGGTCGCTTTGATGTATATAGTAATCTTATTAACTATATATTATAAAAATACAAAGTGACATGGTATGTGTTAAACTAATTAACCGAGAGCAAAAACTAAAAGATAAGGTTAATATAATGACCCAAACCAGTCTAAAATATATTGTTTTAAAGGATTTTGACCCATAACCACCTTAAACTTTTAATAATCTACTTTTGAGCCATTATAAATCAGATATGAATTTTTTATAAATTAATACTTTAAGTTTTCCCTAAAGATCCCCTCCTCCCCCTTTTAAAAGGACACCACTTCTAACCAATTCTTCATATCTTCAAAGCCTTTTGGTTCGGACAACCCCTGCCCAATTATTCTCTAAACTTCCTACACTTTAACCTAGAGGCCTTAGTTTGGTCAGAAAGCCAACCTAAGGAGCCCTTTTGATCAAATCAAAAGGAAGAACCCAAAGAAGAGGTAATGTTTTCACCACCCTCTTTCAAGTTCCTTTCTTCTTCAACTTCTTCTTTATTTGTTATTTAAACTATAAAATAATAACTTCAGTATATTCTATATACTGAGATGTTATTATAAATATGTTACAACCGTATTCAGTATTCTATCCATCTTTTGAATGACATGTCACCATACGTGCGTACGTACGGCTTACCGTCTCCACGTCATTGTGTAATTGTTATTCAATATAATATTATTTGGATGGGTATAATAATGATGTGTAATTCATTTAAATAGTAAATATAAAATGATAATGATTCTTTATATATGATATAACATCCAATTATATATTATTTTAATATCAAAAGAATGATATTTCCGCTTGTGCGTACGTACGGACTACCGTCTCCACGAATGCGATGAGATTCATTCTCCATCGTATCCATTCAAGTCTAATTCTCATTTGATGATTAAAAATAATGTTTAAGGACTTGATATCATTCAGGATATGAATAAGATACAACCTATCAATAATAAACACGGCTTATGTTACAAAATATATAAAAGAAAATGAGTAAGTTAACACCCAAAATGACGATAATACTAAGATATTATTAACAAAACAATGTTAAAAAGAACATATATGATATCATATTAAAGTATATGATTCTTTTATAATTTAATAACAATTATTTCACCATTATACAGGAGTTTAACCTACCCTCAAACAAGGAAAAGTACAAGGTAAAGGGTTTTCATCTCACTCCTTATTCCCGTGAGATTCATACCATATTGCCACTATTACCTTTTGTGTGGTGTATGTACTACCCATAATTGTATTATTTGTGTAATAAACTTTAATTTATGTGTATTTACATATTCATTGTATGATACCTCTTTCATGGGGTGTATTTTTTGTAAGTTACCAAATTGTTAAGGGTTTATTTCACAATCTCTTCATTATCCGAGGTTGTTTGTACGTAATTATCTACTGGGACCTCTTTATCATACACATTCATGTTTCTTAAAAATATATTTCAAATAATTATTAATATTTTATAGACTATGGGTTAAATTCATTTTTACCCTTGTTGACTTTTTATAAGATGTTTATAAACGAATCTTTCTGTCGTTTTCTAGACAAGGCCCTTTTTAACCTTTTCGACAAAATTATGGTAAGAATGTCTTTTTTAACTTATACAGAGGGTGCGGCTATTTTCCGCCATTATAAAATCATCAAAATTCCCTTAAAATCTTATAAGAATATTTTCAAAGTAAATGTTTTCTTTTATAATTATGTTACTTTTAAACGATTTCAAAAAAAAAGATATTTCTATCAAATAGTTTTGATTTCATTTATGTCAACATCCTTTGATAAATTTTACACTTGTTTGAAGTTGATTTATTATGATACAAATATTACATATTATATTTAAGTTTTTGTGATATGTTTGACTATGGATGTGCTATTTTTATACCATTCATGATTTATGGTTAAATTATTGACATTTCTTATGCTATTTTTAATACGAATGTTTATGATATGTTTAAACCATTTCATATGAGGAATATATTGGACTTAGTAAGTGACGGGTGGAGCCCGCTATAGCTCCTCGATGCATCAGTAGGTATCATGAGACAACTATACATGGAATTGGCCGAGGCCCTTTCCCAATTTGATTTATGGTTTTTGCCGAGACCTTAAGCATTTTAGACGTCTTGGCTGAGGCCTTGAAAAAATGTTTCAGAATGTCCGACATTATACATTCCCTAATTACGGAAATAATATTAATGGTTCATGTGGTCATTCAACTAGTAAAATACCCATGATTATGTTTTATTATGGCATTACTTAATCATCTCATATTCATTCCACAAAAGTATTCATTTTTATTATTGGTAAAGTCATGTGGTTTCAATTATTTACCATGCTTTATATTTATGTCATTTTCCACTGTATTACTTACCCTTACTGAGCATTTGAGCTCACCCCTTTCAATGCTTTAATTCTCCCATGATATGAAGAACTTAGTTATGAGTGACCTGCATGTATAATCTAGGAGGCTTGGATGCTTCTAATGAAATATATATTTGTTGTATTTCTCTTCAAGCTGTAAAGTTGAACATATGTATGAATCTTGTTTCCAAGGCTACTAAACTGATCAGTATTTCGAGACATGATTTCCTTGTGATCATTCCAATTTTAAGTAATAATGCACCGTCTCTGGGTAACTAGGGTCAGGGCGTTATAGTTGTTATCAGAGAAATTTTAGTACAAACCTTGAAAACTATATTTAGATAAACTCTAATTAGAGCACTTAGCCTTAAGATAGACTATAAGGATTAGTATTGAAGAACTTACTAGAATTTTAGTAATGTAGATATTTTGTGAGTTTTCTGAGAAATACATCCCTGTCTGGGTACGAGTAGGTAGAGGCGACTCTGGCACAGATGTACCTAGGGGTAAAACACGAAAACACCACTTTGAGCTAGACTCGAACAAGAACTGGTGCACGACAACGAGCCTTGTTGCACTCTTGGTTACGACACTCCCGGGGGATATGCTTAGGATAATTCTCATTTTCTTTACAAACCATTATGAAGGGTTTATGAGTATATACTTCCTCAAAAAAATTATGATTATGTATTATATCCATAAACTATTCAATTTATGTTAGGTATTTTACATGTTTGGAATTATGTATTTTGATTCATAAACTAATCTAGTTTATGCCATTGTTTAGAAATGGAACCTATTGGAAGGAATGGAAATAGTATCAATTAACGTACTCCATGTAGGGATTTCCCTCCTACTCAAGAAAATTATAGTGGAGTTGGTGATGCAACTGGTGCTGATCAGCTAATCACCATACTGGGACAACTCACTCAGGTTATGAATAATAACCTTACCCGTATAGAGCACCCTGATCCACAGTGTGGAGGATCAATGTTAGATCGCTTCATGAGGCAATAACCACCGACATTCAATGGGAGTAAAAATCCATTAGTGTCTGAGCAATGGATAAACTCTTTAGATAAAATATTCCATGCTTTGGGGAGTAGCAAAAGGGAAAAGGTTGTCATGGAAGTTTACCGCCTCACTGGAGATGCTGACCAATGGTGGTCCTTGATTCAAAATACAAAAGTAGTTGATGAAGTATCAAATATGTAATGGAGTGAATTTAAAGATATTTTCTTAGAAAAATACTTTCCTCGTGACCATCGAGAAAATATGGAAAGACAGTTTCTGAGTCTGAGGCAAAAGGAGGATGATAATGTCGAGAAGTATGAGGATAACTTTACAAGGTTAGCGAGGTATGCTGCAGATTATATACATAACCCAAGAAGTAATATTGATCGTTTCTTTGATGGGTTAAAACCATTTCTCCATCAAGAATTAGTATCACAATCCTTCTCATCATATGAAGATATTGTCCCGTGTGCAATCAAGACAGAAAAGGAATTCTCTAAGTCTTATGACTTTAAATCAAAGCAAGAGAAGAAGAGATCTACTGAACACTCTGGGAAAGGAAATAAGGAAACGCAGAATAAGGGAAGAATTAAATTTCCACCCTGTGACAATTGCGGAAGGAAGCACCCTGGTGCCTGTCTAAAAGGAAAAGGAGTGTGCTACAAATGTGGACAGAAGGGCCATCTAGCTGGTAATTGTAAAGGAAAGAAAGACGCTACCGATGTTGAATTTTATAATTGTAGAGAAATGGGGCATTATGAAAATTAATGTACTAAGCGCCAATAAAACTTAACTCAGAAAAGTCCAAGATAACAAGTACAAGCTTATGTTGTTACTACAGTTGAAGTTGAATAATTATTGTATTTGTGTTTTTGGATTCAAGAACTATATTCTGGTTATAAGAATAATGTGATATAAATATAAGGATTGTACTGTAGTACTATTTTATTGAGTACTTGAGGTTATATGGTTCTATGAAAAGTGACTTAATAGTAAGCTACACTTTTTGTAAAATACATGGTTTAAGGAAAGGTAATCCTTAATATGGTCTCGGTAATGAGGTAGTGATTTTAGAATGATTCGTGATTGATTTTAATAAATTATGTTGTATATCCTTGAATACCTTGAAACTGATTAATGATTTTGATATTCCATCATTGTTGGAGTTTACAACATTTTTGAATAGAAGTAGTATATCTAGTATTATATAAGGAATAAGGGATCATGAATGTAATCAATAAGGTTTTAGGGTAATTCAAGATGTTGCAGTGTTTTAGAATAATACATGATGAAGGTGTTCACATGTTATTATGCGGAAAAAAGGATCTTCATTTTGTTTACCTTCCTTATAAATTTTGGACTTGGACATAAGTATTTTGGATAATTCTATTTTGAGATTATTTTTGGACATTTATAAAAAGTACAACATGTAGGTCGGGCGATAACTCATCGTGTTGGACAAAGCTGTAGGAATCAAACCAACAACCATAGTGCGACAGGCCTTTATTACCTACCACTATCCTACAGGAAGTCCCTGGTTATTAAAAAATATTTTTTTCATTATAATGGTATGTGTTAATGATTGGAACCTTATACTATGAGGATAAATATAATATTTTTGAGTTCTATTATCTTTTGGAGTGAAAGATGAGTTTGTGGTAGAAATTAGTTGAAGGATGAAATCTTTACTTGTCAAGATGTATATAGATATATATTTATCTTATTCTATGAAGAAATTAATTCTATAGGGAAGGGATATGAAGTCCAAAAATGTGTTAACCTAATACCTTATGTTTTGTTGAACTGATGATATTTTAAATCATCATAGATTGATGGCTTTGAGGCCCTCAATTCTACACTTGTTTGTGATTGATGGCCTCAATAACTCCCTATAAATATTTTCATTTTTCCTCCAATTATGTGTCTCTAATTTCCACCAATGTTCTCAAAATCGATATCATAATTTTGTGGTGACCCTTTCATTTCTCTTTTCCTCTTATTAAGACTAAATTTTATTAACCCAATTTTTGTTGTTGGTTTTCCCACAAAGATATTTTCTATTTTCAACCTTTTATTTTCAAAAAACAATTTCAAATTGAGAGGATGTAATTTATTGAAGGAAGGGATAATGTAACACCCCAAGCTTCTACGGTACACTTCTCTTTGAATAATATATTACCATGTGTTGTACGCAACTTTGAGTTCTAACACACACACCACAACCAATCAAAGTAGTCGTTATGAATATTAATACCCACTTTTTGAAATTTTAAAAAATTAATCTCTCAAAATAGACATAATTTTTGGATTTGGAATATCAAAAATATCCTAGGGTGAAATTTTGGTACTTTTCGGATAACTTTTATATTTTGATGAATAGTGAAAATTACTAAATTTTAATTAAAAACAACTTTTTTAATCAAAATAATTAATAGTGATAAATTATGAATTTGAGTGGTTTTAAAGTATATTTAGAATATTTGTTTACCATTTAATAAAATTTTTGTCATTGGACATAATTTCACATTTAAACCGGACATAAACAAGTGTCAATCTTTTGATAGTTATTATCTCTTAAAAACACGCTTTTTGTTTTAACAACGGGAATTAATTTTAAATTAATTTCTACCACTTCTATGTTTTTAATTTGGAAAAATGGACTCCATATTTGTAATTAGGATGTCAAGAAAATTTAAATTGGTAACTTTTATTTTTAGACATTTTGAATAATTCGGTAAATATTTTATTTACCATGGTTAAAGGGTAAATCCGGTAAATAAGGGTAAAAAATAATATTATAATAATAATAAATTACCCTAAAACGTGTCCTAACCTTATTGTTTTATACATTTCCGACCATGGGAATCTTTGGGTTGATTTTGGGACCCCATGGAGCCACTTGCAGGTGATAAGGACACTTTATATTAATTAAGTTAAAATAAATACAAAAATGACATAAGCATATATCTTTTAGCAAAACATTTTTTACATAGGGTTATATATGTTGTATTTTCAACTATAAATATTAATTAGAAATATAAAACGATTTCCTACATAATGATATTTTTTATAATATTTAGACATTTGATAATTAAATTTATTTATGATACAATGATGATGAAGTAATTACCTTATTACTGAAATATTAAAATAAGTGATATTATAAATACCCAAATAAATATAATTTGAGACTTTTAATGAATTAAACGAATTTTATAGGTTAATATGACATGTTATTATTGATTTAATTAACTTTTTTCGAAGTAATCATGCTGTTATGATTTTTACAAAAATCAAATACCAAATAGTGTCAAAATTGACATAAAAGATTTTTTTAAAAACATATTTTATTATTAATTGATATTAAATTCCTAAAAATCTAAGGTTTGGCAAAAGGACTTGTATCATTATAGGTGTATCATTAATGGACCACTTGGGAGTCTCTTGGATGTATATAGTACATTTATTACCTATATATTATAAAAATACAAAGTGACATGGTAAGTGTTAAACTAATTAACCAAGAGTTAAAACTAAAAGATAAGGTTAATATAATGACCCAAAACTATCTAAAATATATATGTTGAAAGGATTTAGATCCATAACCACCTTATAATTTTAATAATACACTATGGAGCCATTATAAATCGAATATGAATTTATTATAAATTAATACTTTAAGTTTTTTCTAAAGAGCCCCTCCTCCCCCTTATAAAAGGACACCATTTCTAACCAATTCGTCAAGCATTCAAAGCCTTTTGGTTCGGTCAAACCCTACCCAATTATTCTACCAACTTTACTCACTTCAACCTAGAGGCCTTAGTTTGGTCAGAAATCCAACCTAAGAAGCCCTTTTGATCAAATCAAAAGGAAGAACCCGAGGGGGGAGTTCTTTCTCGTTCTTCGTCACGGATTCCCCTGCCTACTTTCACTCCATTTTCTAATCCTGAATTCTTGCCCCCATTCCCGCGAATCTCACTTTGCCCTAAAGTTCCAGATCTGTTTCGTGGAGCACCCCAACTATGTTTAGCACCTTCAGAACTTAACTCTTCCACAGATCTTTTCAAGCTGACTCTAGTGGCTCGATTTCATCAAAGTCGTCCCTCAGTTGATGCTTTTGATCGGTTTGTATTTGAAGCATGGAACCTGCGGGATCGGGTGGTGATTGGTCTTCTCGATCGACGACACATAATGATTCGTTTTGGGTCTATGGAGGATCTCATCACGGCGTGGTCTAAGGCTCCTCGACGGTGTGGAGGTATGCCTTTCTTTCTTCTTCGGTGGAATTTTGACTTTCATATGCAGCGGGATAATCCGAGTTTAGCGATTTGGGTACGTTTCCCGGGCCTTCCTCTTCAATTCCAGAACCCTTCCATTCTTTCTATGCTTGGGAACATGGTCGGCCGCTATCTGTGCTCAGACATCAAAACTGAGACTGTGTGTCATCCCATCTGCCCTCGCATTTGTGTGGAGATTGATGTATCCAAGACGCCGGTGGACTGGGTGTGGATTACTGATGAGCAAGAATTCCGATGGCAGCAGGCTGTTAAGTTTGAATCGTGGGTTGATTACTGCAGTGTGTGCCATCGGCTGGGACATTGTGCCTCTGCCTGCAGAAATAGATCACTGAACAGGAGGGTGTGCAGGAGGGTAAGGGATGATTTGGGTTCTCATGAAGCTGCTTCTGTGGGGAGTTTGAGGACACATGGGCTTTTGGTTGATGGTGGGGTGAACTTAGTGGGCAGTGGGGTTCTGGGAATGGGGGATGAAGTGCATAAGCCAGGTGTGGAGCCTCCTGGAGTGATGGTCAGTGATATTTTTAACAGGCTGAAGCGGGACTTGGGTAATGTTGATACCCTGACATGCAATGTTGAGTCTTCTTCTGCTTTTAAGGCTGCAGGTGGCTCTGCTGAAACTTATATGTTTGAGGTTCCATCAAAGATGGAAAGCCCCCGAAGGGAAGTGAATGCTGCTGTGGAGAAAGATGTGGAATTGGGTGGGCAGAATGGTGGTGTGGAATCTCTCGGTCTGGAAACTGTGAGGGCACCTGCAGCTGGTGTCGCTGTCCATGATGTGCAAGTTGTTGCTGTAGGTCCTAATTCCCCAGCTCAGGTGGAGGTTGAGAGGCAATATCAACACATGGATCTTGGGGCTGCGAAGTTGGCTGGGAATAAAGAAAATCCTATCAAGGAAGGTGCTGATTCCATCGGTGCTGTGATGACAGTGGGTGGGATGCAGGAATCACCTGGGAGGCAGGCGAACAACATTGAGCTCGGCAATCGGTTTTCATGCCTGGTGGATATTGATCTGGTCCTGGATCATGAGCAGGATGCCAAGAGGACTCATGAGGATCAAAATTATGCTTCCTTAGGTGCTAATGTTGAGCCAAGGGTTGCTAGTGTTGGCACTTGTGATCAAGATCTGGGAAATGAGGAAACTTATAGTGCTGAGAAGGGCTCTGAAGCAAACACAGACAATGGCCCACTATTGGACAGCTTAGCTGGAGATTATAATGTGAAAAAAGGCACGCATGGTGGCGGTGACGGGTATAGGGTGGTACATATTTCTGATAAATGGGGGGACTGCTCTGATAGTGAGAAAGAATATGATGGTGGCACGGTCCAGCCCTCCGATGGTGGTATGGTCCAGCCCTCCTATAGTGACATTGTTCAAGGTGGCCGAATGAAGATGTCTGAAAGTGAAGGTGCCATGACTGCGCCACCAAAGAGGAGGCCAAGGAGAGACTACACGGATCTACCCAAACCAATGGCAACAAGGTCTGCACACAAGATTGGAGCGACACAAGATAATGTCATTGCAAATGGATACAGTGGAAAACAAAGAGGAGGGTCCTCGAAGAGGGACAAAGGACTCAGTGGGAAACGGCCGGTCAAAGAGAAGTTGTCTGAGGAAATGTTGCGGAAGAAAAATATGTACCTTGAGCTGATGCGCAAATACGAATCTTCTGAATGGGAGTCAGCTGATCCTGGTGCTGAGTTATCTGATGATGGGGAGAAGGATGCTTATGGTTTTGATGTTATGTAGCCTTTTTATTTTCTTCTGTCTTTACTTGCACTTTTCTTTTAATAAATTTGGGGGACCAGGCTTTGCCTGGTTCAGACTTTCCTGGTAACTTCTTCTTTATTTGTTATTTCCATTATAAAATAATAAATTAAGTATATTATATATACTGATATGTTATTATAAATATGTTACAACCATATTCAGTATTCTATCCATCCTTTGAATGACATGTCACCATACGTGTGTACGTACGGCTTACCGTCTCCATGTCGTGGTGTAATTGTTATTCAATACACTATTATTTGTATGGGTATAATAATGATGCGTAATTCAGGTAAATAGTAAATATAAAATGATAATTATTCTTTATATATGATATACCATCCAATTATATATTATTTTAATATCAAAAGAATGATATTGTCGCTCGTGCGTATGTACGGACTACCGTCTCCACGAACGCGATGAGATTCATTCTCCATCGTATTCATTCAAGTCTAATTCTCATTTGATGATTAAAAATAATTTTTAAGGACTTTATATCATTCTATATATGAATAAGATACAACCTATCCATAATAAACACGACTTATGTCACAAAATATATAAAAGAAAACGAGTAAGTTAACACCTGAAACGATGATAATACTAAGATATTATTAACAAAGAAATGTTAAAAGATCATATATGATATCATATTAATGTATATGATTATTGTATAATTTAATAAAAATTATTTCACCATTATACAGGAGTTTAATATACCCTCAACCTATGAAAAGTACAAGATAAGGGGTTTTCATCTCTCTCCTTATACCCGTGAGATCCATACCATATTGCCACTATTACCTTTTGTGTGGTGTATGTACTGCCCATAATTGTATTCTTTGTGTAATACACTTTAATTTATGTATATTTACATATTCATTGTATGATACCTCTTTCATGGGGTGTATGTTTCGTAAGTTACCAAATTTGTAAGGGTTTATTTCACAATCTCTTCATTATCCGAGTTTGTTTATACGTAATTATCTTCTGGGACCTCTTTATCATCCACATCCATGTTTCTTAAAAATGTATTTCAAATCATTATTAATATTTTATAGACTATGGGTTAAAGTAATTTAGACCATTTTTGACTTTTTATAAAATTTTTATAAAGGAATCTTTCCGTCGTTTTCCAAACAAAGTCCTTTTTAACCTTTTCGATAAAATTATGGTAAGAATGTCTTTTTTTAACTTATACGGAGGGTGCGGCTATTTTCTGCCATTATAAAATCATCAAGATTACCTTACAAGCTTATAATAATATTTTCAAAGTAAATTTTTTCTTTTATAATTATGTGACTTTTAAATGATTTCAAAAAAAAGATATTTCTCTCAAATTGTTTTGATTTTATCTATGTCAACATCCTTTGATAAATTTTTCATTTGTTTGAAGTTGATTTATTATGATACAAATCTTCCATATTGAATTTAAGGTTTTGTGATATGTTTGACTATAGATGTTCTATTTTTATACCATTCATGATTTATGGTTAAAGTATTGACATTACGTATGCTAGTTTTAATACGAATGTTTATGATATGTTTAAACCTTTTTATATGAGGAATGTATTGGACTTAGTAAGTGACGGGTGGAGCCCGCTATAGCTCCTCGATGCATAGGTAGGTCTCATGAGACAACTAGACATGTAATTGGCCAAGTCTCTTTCCCAATTTTATTTATGGGTTTGGCCGAGGCCTTAATCATTTTAGACGTCTTGGCCGAGGCCTTGAAAAAATGTTTCAGAATGTCCAGCATTATACATTCCCTCACTATGGAAATAATATTGATGGTTCATTTGGTCATTCTACTAATAGAATATACATGATTATGTTTTATTATGTCATTACTTACTCAGATCATATTCATGCCATAAAAGTATTCGTGCTTATTATTGGTAAAGTCATATGGTTTCAATTATTTACCATGCTTAATATTTATGTCATTTTCCACTGTATTAGTTACCCTTACTGAGCGTTTGAGCTCACCCCTTTCAATGTTTTATTTTTCCCAGGATATGAAGAAGTTAGTTATGAGTGACCTGCAAGAATAATCTAGGAGGCTTGGATGCTTCTAATGAAATATATTTTTGTTGTATTTCTCATGAAGCTGTAAAGTTGAACATATGTATGAATCTTGTTTCCAAGGCTACTAAACTGATCAGTCTTTTGAGACATGATTTCCTTGTGATCATGCCAATGTTATGTAATAAGGCACCGAATCTAGTTAACTAGGGTCGGGGCTTTACAAAATATGATATTTTTCATAACCAATTTCATAAACTGCCTCTGAAATGGGTGAGGCGGTGAGGTTCATCAAGGCAACAGGGCGGTGAGGCACGGAGAGGCAGTGAGGCATGGTGAGGTGGCAGGGCAGTGAGGAATGGTGAGGCGATGAGGCGGTGAGGTGCGGTGAGGCAGCAAGGCACGTAGAGGTGGTGAGGTGGCGAGGTGATGAGGCAGCGAGGGTTTCGGGGCTCACCGGGGGGGTATCGCGAGGGTTGAGGAGAGAAGGGGGTCTCAGGGGGTGGAGGGAAGTGTCAGGGATGAAAAAATGGTTTTAGTGGCGGTTTTTAAAAACCTCCTCTAAATCATTAATAAAAAATTTAGCGGTAGTTTAGTAAACAACTGCTAAAAACCACCGCAAACAGCTATTAATGATGTAGTGATTCTGGACTTCCAAATGAGTAGATAAGGGAAAAACATTATGTTAAGTTATTCATGAGGCAATATCCACCTCATTTCTGTGGGTCTTTTGATCCACTTTTTTTTTACACTGGATCAGTACCATTGAAAAGATACTTTCCATCCTTCATTGTTCGGAACATGAAAAAGTCATTTTGGATGTTTATCATTTAAAAGGTGAAGCGGACCAATGGTGGACACTAATCAAGAATATGAGGCAGTAATATAAAATTGAATCCATGGAAAGGGATGAGTTCAAGAACTTATTTTTTAATAAGTACTTCCCTTGTATTCTTCAAACAGAGATGGAAAAGGAGTTCTTTGAGCTTAAGAAAAAGGACGATTAATCCATTGGTATATATGAGGAAAATTTTACAAGACTTGAAAGGTATGCTTCTGGCTTTATCATTCAACCTGAAAGTAAAGTTAGTCGATTATTCAGTGGCTTAAAACCAAGTCTTCAAAGGTAATTACCTATAAGATACTTTAGTAGATATGAAGAAAATGTGTTTTGTTCTATCAATGTAGAAATAGAATTTGGTGTTACATATCAATCTCATGGTTTTGAAAAGAAACAAAATATGGAGTTCTTGGAAAAATATCAAAACAATGGTGAAAAGAAGATGAATTTTTCCTTATGCTCAAAGTGTGGAAAGAATCATGGTGGGGATGGTCTTAAAGGTACTAGAAAATTTGTTAAGTGTGGAAAAGAAGGTCATCGAGTAGTAGAGTTCTGATGTAATGGGAAAAAAGTTGGTAATGATGTGAATAGTGAAAAGACTATAGAGAATGCACCACCCACACTTCAATGCTACAAGTGAAAGAAAATGAGTCATTATGTTAACTAATTCCCAAATACAAGGGTTAATGATGATGATCGATGCCAGTAACCTCTTTAGGCCAAAGACAAAGTAAAATAGCATGCAATCACTATTGGTGATGTTGAGTATGAAAACGAAGTGGTCAAATGATTAAGTGTTTATGTAATGGGATTCCAAAATAGATTTGTTGAATCTCTTTTATAGTATTATGGAATATTGAAATATCTATGTATTTGTCTATCGTGGTTTTCCATAAGTATATAGTACTGGTAACCATGAGAACTGATTAAAATATTTTTGGAAAGTATATAATATGCGCATAATGAAGGGATGAGGAGATAATGAGATGTTTGATTGTATTAATGAGCACATGACTTATATGAGGAAAAAGTGATATCATGAATTGAGTATATAGAATTTTTGGTATTATTTGTGTGTAGAAAGAGTTAATTTTGACAGAATTTATGTTTTCGCTAAGGTTCTATAGTAATTCGAGTTATTACCTTGTTTTATGAGAATACATGGTTAAGGTATTCACATAATTAGAATGTGATAACCAAGAACTAACTTATGAGATATGGGAGATAAATGTTATGTCAATTTAATTCACCACTTTCTAATGTTTTATATTTTTTGTTTTTGTAAGAATTGTAATATTATCCATTTATGAATAGTATAAGTTATTTTCCGATTTAATTTTGTTAGATTAATGTATTATCTCACTATATGTGGACTTATTCATATTTGATTACATGTGATAAAATTTTTTGTTGAGATAGATGCAATGATCTATCATTATATTGCATGATATTCTAACACTTTAAGAATCAAAAAATCAACTTCATTTATTTAAATAAGAGATGAAGTGGAAATTTTTCATGGCATGAATAATGGTGAGATTATAATAAAAACAAGTAAGTATTTATTCTCATTAAAAATTCATTAACTTCAGGGAAATGATCTTGAAAACCAAAAATGTTATCTAAGTACCTTTTTATCCGATGAATCAGATGGTCTATTAAATTATTACAGATTTATGGTTGTCTGGTTGTTAACTTTCTCCTACCTTGTTCTCTATCACTATCCATCAAAACTTGATGGTTATATTTCTCTCCCATATCCATGTTTTCACTTTCCACCTATGTTCTTATATATGGAAACCCAGTGATGAGTTACCTTGGGTAACCGTTATGTTTCTAACTTTCCTTTTTAAAAGGAAGTTTTAGTATTTCTTTTTATGATGTGGATTTATATGAAAGAAACTTTCAAGTAGTAAACCTTTTATAACCCTGACAAATTTCGAGGGGGCTTTAAGAGGGGTATAATGTAACACCCCAAGATTTTATGAGATATATTCCTTTTAATTTATTTGATTTCCTATGTTGTATGCTAGACCATGATTATATTGCGCTATACACAACACCATATTAGCTTGAAGTATATGCAACGCTATACTCGGCTTGTGTTACACGCAAGAGCGACCTTCCTTGATAGCTTACGTTGTACGTAATACTGAGTTTCACTAAAAAAAAGAGAAATTATTAAAATATTATATAAACTAGCAGTTATGAATAGTATTAACTACATTTTGAATTTTATATAACATTAACATTCATCTTATGTATTTTCTAGACATGATATAAGAACAAATTCAATTTTTTAGATAAAAGAAGTATTTTTTCAAAGAAATAAAATTTTACCTCCTTTTGATGGAGAACCATTTTTAAATCAAGTTTTTGAAAATTTTATAAGTTTTATTTGACATAATAAACTTCTTCTTTAGAATTAGGACATCAAAATTTACCTTCGCTGAAATTTTTGGTATTTTCCTGATGAAATTCTTAATTTCATAAATAGTGAAAAATACTGCAAAACCGTCTTTTCTTATAATTTATTTATATGGTTAGATTTTTTTTTTAATTGGTTTTAAAGTCTCATTGAATTATTTTATTATCATTAAATACAATTTTGGTCATTATATGTAATTTTACATTTAAATTTAACATAAACACATGTCAGTCTTTTGATAGTTTTTACTTCTTAAAAACCTTCTTTTTGGTTTTAACAACATGAATTAATTTCAAATTAATTGATGAAACTTATGTGTTTTGATTTTTGAAAAATGGATTCCATATTTGGAATTAGTGGGTCCAAATTATGTTAATAGGTAAATTTTTTTTTTTTTTGGATTTTATAAATTGTAACTACGATAATTTTTATTTACCACAGTTAAAGGTAAATCAGGTAAATTAGGGTAACTAATAATATGATAAAGATAATAAAATTGCCTTAACACCTTAAAAAATCCTATTGGATAAATTAAAGTTTACCAATATCACCTATGTGTCATAATTGATTCATTTAATGTACTTTTTTCTATAAAAGTGATGTAATTATAATTAAAACCAAAGAAGGTGACAACATGTCACTCTCATATATCTTATAAGTATAATAATTTAATATAGTGATAAACATGATAAAACTTAGAAAATAAATAGTATCCAAAAATATATTGAAATTATCTAAATCATGTGAATTTATTTATAATTTTGAAAGATAAATTATTACCATTAATGATGACATGATAGTGATTTTGAAATTATTTTATTAATAGAAATATCAAATAAATGGATTTAAAAATATTAAAATAAATATCATATTAACTAATTAATGTTATAACCGAATTTTCTAGGTGACTATGAAATTTTAGAAGTGTATTAAATATTTTGGTTCGAATTTATCTTATGTTTGTATATTATCTAAAGTCAAATAAATTAATAGTGTCAAAATTCACGCTATTGATATTTTATAAACATAACATATTATTAAATTATTTAGAAATCAAAAAAAAAATTAAAAATTACAATGTGAAAATAATATCGTCTAAAATTTCATAAAGTATCCAACTATGGAAAATTGACGACACATAAGTAAATATTTATAACCATTTAATATTTAGAATTTTATTAACACAAAAAAATTAAATAGATTAAATAAGGATAAATCAAAATGATAATGTTTAAACTAAAATAAAAATGTGGATAAATTTTACTGGTTGAGATTATTTCGACCCATTCTCATCTTATTTTATAAATAAATGAGTTTGGGAGCATTATAAACCAAAAATAAATTTATAATAAATTAATATTTCAAGACTTTCCAAAGGTGCCCCTCCCCTCTCTTATAAAAGAGCACCCATCCTTCTCTATTAATAACACCTCCAAATCCTTTTGTCTCAGCCAAAACCTACCCAACTCTCCTACTTTCTTCCCTCACTTCATTATAGAGTCCACCCTTTGTGAAAAAATTCATCTTATGGAGTCCTTTTGTGCATACCAAAAGAAGATACCCAGAAAAGAGGTAATTGTTTTATCACCTCTTTCAAAATTCTTTTCTTCTTCTAATTCCTCTTATTATTTTGTTCCCATAATACAGTAATAAATATAATATCTTCTACATTATGAGATGTTATTATAATTATGGGATAACCTTACACCTCTTTTTATACATCCTACAAATAACAATATCACCATGTGTGCGTACGTACGACTTATAGTCTCCACATTGTAGTGTAATTATTATTCAAAAATACTTAATTTGGATGGGTATATTGATGAGTTTAATGGATTTAAATAATGAATATAACATAATAATTATTCTATACAATTCATATATCATCCAATTTTGTACTATTTAATCATCAAAGGAATGATATCGTCGCTCGTGCGTGCGTGCGACTTACCGTCTCCACGACGTGATGAGATTAATTCCTCACATTAACCATTCAAGAATGATTATAAAGTATATATAATAAATAAGAATGAAATATATGAAATAATAATTCTATTGTATTTTTGTATATATATATATATATATTCCATTTACTAGATTCCATTCAATTCAATTAGGAAATAGAAACAACGTTCATGCGTACATATGACCTACCGTCTCCATGAACGGTGTATTCTATTTCATTTATCTATCTATTATATATATTTATATATAGAAAATATATGATATATATATATCATGTTTTACATTTTTTATGTAATTAAATCATAATCTATGTAATAATATCAGGAATAAAAATTCAAAACACATACGACAAATAAAAAGATTATTGCCCAAAACGTTGCTTTAACATGTAATTGATAAATGAACGGGTGATATAAAGTCCTAATTGAATCATATATAATGTAATAAATATTATTATGGTTAATTTATAAGTCAATAATTTGTTTAAACCCACTATATATGAAGTTTTGGACACATACAGAAGAAATCGGACCTAAGGTAAGGGATAATTTTGTAATCTCATTTTTATCCGATATTGTTTATACGTAAGTATTTACTGGAGATATATTTATCATCCATGTCCATGTTTTATAAAAATGTTTTCATAAAATATTTACTATTCTTATATGTATGTTTAAAGTCATTTTTACCCATTTTTTACTTTTTCTACATGGCATGGAAGGAATCTTTCTTTTGTTTACTATATGAGTTACTTTTTGACTTTTCCTACAAAAGTACGAGGAGAAGGTTTTTTTAACTTATACAGAATGAATGGATTTTTTTACGGTTCCATGATTACTTATTTACATAAATATTCCTATACATTATTTTGATTTTATTTTTAATTCAATTCTTTTCTTTTAAAATTCCATGGTATTTTGAGAAAAGAAAACATTTTTGAAAATGAAATGATATTTTCCTCAAGAATTAAGTTCAAGTGTTTCATGAAAATTATTTTCCATATAAGATGACATTATTTAAATAAGGTTATATTACTATCCATTTTATTACTCTGATTTTATTTTGTTTAAGATGGAATGTTATTTAGGAAGTCCATTTGTTTTATATGAATTATGATGGAATGATGTTTAAGAAATCCATTTTACTTCATGGGTATTATTATGGTGAATGTTTTTATGTTTTTGTGGAACACATAAGAATGGTTTCATTATGAGATTGATGAGACCTATATCTCCATCCAATTCATTGGGTAAAGATTTATATCTCATGAGATATACATGATGGTAACATCAAGTAAATACGGTTCAGTAATACAGTGCTAGAACGACAAATAAATCTAGTTCATCAATGCATGGCTAGAACAGCAAGTAAACCTGGTTCGGTAATGGACTTTTTCAACTATGATGGTCTTGGAAGTAATTACTTGGCTACTATAGAAATCATATTATGTGATTATTTGTTTTCTACAATTCCATGTTTTATGCAAATCATGGTTAATGTTCCTTTATGATCCATGCCTTACGTACTGCCAAGATTTATTTCATGACTCACGATTTTGATATTCAAAATTTATGTTCATGTTTTCAAATTCTTATGTTTATTTTTTGTTTGATGTTCTTCATGTTTACCCTTACTGAGCATTCGATCTCAAACTTTTTATGTTTTCTTTTCCCCAGGATATGAAGAAAGGTTTTATATAGGAAAACTAAAGGGGGAAATATTTAAGGGAGATGTTGAAGTACTTTCACCAAGTCAGAAGATTATGTTATATGTTTCCAAAGAAACTAAACTAATATGGTCTTTGGGATTCTTTTTGTGTCATGTATTAAGTATTCCACAAAATAAGTGTAATTTATATGAATGTCATACTTGGGTAGTTTCATATCCCATGGCCTACTACCTCTGGGGTAGGATCATTTTCACTCTCCTGGCGTACTACTGGAGTTCGTCATGGTAGCATTCCTCTATAAAGTCCATAACATACACCTCATTATAAGTTTATTCATCAAGGTATGTTGTTCAAGTGCGCAAGAATAATATAAGAGAAAATAATCCTGAAAAGTTCAAAAAAGTTTGGTACATGGCTTGTATAACCTAAACATGGAGTGTCCCCTTAAACTCTCACATGGGCGTGTAACTCCATCTTCCTAGGTCATGTAAACATCCAAGGTAAACGTAGTGTCAAGATGACACACAACATGTACTCATGTCTTCCCTCCTGGTCATGTATATTTACATGTCCAGATCCACAAGGGTTTGCCTGTGTAAAACTACATGGGGTGTACATACAGAACACGGCGTCTTCTGATCAAAACTCAACAACCTAATTTTTTCTCTCACAGGGATAGTGACACGGTCATATACAACATGGCGTGCACTTGAAAAAATTATTTTCTTCCCCAACATAAGAACACCTGACATGTTTTTATAGAATTACATTCCATGTTATCAGGGTTTATTGATAGTAAGCCTCAAAAACATCAATGGAACCCCTGTTTTTGAAAAATAAAGAAATAGTGTGCCAAATTCTGATCCGTGGAGGCCCATAATCCCCATAAATTAAATCTTGGAATCCACATATATCACATAATAGAACAATATATAACCCATGTCCAAAACATGATCCAACAAATTCTAATCCAAGTTATCCCATAACCCATAGGTCGGAGGATCAAAACCTTCCTTTGATACCACTTTGTAACATCCTAGATCTGGGTGTCCCTTAACTAGTGACTCATACCCGGTTGGCCACATGGCATTAAGTGCATTTTCCTAAATGCCAGAGGATTCCGACTAGCAGAAATGGCCTATGGTGTGATGGTGGGGAAACTATTCCCTCATTGGCAGAGTGTAACACAGTGGAATAAATAGTAACACAATAGTAGAATAAGTAAACAACATACATCTAAAATAAACAATGGAATAATGATAAGACAAATAACCAATCATCATTCCAAAAAAAATAATGCAGCATGTTATGTTCTAAGAAAACATCCAAAATCGGTACATTATAGGAATCCAAAAAATATGTTCCAAAAACAAAAATAAATAAATGAAACTAAGAAGCATCGTAAGCCTCAGCTCAGTCTCATGCTCTTAGAATCCTAAACAACATCTCAAGTACTTGTATAAGGCCACTTTCCCTTATCGACACCTACAAAAATATAATCTGTTTGGTCCCAAAAGAATGACCCAAATTCAGTGTAAGAAATAAATCAAAGTAGGAAACCACCCAAGAACGGTTCCATTATGTTTGTGAGTATTTGAAATAGGTAATGTAGAAAAGGGAAAATAATTAAACTATGATGTACTCAAAAGTAAACACTCCTAGAAGTCTTGTTTTCCATTATGATTTTTTATTTTCAGTTTAACCGTTAAATTACAATAAATTATATAAATCTCGAGATCCGGCCTAAGCCTGTCAATCCTCTGTATAAAGGATTCTCAACAAATACTTGAGAAGGATATCTAAATAATTAAAGTGAAGATCGAATCCAATATTGTGCTTTATTGTAAAAAATGCATCATTAGTTATTCCATTTCAAAATTCAATTCAACACCTTGCATGTAGGCATATCAAAACCCCACCCGAAGGCATGAAAAATCCTTGCTCATAGGAATAACAAGTCCTCACTCGCAGGCATAACAAATCTTCACGTTTAGGCATAACAAATCCTCACCCATAGGCATAACAAATCTTCTTCTTTATGTATAGCAGTCAATAGGTTCAAGCCCAGTATATCATCATTTTATCATAAAATACAACACATGAAAATTACACTATTACATGGTTAACCTAATAACAACTCATGTGGGCATCACGCAAAAAAAGTAAAAAGTAAATTAAACTATTACAAGGATTAAACAATTCTACTCACATGGTTAGTTCATATCACAAGCCTAATACGTAATCTATTAATTACAAGGCTTAAACCAATATACTCACATGGCCAATTCATATCATAATCCTAATATGTAATCTAACAATTACAAGGATTAAGCAAATATACTCACTTGAGAAATTTATGTATAATAAGTAAACAAGTGGATTAAACTATCACAAGGTTTAAGAAATTATCATCTCACATAAGAAATATTCAATTAACCAATTTCATTTTAAACAACCCCAAAAAAGGGAAACAAAGGCATGCCCCTAGGCATCCTAGGACAAACGGCTAAACATTGGTCATCCAAGGGAAATTCACCCATAGGGTGTCCCTTAATCAAACCAACAAGCTCAAACATACTTAAATTAATTTAATTCATGACCTAATCATCATTAGGAAACAAAAAGGGTAAGTTTTCATTCAAGACTACACCCTAAACATGGGTTAATGATATTATGAAACATATAAACAACTGGACATTGATCAAAACGAACATGGTAACCTACCTTTTTACAGTACGACTCTCCTCGTCTAGCCTCAACCTCCAATTCAATCAAAAACAATGTATATCTACAAAATAATGATAAATGCTCAAACATAAATAACTTCATCGAGAGAAAAAAAATCACAAAGAATGGATCAAGAGGAATTAAGAACTTACTGATCAGGTTCAAATTCAACTGATGGTGAAGGAATCAGGGTTCAGATGATCAATCGAGAAGGGATTGAAGGTATGGCGCTGCTTGTTCTTCAACTCAGGATAGCCTCTGTCCATTTTCAAAAAAAATAATGCCACTTACCGATTTAATCAATAAAAAAATTACACAACAAGTACTTGAGACTGCATGTTGTGTTTGTACAGTTTCTGGCCAGACAATTACATGGTTGTGTACCAGGATTACAAGATCTGTAGCCTTCCATACACGGTGTGTACCTATAATTACACGATGTTTAGTTCCCAGTCACATTGTGTAATAGTCCTACAGCCATCCCTTGACCTATTTTCCCCTATTTTCTTAAGTACAAAGTGAAAAGGAAATATCCATACCAAAAAAGAAGAAATAGGTTCTTACATTCCTCTTAAAACATCAGTTTTCATAATGCCCATTTATTCCACACATAAAACCTTCAACTATTTGTATCACCTTTTGGAGGATGAAATTTACATCCATTATTTCAACTAAAAATATCATTTTCCATTTGTAGTTAGTTTATTTATGTCCTTCTTTTCCATAGTCAAAACATCATCTTGTTCCTCTGAGACATTCACTTGGGTGTTTCTTCCCACATTCCTAAAATGTATGAAACTGAATCTTCTTTCCTCGATGGCCTCCATTACCCAAACTCTAAGTGAACCATTTCCTTATCTTCTTTTATGAGCCTGAGAGTTAGTTAAGGTACACATTTTTAATCATTTTCCATGAAAACTGATTAGAAATGATTATAATATCCTTCTTTCTATTGATCATCCCATTTTTCTGCTCATCAGTAAATTCTTCATCACATTCAATGTTAACCCAGTTCTTTTTGGTTTCCTCCATTGACTAAAACCAAAAGAAAAATATTAGATACACCAATCATAGTGGGAAAACCGCATAATAAAGGTAAATTACCTCCAATATATAATATCTTAGATTTAATCCTAGGTTATTCCTGATCATTACCAAAATCCTTGGATTTTAACCTATACTTTGACTTATCCTTAAAGACATCCCTAAACATACCTTAGGAATGTCTCATAGGAATTCACTAAATTTTTCTCATCCTAGTTTCAAAAGGTTGAAAATTCCTCCACTATTATACCAACTATAATGACCCAAGATTGACGTATATAGATATTACATAATTTTTATGGCATACACAAAGAGATTCCCAAATGTCGTATTGGTTTAGTGACATTGGAAATCGGGAAATATAAACCACTATGTCATCTCCCACTTATTCCTTCATATTTAGAACCATTTTTTGACACATCTTACTTAATACCCTTCTTCATATCCTAGAGAAAAAACATAAGAAAAGGGTGATCTTAGATGCTCAGTAAGGGTAAACAAGAGTGATATGAATCCTAAAATAAACATAAGGGTATACGAATTTGAGAATTATACCCTTCATATCAAAGATCACAATCTTGAGTCATAAAAAAATATTAAAATGTAATTCATAAAATAATAACTTTGACATAAAACATGGAATTATAGAAAGCCCATAAGAATAGGAATTCATTTCCATATTAGACAAGGATTTATGCCAAGACCATCATAATAAACAAATTCATTTACTAAACTGAGTTCGCTCCCCATTCTAGCCCTGTATTACTGAACTGATATCATTTCTTATTCCATCCTTATATTGTTGAAGCTAGATCATTTACCATTCCAACCCTGTATTACTGTTCTGAGATCATTTCTCATTCCATCCCTATCTATCTCATGAGATATAAATCATCAACTAATTACTTGGATGGATATATAGGTCACACCAATCACATAATGAAAACCATACATATGTGTTCTATAAGAACATAATTCATTCATCATATTAGAACCTATTAAATAAAATGGGTTTCATAAACATCATTCAATAATCACATAACCCATGGCAGAAAAATTGGTTTCATTAATAGTATTCTATAATAAACATAATCCAACCATATAAATAATAGAGTTAATATAATTAAAATATCCCTATTAAATCATACATAACATCAAATAATATTATCTTAGATGGAAAATAATTTTGAGATATTACTTAAAAATAATTCTTGATTAAAATATCCTATCTTATTTGAAAACATTTTCTTTTCCTAAAATTTAGTACAACATTAAAATAAATCATTTTCTTCAAAATAAACTTTAAACTTATAAAGGAATATTCAAGGAAATTTGGAAACATGAAAGCATAAAAAACCCTTTCATTCCATATAAGTTAAAAACCATTCTTCTCATACTTTTGTCAGATAAGTCAAAAAGTACCTTGTTTGGAAAACAAAAGAAAGATTATTTTAAAACATAGTATTAGAAAGTCAAAAATGGGTAAAAATAACTTTAATCATCCATATGAGAGTATTAAAACATGTTTTAAAACATTTTTATAAAACATGTACATTAATGATAAATATTCCTCAATAGATACTTAAAATAAAACAATCCCAAATATTGAATAGATTGTAAAATAAATACTCATCACTTTAAAATTAGTAGAATCATATGACACATGAAATAAATAAAATCATAATGATATGAAATATCATAAATTTTTTGATAATATATATAAAATACATTCATCATAGGTGTATACACCATGTAGAAGAAACAATTAGTGTATAAGGCATGTGTCTCACATAAATAAAGGTGATAAAAAATCCATTACCATATGTCCAATTTCCTTTATATGTATTTAAAACTATTATGTAATGGACTAATGAATTATATTAACTTTTTCCATAACCATATTTATACTTATGATATCATATATGATCATATTTTCTCTTGTTTAATAATATTTCATTGTTACACTTTTTTTGAGTGTTAACTGCTTCATTTTCTTATGCATGTTTTTTCGTATAAGATAAAATTATTGAAAATAAAATATATTATTTTAATTTTCATTATTATATTAAGGTAATATATGTCATATTATTTATTCTATACATTTATATGATCATTTTGTAATGGTGATCATGTAGAATGAATAACATTACATTGTGGAGATGGTAGGTCGTACGTACGCACGAGCGATGATATCATTTCCTTGATTGAAATGGTGTGGAAGTGTATGGAGTATATATTTTTCAACAATAAATAACATTTTATAATAATAATATATATTTATTATTTCCATCATTACATCCATCCATGTAAAGTGGTGATGAAAAACATATTACACCACAATGTGGAGACGGTAGGTTGTACGTACGCACATGTAGTGATTTCATTTTTCACAGGATGGTTAGAAGATGAAACATGGTTGTTTAATAATCATAATAATATCTCAGAATATAGGTGATACTGTATTTATTACATTATAATGTAAAAAAATGGAAGATTAAGTAAAAGAAGAAATGATCTTGAGAGAGTCGGTAAAAGATATTACCTCTTCTTCTTTGAGCTCCCTCTAGATCTCCACTTAGGGAAACTAGAGTTGGTCTTTTAAGAAAAATAGAACCTCTAGAATGTGTATAGGGATTTTGAAAAGGTAAATAGGTTGGGGGTGTTTTATCATTAAGTCTCAAATTGTTTTAAATAAATGATTTTGGAGGTTCCCTTTTATAATTGAGGTGGGGGAACCCTTGGAATTTCAAAAAATATTAATTTATAATAAATTCAATGTTATTCTAAATGACACAGAAATGTAATATATTATAATATTTATGATATAATTTTGTAATATCATCAACCAATATATTTTAGACAAGTATTGGTATTTATATAAACCTTATCATTTTAATAACTCTTAGTAAACTGATTTTAATTTTAACTAAGGTAGCTAATTTTTCAGTATTAAAAGATTGAAAATTTTACTTATTTCATGTAAATTATACCATAAATGAAAAATTTAGAACCTTTTAGACTATATTATAATTATTTGGTATTTTTAAAAAGGTTTTATTATTTTTAAATAGTTTAATAAAACATTATTTTGATAAAATATCAATAGTTTAAATTTAGACACTATTAAATTATTGGATTTTTAAACATATCAAGATAACAATTAAATTCAAAAAAAATATTTTATTATATTAAATTAAGGTCAATATAATATATAAAATTATTTTATCATATTAATTATCTAAATTTATATTTATTTTGATATTTTTAATAACATATATTTGATATTTCCATTAATAAAATAATTCCTACATCAGCTTTGTGTAATTATTTAATATACTCATTTCGTTTCTAAAAATTAAAAATAAAATACCTTGATAAATATAAATATTATATATTTCGTATTAATATTTATAGTTTAATTTATCAACTTTATAAACATATATTCAAAATAATAAATTATTTAAAAAATGAATGTGATATATTTAAATTTTTATTAAATAAAATATTATAAATAACATAATTTCATTAAAGTAGCCCAAAACATCAAAAATAAATTTATATCCTGAAAAAAAGTTTATTATGTTAAAAATTAACAATTATATTCATTCATAATGCTAATTTGTCCCCATGTCGATACATAATAGATATTAAAGACAAAGAAAATATCATTTTCATGTCTTTCATTGATTTAAATATTATTTAAGTAATTTTCTTAGACTTGTTTCCATTAAGAAAATTTATTTAGATCCTTATGTGTTAAGCGTCTATGTATCTTCATATAGTAAATTTGTGTATGTTTTTAAGTCATTGTATAGTCTTTATCATTTTATTTTTAACCTAAATTACTCAATCTACAATTTATCGTGGCAACAAAATTTACCATGGTTACTATTCATATTGACTAAAAATAAAAGGTAACTATATAATAATGTTGTAACTTATGAATCCAATTTTGGAATCCAATTTTCAAAATTAAAAACATAAAAGTTTCAGAATTTAATTTAATATAAAACTAGTAAAATTCCAGGAAAACCCGTTTTTTTAATTCCCTTTTAAAATATAAAATGTTTTTATAATAAATTTGATTATAAATAATTTTAAAAAACCATAATTTTATTATTTTTAATCAAAATTAACTAATTAAAATTTTAAACTAATCTTAAAACATAATTTTACCTTGTAAATACTTTAAAACAAAATACAGTTTCTTTAATAAAAATCTGTATTTTACTATTTATCAAAACATGAATCTTACCATAAAAATACCAAAACTTTAACCAAAGTAAATTTTTATATCTTAATTAAAAATAATAATTTTAATTTGTCATATAAAAATTATAAAAGTGTCAAAAATTATACTTAAAATGGGTTTTCCATTAAAACGTGGTAAAATTACCCTTTTGAAAAATATATCTTTTTATTCATGGAATTAGATTTATTCTTATCTTAATACTATAAAATATATTGTATGACTATAAAAATAATTTAATTGGTATAAAACATATTATTTAATTATTATAATTCAATAATTGTAATTAATTTAATTTATAAAGACAATACAACTTTGGGAGCATAAAAATAATAATATTTCCTTTATATTCAATTAGTATGTATTTTAATTTTTAATTAATTAAATAATAAATTCATCTTATAAAATCTATATTTTCATAATTTATTCAATAATATCCATAACCTCTAATTTAACGGCTATGTTATTATCTTATGAAAAAATATTTTTTGTAGAAACTTAGTGTTGCATGTAACTCAAGATATGTTATTATTTCGTGCAACAAAAGACATCAAAGAAATCAAATGGTTTTAAAAATATATATATTTCATAAAACTATTTGGGTGTTACACTAGGTTAGATGGATGATTTGAGTATGGATCTTGGATAAGGGAACCAGATGTGGTTCGGGACCCACTTGGGAGTCATCTGTGTATTTATTTTTTAGTTTTTATTTTAGACACTTGAAACCTACATTAGCATGACATGTTTTCTGCTTTAGTTGGATATTGTATTTACTGATTTGATAATCATGAGATATTGGTATTTCAATGGATATATATTATTCTACTATTGTTTATTATTTCTACGGGTGTATTAATCTGATAAAAGAGGGTATAGTCTCCTCAGTATTGACTTATCATAGCCTCACTGATAGTGTGAAGCTTATGGCATATAGGGAGGCACATTTGATGTAACATAGCAGTTTGGCTTGAGGAACTAGTGTGTGGAACCCAAATCAGGATGTTACAAAGTGGTATCAAAGGAGGTTTTCTTTTCTTTTCCTTTTGTCTTTCTATTTGGGAAAAGGTAGACATGAGACTTGGAAGATTCAGGGCTTGGACATGAGCTCGTGCATGGGAGTTTCAAACCCATGTATGGGGGATAACCCAAGTACCCATAGTTGGATTGTTGTTATTATTGTTAGCTATTAGAGTTGAATATTATTTCACCTTGGGTGACACACTTGTTGTGTGATGTAAAAATTGTTTCTAAAAATTTCTGAGAATTGAGTCATGGCCTAGAATGGCATGAGATTTGAGTCAGCATGCATCATTCTAGGCACTAAAGATTATTTCGTGGCATGCATCATTTTAGGGACGCACAGGCAAATCGGTTTTGGGTAAGTTTTCAACCATGATTTTTTTCTTTATTTTGTCATATTGAAATGAAAAGGTGCCTAATGTGAAGTTGAAAAATTGAAAATTGTAAAAATGATAAAAAGATGAGAATAAATGGGCTTTTAAATGAGAAAAGTGAATAATGAGATGTGTTTACCCTTGTTAACTCTGACCTAGGTGTAATATGGTTAAGGGTAGTGATGGTGCCTCAGTTTTGATAGCATGGTGAAATTTGGGGAAAGAATTATTGTGTCTTGTTGTGATTAGTCCTATTACGTAAATGTGATTACACTATTAGAAAATGGGGTATTTGTGATGGGGCATTTGCGAATGGATCCCATCGCAAATGACCCATTGTAGAAAAGGGTGTCGAAAATGTTGTTTTTTACGACGATCATTCGATAAAAAGAAACCATTTGCGACGAGATGAGGATCTATCGCAAATTGTTTCCTCATGGTTTTCTAAATACCTTATTGCAACGGGTAATTGTAAATACTATTTTCAATGGGACCCACTGTAAAAAACCTTAATGAGTCTTTGAAACCATTTTTTGTAATCGGTCATCGCAAATAGTATAACAAACAACAAATTGAATAAAATAATAATAATAATAAATAATAATAGTAATAATAAAAAAATTAATGAAGTAATAATATTAGTGTTAGTAAAATAAAAAAAATAAAAAAATAAAAAAATAATATTCATATAATAATAATATTATTAATATAATAATATTATTATTATTACTATTATTAAAATAATAATATTAATATTACTAATATAATAAAAAATTATAAAATAATGCTCGATATTCGCAAAAAATATATAAAAAATAATAATAATAAAATAATAAAAAATAATAATTAATAAAATAATTAAAAATTAAATCAAGGAATAAAATAATAAATAATTAAAATGTAATATTAGAAATAATATAAAAAATCACTATATAGAAATGTAGATAGTTAATATTAAAATCAAAATTTATATTCAAATGTTTTGTCATAAAAATAAATAGATCACTGAGGGGGGGTCGTGTGGAGGATTTGGAGAAGCTAGAGGAGATGGTGGAGGGAACTCCACCCCTAAGCCCTAAGTTAGACGTTGTATGTACTCCAATTGCTCCTACTCCTACTGATGCCACCATCGATGCATATCCACATACATCTCCTGCTATTGCTTCTGCTGTCGTAGGAACTCTTCCTACTGTTGTTGCTGCCATTGACGCATATGCTCCTGCTCCCTATTCATACTATCTATAAGATCACTCTGAGCTTGTAGATATTCCTGATATTGTGCAGCAGATGATGATGACTCTCCACAAGCTCCTCTTGAGATGGATTCCGACATCACAGCGGTGTCATAATAATCCATAAATGTCAATCGATGTCTGATACCAACATTTTGGGCTTTCTTGAATGAATATTGATTCGCCTGCATCCATGATGTCTCATCAAATCAGTGGGCACTAGTCTGAGTATCGGTCTCGGCCTGACTCTCAATCTATGTCTTAGATTTCACGACCTCATATGATTCCTTATATTACAATTTAAAATTAAAATAGTTAAAATATTAGTTACAGTTAAATTTTAAACTCAAAAATAAAATATACTGACCATAATCTGATGTTGGCGAGAGCCTCTAATCTTTCTAGTGGTCGGATCACTATAAATCCACCTATAAATGTCGAACTCTGTAATATCGGGTTATTCAACTTCCTATATGAATATAAAATAAACCATTTACATTTAATGTTATATAAAATATTTAAAAAATCACTTACCATGTACTGTCTATGTGCACTAAATGTATGAATACCGACTCAATGTGTTACCTCTTCACTCCCCCAGTTTTGTCAACCTACTGATGATCTCCTCTGAAAATGACCACTCAAATAGTGTGAACATAATCCATCCCAAACCTGAGATGAAATGTAATCAGGTTGGTGGGTGTGACAAGACTCGTCAAACTCTACCACTCTTGATTTCTCCATTTTTTTCATTCTCAAATTTTTCAAAAACTAACTACAATGCTGACACATAGTCCCCTGCCATGCCTTCTAGATAGCGTCACATGCGATCTCATCAATGGGATACCATAAAACATACAAATAATTTATAATATAAAGTTATTAATTTAATTATTTTCAAAATAAATATTATTTATTTACATACCATCCAATGATTGAACATGTAGTGATACACATCAATGAAAATATAATCCCATGATACCCATGATTTTGAAAAATAATTACATTATAAAGCGCTCCCCTATCCAGTAGCTATATATGTAATGTTACGAAAAAATAATAATAAAACAATTATTATATAAATAAATAATTAAAAACAAACAAAAATACATAGGTAAACATACCTCTTCACACGTGGTTCGAAGCCAATATGTGGACATTGCTTGGTGAAAGGGATATGAATCATCAATCATGCAAGACCATTCCCCCTCTGAGTCCCCCTGAACTACCAGTATTTTGGGGTTCAGATGATCAAACCTCCTGTTCATCCAAAGGTAGTTTAACATCCTGCAATAGATGATACTGATCCTTATCCATCTAAAAACTAAACGACTGTTAGAAAAAATTTAAAAACAACTATTATATATAGATATATATTATCTATGATTATAACCATCATTTAACTATGTCAATGTTAATCTTCATCCTCATCTTCATATCTGATGATTTCAATGTCTTCATATTCCTCCTCAGCATCATTAATTTCCATATGAGTTTTAGTTTCATCATCTATTGTCATATCAAATTCATTTATAACATCATTAATATCATCTTCACCATCAACCCTTAATTGTGCATTGTCATCATCTATATTCATGTCTCTTCATAAAAAATATGGATTTAGAGGAGTCTCTTGAAAAATTTCAATTCCTTCCACTTCAGAGGAACTACATTCACTTTGAGTAAATGGATTTTCTTGAGATTTAATATTTATTATGTTCCACCAATAAATAAAATATCTTAATGTGGCACAATATTTTGAATAATAAATTTGATATGCCTTATGATATAATAAAAAAATTTCATTTACTACAATAAGACTTTTATATTTAATATCAATGATTCCCTGGGTTGGATGAACATGTAATCCGCTCTCAATATCCAACCAATAACATTTTAACATTGTTATGTAGTATTGTCCCAGATGACACGGTTCAATAATTTCTTCCAGTATGCTGTAAAAGTCAACTTCAGTTTCCCTATGATGAGATCCTCTCAAGAGAACACCACAATTCATTGTTTTTTTATTCCCTATATGTGCGTGTATGAAATTGAAAACCATTCGTCATATATGAAATATAAGATTTAACCATTTTTTATGATGGGTTACTCAATACACACAATCGATTATCAATTTTATCAGCATGTTGAGATACCTAAATTTTTTAAAACAATTATCAATATAATAGATAATAATATGATTTTATATGTTAAACCAAAAATAATTTATGTTACCAGTTTCTGAAACCAGTATGAATTTTTTTCCTTACGTTCTTCAAGATAAAATACTATGATTTGTGGAAGTTTTTTCTTGACATGATTATCATTTAACCTAAAAATACATGAAGATTAATTTACTATAACAAAAATTATATAATAAGTTATAGTAGAACTCACAGTACAAATGGTTTCATTTCTTTATAGTTGACCAGAACATATGTATGAGCTTTGTGATGTTCATCATCTAAAAGATATCATTCATAAACTCCACCAAATATATGTTTGGGCTGATTTGAAATTGATAATTGATTATCCATTTCATCGTCATCATTTCCCTTACTATGGCCAATTTTAGTTGTGTTTTGAGGGATATTCAGGTTGAAAGTAATGAGAGTAGGAAAAAAGAAATTTTGTCTTGCAAATAAGCTTCTGCAATTGAACCTTCAACTGAGGCTTTGTTACATACTTTTTTATTGATTTTCTACATGCATCTCTCCAATGGGTATATCCATTAGAACTATACCGGACCTTTACATTTTTTTCATATAGAAAATGTAATATCAAATTTTCCATTGAGTCAAACAAATCTAGCAGGAAGATTTTTTCTAGTTTACATAAAATTAAAACAATATATTCTTATAGTGTGATTAATGCATCATAGTCACTTGTCGCCACACAAATGTCTCGAAAAAACTATGATATGTATTTTAGAACATCCCAAATCATAGAATTCAACAATAATCTTAATTTAATCAGTAGAAGTATTTCCATTATAACATGACAGTCATGAATTTTTAATATGGTATTATGACCATTTCAGACACTTTTTTCCAAATTGGAATCATAACCATATGGAAGTCTCACATTTTCAATCCACTGACAAAATAATAATCAATTCTCTTTGGAGAGTGTATTAGTTTCTTTTGTCTTCATTAAATTATGTGATCTGACATTTTCAAACAGTTCAAGTTCTTGTTTCCAGCAAATTTGGTCAAGATCTAATCATGTCTTTACATTATCATTGGTTTTACTTGATGTATCTAAAAAATATGAAATAAATTATCAAAATAATTCTTCTAAATGTGAATTACATCCAACATGTGATGGACCAACAAATCATAACAATATGGAAGATTCCAAAAAATGATCTGTTTTATCCAATTTTATTTTTTCCCAAATCCATCAATTCTTTGTTGGTTTATTGTTGGTCCAATTGTGATAGAAGGTAATGATGATTCAATTGATTTTAACTACATACCTAATATCATTTTTTTAGGTTCATATATTTCAATTATGCCTTTTCTAAAATGATATTTGTTCCTCCAAAAAGGATGATCAGTTGGAAGGAATATGTGGTGATAGTCAAAAAAACATGGTTTTTTCTGTTGACGAGCATAAACACTTTGCTATCTCTCATACAGTACAGACATGATTTTGTACCATGTGTATTCCATCTATATAAAATTCCATATGTTAGTAATTCACTAATTTTCCACATCTTAGTATGAAATTTTGTTTCGCAGCAACATCAAATGTACTGACACCTTTACTCCCAAATTAATTTAACTCCTCAATCAATGGTTTCAAATAAACATCAATATTATTTTTCAGATGTCCTAAATTAATATGGTTAAAAAGATATATGGTTCCTTCATCAGTATCCAAGGAGGTAAATTTTAAAGAGTTATAAATATTGACCAACATGAATACTGACTATAGTAAGAACAAAATGGACATAAACCATTAGTAGAAAGATCTAATAAAATGTTTTGGGATTTTAAAGAAAAAGAAAGATAAACTTGGTCAAAATGCTTCCATGAATCACCAATAGAGGGATGATTTAAGGTTTTACCAGTTATAATATTGGTTTTGTGCCATGACATCAATGTCTTTGTGTTCTGAACCATAAATAAACACTGTAATCTGATAGTAAGTGGGAAATATCACAATTGTTTTATAGGATTCAATCCAAACTTCCCTTGTTGAGCCTCTTTATACCACAATTTTTTACATGTGGTACAATTATTCAATGAATCATTTTTACCATATTATAAGATGAAATCATTTTAACATGCACGAATCTTCTAATAACCAAGACCCATATTTAAAACATGCCTCTTGCTCTCATAGAAATTTGTAGACAATACATTTCCTTCAGGTAGTAGTGTTTTTCCGAAAGATAATATCTAATGGAAACATATATTTGGAAATCTATTATCTGATTTAGTAGCCAAAAATTTATAAACAACTTCAGATTTTCTTATCTTTCAACCAGGATATAAGTCATCCTCAGCGGACCTCAATAACCCATAAAACTGGATGGTTCTAACTCAAGAGTTAAATTAATATCATCATGAGTTTCAACTTGTTGAAAAGATGGACCTGCCACATCATGTACTAAATTTTTAGAAACATGTTGGATTCAGAACCAAATTATTAGTATCTTCTCTGGAACTACGTTCACCATGTTGATACCAAAAAATATAATCTGGTTGAAAACCAAAATGCAGAAAATGACCCCTAACATTGTTAAATGTTTCAAACGTCCTTGGAGAATATTTTTTACAAGGACACTTAATTTTCATTTCTGAAACAAATGTTTTTTTTGATGATGCAAATGATAAAAAAGTTTCAACACCATCAATATATAAAGGATTTAAACTAGAACCGTTTGGATTCTTGTGATGATTTATCCAAGCACGATCATCTAATAATGATTGTTGTCAACTTCTTTATTCCATATTTCTCTAAAAATATAAAATAATTAGTTGTTTATGTATAATTTGATATAATAAAAACACTATCCAAAAAGAGAAGAAAATTAAATTCTTTTTTCAATCAAATTTTTATAATTTCTATTATTTCCTACTTATTTATTGTATTTTTTAACTTTTATACTAATCTACAATATATTAAAATAATTTATACTAATTACCACTAATTATTATTAATTAGAGCTTAATTGTACTAATAATTGCTAATTACTGACGACACAATTTCTTGCGGATTGGCGGCATCTCTTTTACCCGACGACTCATCTCCTTGAAACATTTTCTTAATGAAATTAGTATGAAAAATAAGCTCTAATGTACGCATATCCATTTTCATATGCACAAGAATGTAGAGCAAGAAGGCCTCATCGCACTACTCTCCATTTTTATGCATATGAAAATGGATATCCTTACATGAGGAAAAAAAATTCATAGTGACTTCAGTGAAAGAAATTTGTAAGGAAATAAGACATCAAGAAATAAGGATTTTTCAATCCACTGGAAATTGTGCCAATTTATTATAATTTGTCACAATTTATTACAATTTCTTGTTAATTATAACTAATTATTGCCAATTATAAGTAATTATTTGATAATTATTAGGAATTAATCAAAATTATTGGTAATTATTAGAAATTATTACTAATTATTAAAATTTATTACTAATTATTACAATTTATTACTAATTATTACAATTTATTACTAATTTTTACAATTTATTACTAATTGTTACAATTTATTACTAATTATTACAATTTATTTCTAATTATTATAATTTATTACTAATTTTTAGAATTTATTACTAATTAATACAATATATTAATAATTATTACTAATTATGAAAGTTTATTACTAATTTTAACTAATTATTAAAATTTATTACTAATTATAACTAATTATTACTAATTATAACTGATTATTACCAGTTATTACTAATTATTAGAATTTATTACTAACTATTAAAATTTATAACTAGTTATTACTAATTATTGGAATTTACTAGTAATTATTACTAATTTTTGCAATTTATTACTAATTATTACCATTTATTACTAATTGCCACAATTTTTTACTAATTATTAGAATTTTTTACTAATTATTAGAATTTATTACTAATTGTTAAAATTTATTACTAATTATTAGAATTTATTACTAATTATTAAAATTAATTACTAATTTTAGAATTTATTACCAATTATTAGAATTTATTTCTAATTATAACTAATTATTAGAATTTATTAATAATTATTAGAATTTATTACTAATTATTACAATTTATTACTAATTATAACTAATTATTAGAATTTATTGATAATTATTAGAATTTATTACTAATTTTTTCTAATTATTAGAATTTAATACTAAATATTTGAATTTATTACTAATTATTAGAATTTATAATTATTTATTACTAATTATTAGAATTTGTTACTAATTGTTACTAATTATTATTAATTATTAAAATTTATTACTAATTACTCCAATTTATTACTAATTATTCCAATTTATTACTAATTATTCCAATTTATTACTAATTATTAGAATTTCTTATTAATTATTATAATTTATTACTAATTATAACAATTTATTACAATTTATTACTAATTATTGCAATTTATTACTAATTATTATTAATTATTATAATTTTTTATTAATTATTAGAATTTACTACTAATTATTAGAATTTATTACTAATTGTTGAAATTTATTACTAATTGTTGCAATTTATTACTGATTGATAGAATTTAATACTAATTATTGCAATCTATTACTAATTATTCCAATTTATTACTAATTATTACAATTTATTACTAATTATTACTATTTATTACTAATTAATAAAAGGGGATTCATATTGATTGGTCAGAAACATGTGTCAATGAATTCTAGGAATTAAAGAAGTAATGGACATCAGCACCAATCTTGATCTTACCCGAGCCAAGTGAAGAGTACACGGTGTATTGTGACGCTTTTGGGATTGGACTCAAAGCTGTGTTGATGTAGGGAGTTCGAGTTTTGGTGTATGGGTATCAGTATCTAAGACCACATGAACGAAACTACCCTATGCATGACCTTGAGATATAATCATTGGTTTATGATCTAAATCATTTGTGGAATTGTCTATTAGGAAAATATTATTGTATATTCAAACCATAAGATCTTAAAGTACATATTTTTTCAGAGAGATTTGAATCTTTAGCAGTAGATATAGGTTGAGTATATGTAGTCTTGATTTTGAGCTAGCATATATGCCTAGGAAGAGAAAAAATGTTGCTGATTCTTTGAACAAGAAAAATCATACTTATACTGTTCATGTGTAACGCCCCGACCCCAGTTACCCAGAGTCGGTGCATTATTACATAACATTGGCATGATCACAAAGGATCAAGTCTCGAAAGACCGATTAGTTTCGTAGTCTTGGAAACACTAGATATATTCATAAGTCTTACATTACATCATAATGTAAAAAAACTACAAAAACATCTTGTCTTCATATCCCCTCATACTATCCCTGCAGGTCATTCATAAATTACTTCTTCACATCCTGGTAAAAATAAAACATTGAAAGGGGTTAGCTTAGATGATCAGTAAGGATAAAAATATAGCAGAAGATTTCATAGATAATCATAAACACTTAAGGCAATGTATAACTAAAACAAAAGCCTTTTAAACTTGAACTTCATCATAATATGGAAAAGATAAAATGAAATAATTCCATTTACTTATTCACATGGATATTCTACTAGTCGAATAATCACATGCAATATCAATAACCACTTTCATAGTGATGGAATGAATAATGCAAGACTATCATAACCACATAGTGAAGGCCTCGTGCCAAGACTACAAATAAGATTTTGTCAAGGCCTCGTGCCAAGACACTAGTTTGTCTCATGAGACCTACCGATGCATCGAGGAGATATAGCAGGCTCCACCTGTCACTTATTAAGTCCAATGCATTCCTCATATGAACAGGTTTAAACATAACATAAACATTCGTATTAAAACTAGCATACGAAATGTCAATAATTTCTCCATAAACCATGAATGGTATAAAAATATCACATCCACATTCAAACATAACTGATTTGATACAATATAGAAGATTGTATTGTATCAGATTAACCTCAATCAAGAATGATGAAGGATATTGACATAGATGAAAATAATCATCAAAACTATTAGAGAGAAATATCCCCCTTTTCTTGAAATCATTTAAAAGTCACACTATTTGTCAAGAAGCCATTTAAAAATACATTTTTGAATCAAAGTGTCCCATACCACTTTGAAAATTTTAAAAGGAGAATTAATTTTAAAACTTTAATGTCCATATAAATAAATCCTTAAAACCATTTTTAAAACATGGACATTAATGATAAATATTTAGAAGAATAAGTCTTTAAAACATTTAAAAATGATATTTTAGTTAGAGTTTCTAACCAAAAGAGAGACAGTTGAATACAAATAATTGAGGTAATCAAAACATTGTAATATCATGAGAATAAGTGGATTCATGATATACTATGTCGAAGTACATTATATACACCATATAAAAGTGATTTGGTGTATAACAACAAAGAAGTCTCAATGGGATGTAAATTGAGATTAAGTATCTTATAAAGACCATATCCTTAGGTTAAGGATAAATCAACGACATAATTATGTGTGAAAAATATAAATACACTTGATATGATTGTATATTCAGTGTAAATCAATCAGAGGACATTCACACATATTCTTGTAAAAACAAAACCAATTAATTGGATGTTTAACTCAATAAATGGAGATTGAGTTAAAATTACTCTTATCAAGTTCATATCGAGGACTTGAGAATTTATCAATGGAGTGATTATGTGTATCAAAATTATATCCACAGAAAGGGGAGTGGAAATTATGACATAGGAAAATGAATAGTGATTCCACACATAATCTTGGTGTAAAATAATCAATGAAGTATGTGTAAAGCTGAATGAGTAGAAATTAAAATTTCAAATTCCCTTATCAATTTGGTAACTTACGAAACATACACCCATGAAATAAGTATCATACAATCATGATGTAAATATCCATAAATTAAATTATATTACACAATGAATACAATCATGGGAAGTACACACACCACATGCAATAAATAAGTGGTGAACAATGGAAATCTCATGGAATTAAAAGTGAGATAAGAAACCCCTTACTTTGTACTTTTTCCTTCGTCTACAGTAGGTTAACCTCCTGTATAATGGTGAAATAATTGTTATTGAATTATAAAAAAAATCATTTTCTTTAATATGATATCATATATTATCTTTTAACATTGATTTGTTAATAATATCTTAGTATTATCATCGTTTTGGGTATTAACGGATTCGTTTTCCTTTATATTATTTATTAATGCGAGCCATATTTGTTATGGATAAATATATCTTATTCATATCCATAATTATATCATGTCTCGAAAAATTATTTTTATTCATCTAATGAAATTTAGTCTTGAATGGATATGATGGGGAATGAATCTCATCGCGTTCGTGGAGATGGTAGTCCGTACGTACGCACAAGCGGCAATATCATTCTTTTGATATTAAAATAATATATAATTGGATGGTATATCATATATACAGAATCATTATCATTTTATATTTACTATTTACATGAATTACACATCATTATTATACCCATACAAATAATAGTATATTGAATAACAATTACACCATGACGTGGAGACGGTAAGCCGTACGTACGCACGTATGGTGACATGTCATTCAAAAGATGGATAAAATACTGAATATGGTTGTAACATATTTATAATAACATCTCAGTATATATAATATACTTAAGTTATTATTTTATAGTTTAAATAACAAATAAAGAAGAAGTTGAAGAAGAAAGGAACTTGAAAGAGGGTGGTGAAAACATTACCTCTTATTTGGGTTCTTCCTTTTGATTAGATCAAAAGGGATCCTTAGGTTGGATTTATGATCAAAATAAGGCCTCTAGGTTGAAGTGAGGGAAGTTGGTAGGATATTTGGGCAGAGTTTGGCCGATCCAAAAGGCTTTGAAGTTGTGAAGAATTGGTTAGAAGTGGTGTCCTTTTATAAGGGGGGGAGGGGATCTTTCGGAAAAACCTAAAGTATTATTTTATAATAAATTCATATTCGGTTTATAATGCCTCCAAAGTGGATTATTAAAAGACTAAGGTGGGTATAAGTAGAAATTATTTCAACCAATATATTTTAGACAGGTTTGGGTCATTATATTAACCTTATCTTTTATTTTTAACTCTTGGTTAATTAGTTTGACACTTACCATGTCACTTTGTATTTTTATATTATATAGTTAATAAACATACTATATACCTCCAAGAGACCCCAAAGTGGTCCATTAATGATACAAATATCATGATACAATTCCATTGGACAAACCGTAGATTTTTAGGAATTTAATATCAATTAATAATATAATATTTGTTTTAAAAACTCTTTTATGTCAATTTTGACACTATTTTGTATTTGATTTTTCTAAAAATCATAAAAGCATGATTACTTCGAAAAAAGTTAATAACATTAATCATAACATGTCATATTAACCTATAAAATTCGTGGAATTCATTAAAAGTCTCAAATTATATTTATTTGGGTATTTATAATATCAATTATTTAATCTTTCACTAATAAGTTAATTACTGCATCATCATTGCGTCATAACTAAATTAAATTATTTAAGGTCTAAAAATTATAAATAAAATACCATTATGTATTAAATCCTTTTATATTTCTAATGAATATTTATAGTCAAAAATATAACATATATAACCCTATGTAAAAATTGTTTTTCTAAAAGATATAGGCTTATGTCATTTTTGTATTTACTTTAACTTAATTAATATAAAGTGTCATTATCACTTACAAGTGGATCCATGGGGTCCCAAAATCAACCCAAAGATTCACATGGTCGGACATGTATCAGCCAATATGGTTAGTATACGTTTTAGGGTAAATTAATATTATTATATTATTATTTGTTTACCCTTATTTACCGGATTTACCCATTAACCATGGTAAATAAAATATTTACCAAAGTAATTATTCAAAATGTCTAAAAATAAGAGTTACCTATTTACATAATTTGGACATCCTGATTAAAAATATGGAATCCATTTTTCCAAATTCAAAACATAGAAGTGTAGGAAATTAATTTAAAATTAATTCCCGCTGTCAAAACAAAAACCGTGTTTTTAAGAAATAATAACTGTCAAAATATTGACACTTGTTTATGTCTGGTTTAAATGTGAAATTATGTACAATGAAAAAAATTGTATTAAATGGTAAAAATATATTCTAAATATACTTTAAAACCACTCAAATTCATATTTTATCACTATTAATTATTTCAATTAAAAAGTTGTTTTTAATTATAATTTAGTAATTTTTACTATTCATCAAAATATGAAAGTTATCCAAAAAGTACCAAAATTTTACCCTAAGCTAATTTCGATATTCCAAATCGAAAAAAGAAGTCCATTTTTAAATATAAAATGTATAAAATTTAAAAAAGTGGGTATTACTATTCATAATGGCTAGTTTTATTAGTTGTGGTGTGTGTTAGAACTTGAAGTTGCGTACAACACACGCTACTGTATTATTCAGCGAGAAGTGTACCGTGGAAGCTTGGGGTGTTACATCATGAGTCTAGTTCTGATTGGAAGATGATGACTTTTCTGGATGAGATTCATGTGGTGGTTTATGAGATTTAAGAGAAGATGACTCTCATATCGATTTTAGGGCATTCTACACTTTTTTGATAGATTCGAGACATGCAGTATGAGGATCCATAGTTCTTGAACTTGAGGAAAAGCGTTGAAGTAGGGGAGTCACCTTCATATTGGAGCATAGATGAGGATGAGATCATCTATGTCAAGAATCAGGTTGTTGTTCCAATTAGCATGAGAGAGGATCTAATGTGGGAATATCATGTATTAAAGAGGGGAGTATATTCAGGTGTAACCAAAATGTATCATGACCTACGATGGAAGTTTTGGTGGTCAATCATGAGAAAAGAGATAGCGGGGTTCGTGACATGATTATACACCTGTCAGTAGGTGAAGGCAGAGCATCAATGACCTGGAATTTTTCTGTAGCTATTTCCCATTACAGAATGGAAGTGGGAAATGTGATAATGGATTTTTTGGTGGGTCTCCCAAAGACTCCTAGGAATAATGATGCTATCTGGGTTTTGGGGTATCTACAGATGAAATTAGCACATTTATTTATTATATGGGAGACTTTCCTAGTGGAAAAGTAGGGAAATTTGTATGTTCATGAGATAGTTTATCTACACGGGGTTCCATAGAAAATATTCTTAGATAATGAATCATGATTCGCTTCATGATTTTGGTAGGGCTTGCAGAATGTGCTTAGTACACATGTTTTATTGAGTATAGACTTCCACCCAAAGACAGATGGGTAGTCAGAACATACTATAGAGGTGCTTGAGGATATTCTCTGGGCATGTGTTCTTGGCTTTGGTGGGTCTTGGGATAAGAACTTGGATTTAGTGGAATTTTCCTATAAAAATAGGTATCAAGAACCTATAAAAATATCACCATATGAGGCTCTTTAAGGTAGTCCATTAAGATCACCTCTATGTTGGATGGAGGCTAGTGAGTCAGGTTTGTTGGGACCGAGTCCCATGTAGGAGATTTCAGAGTAGGTGTAGCTAATTTAGAAACATATGGATATATATTAGAGTAGAAATATTCATATGTTGATAGAAATAAACATCCCCTATAGTTTACATAGGGTGATCGAGTATTAATTACGGTGTCACCTAGATTGGGTCACCACGGGATACAGAGACAATGCAATTTGGCACCCAGGTTCTTCGGCTGGTGGTGTACCAATAGGCTCTTCCAAATAAATCCAGTGTTATGTATGACATTTTCCATTTTTCAAAACTATGGTGGTATCACCCCAACCCTTCAAATGTAATAAACATTAATGATGTTGAGATTAATATTGAAGTTTCCTTTGAGGGTCATCTGAAATGTGTGTTGGGTAGTAGTGAGAAAGTGTTGTGGGGAATGATTTTATCGATAGTTCATGTATTTTGGAAATGTAGTTGTGTGAAGAATGAGACATGGGAGAGGGAGGTAGATATATGGGCTCATTGGCCTGATCTTTTTGACTTAGAATCTTAGATATGCTTGGGAGTATAGCTCGAGGATGAGTTGTAACAAGGCAGTGAGATTATAAGATCTCGAACCTTTTTGGAGTTGTCTTGACATCATTTACAAGTACACTTTTGTTTACTGTTGAGTAATTTTTTGGGTTATAACATGGGGTGTGTTTGGGTGTAATTTTTAGAAAAATGGGGGGAAAGGGGGCAGTGCATGATCGGTGCACGGTTAGAGAAAACAATTTTCCCCTACCCAGCCAACTACGTAACCCCGGATATTGGGGATTTTTACAGTTGGAACATGGTTTTTCTAACCTTGAAACCTCTTTGGAGTAAACGTTAACTACTAAAAGAATAGTTGTGCAGTTCAAGCACACAATTAGGAAAAACCATGCACCCTAGCCCATCTAACAATGTGTGGGAAATAAAGTCTCCTGAAAATTAATTTTTTAATTACACAAGCCCCCTAATTAAACAAAAAACAACCCCCATTTGAACCGAGGAGGTCTTTCATGTTTTTTGAGCCCTACAAACAAATTCAAATCCCTCTCAACCTCTGTTCTTCATTAATTGAAGCTTGTATTGAAGATCTGCACCTCTCCCGATAAATGGATATTATCCTGGTTATTTTCTCATTCTTCTCCCATTATTATCACTTTCATTCAGAGATGTAATCCTCTATTTGGTGAGATCAAAATCTATTTGTTTATATCTATATCTATGATTCTAGATCTAGATTTATAAGATCATTATTTCTTTAATCTTGATTTAGGATTTTGATATTCGGATCTTATTTTACATCATTATGCTGGTCAATTTTGGGGGATATCTATTGGGTGATTATTCTTTGATGAATTGAGGTAGGTGGTCTAATATTCTATTCCCATAGTTTTTATTTTTATATGTGCATGAAAATTGTTGAATTTATAGCATTTATTAGCAATTGAAATTCATAAATTTTGTTAATTAATGTGACTAATTGATTAATTGAAGCATTGTTGAAATAGATAATTAATTGGGGAATTAATTATGAGATTTAGGGGTTGTCAAATTAGATAATTAATTGGGATACTAATTAAAATATTAGGGGTTGTGATTTAGATAATTATTTGGGGGATTAATTATGATATCTATGGTTTTTTTATTTGATATAATTAATGGTAGATTTAATTATCAAATAATGACATTATAGATTGGGAAAAATAATTATGAAGAATTTAGATTTCGAATGAGAAAATTAATTCTGAAAATTAATTATGGGATTTTGAGTTGTAAACATTGGTTAATTAGTTGTTGAATTGATCAATGGGTTTGATAACTTAATTAATTGGTGAATTAATTAATGGTAATTTTTTGATAAACTAATTATTGAATTAGTAATGAGATATATGTAGATAACTAATTACTAAATTAATTATGTGTTGGTGAATGCTAACATGGTCATTTGATTGTGGATTAAATATTGGGAACATGGTCATTATAATGTGTGAAGTGTGGATGATAACATGGTCATTAAAGTATTAATTAAATAATGGGAACATGGTCATTCTAATTTGTGAAGTATGAATGGTAACATGGGCATTCATGTATAAATTAAATAATGGGAACATTGTCATTATAATGTTTAAATTAAATAATGGGAACATGTCCATTCTAATGTTTAAATTAAATAATGGTAATAATGGAATTTTGATACGTGATATTCATCGGACATAATTCGGTCTCAGACAAGATCCAAAGAAGGTATTGAGATACATGTGTCTATTGGAACCCAAGAAGTTTATGCGGTTAAATAATGAATAGTTTTATATTGTGATAACTATTTATTTATGCATTTTAAATATTTCTTTTTACAATTTCATACACTGTTATTGACAATATTAGTTTTAGATACTATTGGTGGTGGCCTACATAGTCGTAATCCCACCCTACTCAGGATGCCTGATCAGTACCCAAATAGACTTTATTGTTGGAGGACAAGTTAAGGGGAAAGGCCCTGGTTTAGATGGATAATTTGGGGATGGAGCTTGGATGAGGGAACCAGATGTAGTTCAAGAACCTCTTGGGAGTCTTCAGTGTCTGTATATTTTGTTTTCATTTTAGATATTTGACACATAAATTATCATGGCATGTTTTCTTCTTTAGTTGGATATTGAATTTCCCGCTTTGATTCTCTTGAGATATTGGTGTTTTTTATGGTTATATATTATTCCACTATTGTTTACTATTTATTTTGGTGTATTAATTTGATAAAATAGGGTATAGTCTCTCCATGATTGACTTATCATACCCTCGCTATTATTCGGCATCCTATGGAATATGGGGAGGCGTGATGGAGGTCACATGGCAGTCCTTCTTCGGGAACCGGTGTGTGGCACCCGAGATGGTAAATTACACATAAGTTCTTCATCGTCTAATATTTCCTAGGCTTCACCATCATCAATATGTTGTTTCTATATATTGATAGCATAGAAAAGTGTAAAATAATTTTTCTCCTCTACATTAGGAGCATAAGAATGTTGAGAAGCCTATTTTCCCTTAAGATTGGGAGCATTATCATGTACATAAGTCATCATCTATAGAAGTTGTTGAAAATCTAATTAATATTTTTTAAATTCACTAATGAATAAATAATAATATGAGATAACTCAATGTATATTACAAAAAAAATAACTTGATTAATGAACTCTATTTTTTATAAAATGTTGAAGTGATGTTTCCCCTCTAACAAATATATAGACCCCCTTATCATGGTCTCATCTAACATGAAATACCCCAAATATATTGGGACCACAAAAATGATTGTGACATTCCAAAGAAAGGTTCATCCTTAGTTGAATTGACATCTATCCCTTTAGTGGTTTTGGTCAATAATAGAACAATTTTCCACTTTCAATTTGTAGGATTAAGAATATAAAATACTTGTACTTATTTTAATTCCAATATAAATGTTTAGACTTTATACCCTTCCTTACTGAAATCCAATTTCAATAATTCCAATCCATCTATCTTAACCGCACTCTTGTTATCAACCCACTTTCATTGAAAAATAGGCACTTGGAATGTTTTATAATACAACTCCCATATTTATTTGATGATGAAAAAGTATGATATATTAACATAAATTAGATTTTCTTTCTTGGTACCAGATACATGAATTTCTTTAGCCAAAAGTGTAACTCCACTATTTTTATGGTACTAAGATCATCATGTTCATTTGTATATAATATATTACCATTAATTACATAACCATTATAAAATAACACATGCACACTTGGTCCTCTAGTTTTTCATCCAAGTCATTTTGAAATTGAATCAGAATTTTTAGTTGAATCCATAAAAATATGGTCTCAAAACCTTCCTATAAATTGTTGAGTATGTGTATTTTATATCCATAGTTTAACCCTTGATTGATTCAAATGCCTAATAATTAATTTATTGTATTCAACATATGGTTTAACCTATAAACTATTATGAAAAACATAAAGGTAATTCTGCTCCTTCTCTGTAATATTAATTGTAACAACATCTATTCTGAAAATTCCTTCACCCACAAGTCACCTAGTGTGATGATATTTTGGTATACCAATGCTTTAAACATCATACAAGTAGTTGGTATAGAATTCAATGTATTACTCAACAACATATCTCTCTATAATAAAACCTCCTGGTTAACTTTGATTTTTGACATACCATTTCAAATTCTTCATATATCATTCAATGGGGTACATCCATCTATAATGTATAGAACCACGTATTTGAATCTATCTAACCGATTGAAAAATCAATTGAACCATTTTAACAATTAATTTAAATAGGACTAGAATATTTAATTCATAGAATATAACAATAATTTCCTTTTCCATACTTATAAATTTCACTGGGTCTATAAATTTATTGTATATAGTTATGAAAAAGAAATAGAGCTTGGATAATGTATAACAGTAATTGTTGTAAAAAATGTAATGTAAAGCTACAAGCATTATATCTTATATCAAAACATGATAGTCATGTAACTTCAGAACCTTTATCATTAAATCATCCATCAATGTGATATTCTTAATATTTGATGAATACCCCTATGGGACATTTACATCATTTAACAAGTTGAAAAATTGATATCTCTCTTTCATGGAAAGAGTGTTAGAAATTGGAGGAAGAAAAGTCTATTTTTCACTCTTCACTAATTCCAAATATTTTAATATCACTATGTAAATCACTTCCAACCTAACCTTAAATTCATCCTTTAGTTCACTGTCCACATTTATTAACATGTTGATGACACTATCCCATACATTCTTTCCACATGCTTAACATTAAGAAAATTCCTTATGTACAAAAAAAATCAGTATGGTTTTAACATCCTGGCCCTGGTTCCACTAAACCGATTCCCTGAGTCGGTTCACCATGAGGTCTCAATCACACCTCCCCATACACCAAAAAATACTCACAAGCATTGAGGGCATAATGTGTAAAGGTGGGGATATTATACCCTCATATCAAAGTAGAAAATGGATGAAATAACCAAGAAAAATCTATAGAAGTAATTATCAGAGTGTGGAAGTAATAAATAAACTAAAAAAAATGCATGTTGTAATAATAAATAGAATGAAGTAAAGGAATGAATGGCCATGTCATACATACAACACTGATCTCTCACTAGGTCGATTTAATATATAGGAGTAAAATAAATAAACATAAATAAAAGTAAAAGGATATTCTATATACACTAATCCATGACAATACTTGATCTCCACATATATATATATCTGAGTAATGTTTCTAGACTAGTCCTACACCTCAACCCAACATCTTCCTGCAACCAAGTGAATGTCTTCTTAGGTGCCTCAGTGCAATGGTGTCCTGAGTAGGGTGTGAGTACAAAACATAGTAGGGAACCACCAACGTGGTCTCGTACATAGCCAGTAATATGAAGAGTTTATATATTTGAGATAATCATCAACCTAAAAATATTTAATTAAAATAAAACAATAAATATAAATAATTATGTAAATTAAATAAACCACAGCTGATCCTCAGGTATGTGATCTCGATCAACCATACCTGCATCGGCCTGAGCTGGAATTTCTCTTAACAAGGGTAATAATATATATATATATATATATATATATATATATATATATATGAATGTTTATATATAACTACATAAATATATATATAAGAGTAATACGAAAAAGAACATAAATAAAAATAACCCATAGTGGATCCCTGGGTCCATAATCTTGATCAAAAAATACCTAATTCGGTCAGTGCTAGAAAAGTATTTAAGCTACATCACCAACAGGATACATTTCCAAGACTAGGATCACCTATAATCACTATAATGAAGGATTTCATGTACTGATGGACAATCCAATAAAGATGGTACAACATAAACTGCAGACTACATATGATGTATCAAGTGTTAGACATGTGATGGTGAGGATCCAAGGCCATTTACCAAGTCATACTATTCAATTCCATGGAGCTCATACATAGAAAACTTAGTATAATATAGACCTATGTGGTGTAGGACCCAATTCTATTGAATAATGCAACCTCCTAGAGTCCATGGAGTGCATCCTTTGAAAATTTGATATAGTATAGACCTTCTGGGGTCAGGAGACAAGTCCATTGACTAAGGAGTCATCTTCATGTTCATAGATCACATCCATAGAAAACTTCATAAATGTTTCCATGCCATTAGGAATTTTTTGTGACATGCCTCAATTCCCCTCATCAGTGTCATGCAATGATGTCCATATCCATCATTAAGGATTGGAATTCAGATCCCAAGAACTACCTCTAAAAAATCCCTATCATTCATCGTATCATTCCAATATCATCAACCAAAATCCAAGAAGAAACTTTGGTAATCATAGATGCATCAATAAAAACCAAGTGAAAGAATAAATAAAGTATTAAGGGTGATTAAATGACCAACCCACCACTACTTCCACATCCTCACATGCTTCCAAGTTTGGTGTTGAATCTAAGTGAAACACACTAGCATCTCCACACCTACCCATGACATACAATATCAGGGTTGGTCAAACATTGGGGCACCCCCAGATTCCCCTAGGCCAATGCTTAGGAGAGGTATCCTACCCAGGATCCTTGGGGTTCACATGTAAATAGAGGAATCCCTCTTGGGATCCCCTAACTCAAAACATAAGTAAGAGAATCCATGTTTGGATCATATAAGGAGTAAAAAAAATAAGGAATCCTACCTGGGATCCTCAAGGTCAGATCTTATGTGAAGGCATTCCACAGGGTACCCTCAGCCACAGTGATAAGTTGAAGCATGAAGCTAAAGTGTAGGGATTATTAGTAACCACTAGAATTTATCAATTTAATTACCAAATTATATAATTTAATTTAATAGTTTCTTAGGGTAAATCTAAATAGGGTTTATTTCCCTTAGGGTATATCAAAGTCATACAAAAACTAAATAAACATGCATAAATACTCTATGGTGGGTACGATGGACTACCTAACTTTAGGATGTTTTTATTTTTTTCCCAAGGCTAGAAGTAGCTTCTAAGGCCTGTCTAAGATAATATGAGTCATTTTGGGTCTTATATCATAAAAAAAAATAAAAATTAATTATAACAACATTATAATTAATTAATTAAAACCCAACAATTTAACTTTAAGAACTATTTTATTTAAAATAGGCATAATGCCCAAAACCTCACTAGACGATCACTTCGCACCAGAACAATGACCTAAAACTCACTAAAATCTCGTAACATCATCCCAACCTTAAGACGATCATAATACCTAATAAATTACATCAAAAAAATCATTCAAAAAAATTAATTAAGTCCTTGAGGCTTTATAAATACACCTTGGTGACGTATCTTGATGAAACGACAGGAGGTGAAGTTCAAACGGCCTTGAAAGTAATCTTATTCATAGAAAAAGTAAAAAATATAACATATGTATCTAATTCAACTATTCTCTTGTGGAATTTGGACTAAAATCCATAATTAAAGGAACCTAGGTTTTAGGAAGAAGGAATAGAACACAATTGGGGATAATAGAGTCGGAGGCTTACCTTAAGGATTCCAACACACCTAACGACATCCTATTCAAACCAGGAATAAGGGATAACTCCCATGGAGGATGGTACAATGATGGATTTGTATGCGGGGAGAAGGGGGAAGAAAAGGGGGTAAAACCCTTTAAGGGATGGAGGTAGAAATAGTAATTTTACACTTTTTAATGATCCACACTATTTGGACACACAATTTTCCAATACATGCACCAACCGTGTAGTTATCATTGTCTTGGCCCCTCATCTCGCGTGGTAATAGTGCATGGTTTAATAAACCATGGGCCAAATGTGCACCTCTAATATCTGAGGCACACTCTACCTCACACAATTCCAGTGCATATTTAGTAAAACTATGCATCATGTCTGAAAAAAATTACAGACCCCATACATAGATTTTTTTAGAATACCATTAGGTTTCTCAAACCGTTCTCCTGTAAAGAAATGGTCTACATGATTAGGGTTAACAATTATCACAAACCATGTTCAAAATGTGTACCCTAATATGTACATTTCCAAAACTTTAGTTTCAATCCTTGAACCCCTAAAATTATCCTAAAACCTACATGTTACAGACCAAGCCTCATTACAAATAAAAAGAATTACATAGAGACATTCCAAACTTTTAATTATTATTTTGAGTCTCTAATAAATATTTGAATCATCTAGTAAATTTAAAATTTAAAATCTTTTGAAAAGTTTCCAACATGAAAAAACAAAATATCTTACAATCTCCCCACCTTAAAAATTATCATCCTTGAGAATCCCTACTGGGAATCAAAGTGAAAAGCCTAACCTATTTGGTTTATATATTAAGGTCAAAAGGCCATGTTTCATCTCTATGTGCAAAATGTACCTCTAGAAACCACATTAATTATATGTCATTTAACCACCAAAATATATCCAAAACTAAAAATAATTATCAAAACACTAGGAAGACACTTACTTAATCCCATAAAATTAAAATTATGATTATACCAACACCCAACTTATTAAAAATCCTATATATAGTGCTCCCCACCATAGTTTCTTTATTCTTAACAGCCAATTCTGAGTCATGGTACTACCACTATTAAAATTTCCAAAACAATCACATATCTAGCATCTTGATAACACTTCAAAAATGTTTATCGCTTGTTACATTCAATCAAACATTAGGATATTGACCTTAATTATCAATTAGATCTAATGTTCAAACTCAAATTGAACAAGATCAACCTGGTTGCATTGGATTTTTCTTTAAATCACCAAATAACCCTTTCACTACACTCATCTCATTCCAATGGAGTTCCTATAGTGGTTATTCACTGACCACACCCAACTATATGAAAGAATTTAAGTCAAACTACCTTTGTCCATCTATTTTAAAAAAAGATCGGCTTCAATAGCCTATACATCACTAAAAAATAATTTTATTCCTTTATCTCAATGAATTCTATTATCATTTTAAGCATTCTCATAGAATAATGTAACCAACTCTTGGTGACACCTCATTGCCAAAATATACCCAATTCAAAACTTTCATTATATTATAACATAAGCACTGAAAATATTCATTATCCAAAACCATTAGATCATCATAATCTACTCTAGTCTTAATGCCTATACTCATACTTCACCCAAGTCCACATTTAAATTTGTAACTAGAACATACTAATAAATCTAGTTTTACTTTGATCCATTTATTTAAAGTCATATAAGAGAAAAAACAACCATCTAATGATTGGTCTCAAGATATCATGGACCTTCTCATGTGATAGTCAAAAACTGGTAACCAACATGCCACTCCCCACCATAGTAGAATCCTTTTCATCACACCAACAAAATAAAAAAGATAACTCGATCACCATGACATACTCCTTATCCCTCCCAAATATAACAGTTGTTATAGATTAGAACCCACTCATCCTAAGTGTTAATTTAAATGTCGCCCCCAACTCATTCCCTCTTCCCGAGCATAGTTGTCACAAAAATTTTCCAAATTCAAAACAAAATGAGGTTCACCACCTTCAAACATCCAATGGTGTATTACGAAAAATCTAGATTACTTTTATACTTCTATTCAAGCACACTTCCAAGGATTATTTCATCCAACCACAAAAGATATATAGGTATCCCAGTGTGTAGTCAAAACTCTCTCTCATCATACTCAGGAAGATGTCAAGATATTGGTAATGATCACTTCTATCTATGAGTATACTAAGATTCTATTGATATTCATTCATTTCTCCTTCGATACACACCCACTTCTAAATAGAATGAACTTGGCTTATCTAACTCCTCACACCATGTATTCTGAAAATTTTGTGTCCATGTCTAATCACGGGTCAATTGCCTCCCAGAACCTGATTATGTCTTGATGTCTCTTTTATCAGAGAGACACATTCCTCATTTAAGTGACAACTTCTAAGGATCTAGGCACATATCATTTCTTTTAAACCATTGGTCCTTGGCTCACACATAGATTCTCGCTTCCTTACTATTTAAATAGTACCACATGTATCTGACATGTACCAAAACATCTTATACTTTGAGTGTACAATCCCATACCACTCAATCATTATCACTTATCTCACGCTCTTATAATTCATTCATCATAAGGCTCAGCTGATCGTTCTACATGACACATTAGTCTTAACATGTCAGGAGCTCCCTTAGAACTCCTCTTCAAAATTGGGAATCTCACCTATGCCACATTTCATTCTAAAACTTTATATCACACGGTGCCTTTCAATTCATGAGAGTCTACTCACACTATGACCATGTTTGTAGTCATATAATCACTAGTCAATAGGTTCAAGCACCCAAACATCCCTACCCATTGAACTTAGTTTCGAAACACAATAACCCTAGATACTTCCTTAGAAACTGAAACCATCAACCCACCTATATCCCAAAACATGATCACCTAGCGTGAATATATCTCAATGAGAAACTAACCAATATCACTACCTCTATAGTTATCCATAAACCCTATCCAACCCTACTCATAGGTTTCCCTTGATCAAACCAAACTTTAGCCTTCAAGGGTTTCAGTTTCTACTAAGGGTTTCTAGGTATTCCACCTATCCCTACTAATCATTTCTATCTTGAGGGTAACTTGGTATAACCACATAGACCAAATTCAATCCTCTAAATAGGTTCATATATCATAGGGAATCATCTTTACACCCATATCATCATAAGGAATCAAATTCACCAGTAGAATCTCTCTAAATGAGGTAAAGAATACATCAACCTAAAAGGGTCAAAAATTGTCAAGGGTTGGCCTACCATGGCCATGATACTCTCTAAGAATCCTTGTAATGTACTTCCACCTAGATTAGCATGATATAAATGTAGAAAATATAAAAAACTAAAAATCACTAGGAATATTCATATGGTAATACCCCCCTCAAGTTTTTGTTCACTATAAATGTTTAGGTATCTATCATCATCATAAAAGGGACCTAACTAGATAGCCATGATAAAGGTATCAACTAAAATTTTCAACTTTCAAGGGACAAAAGTATTCACACAAAATCATTTCCATAATCTATTTCATACCACAAATATAGTTAGGTTAAGTATATGTCATGCCAAGGCATGTGTGAACACACCATATAGATTGTTACTAACACTTTAAATAACTAAACCTTGGGAAAAACACCCCTCGAAGTTTTAAAAATTTTACCATAATGTGCCCTGTCAACCTACTAGGGCCACTGCACCTTCTATGCATGAGGATTGAATCATCATCCTCACTATAAAATGTCTCATTGTGGATCCACATAGCCCTTCATTAGAAGAAAATATATATATTCAATTTGGACCAATTGATTAGAAATCCACCAACAACCTATATGGGAAGACACCATACAGGTTGTTTTTTACACCTTAAATAATTGTCCTCTATCATAAGTAAAATCACACAATGGAAGGCCTATAACATATAGACACTATGCTCTAAATATGATGCATGAGATGGCACTTTCATTTTCTAGCCAAGAGTCAAAATCAGTCACTGGCCTCTCACCAATGGGTCAAGTGACATAAATATATAATAAATCATAAACTCCACACAAAATGTGTGTTTATAAAATCAAATGTAATATACAACTATAACATCAGATATTAATAACATAAATCCCATATCCCTGGTAATATTGAATTCTTATCGAACAAGTGTTCACGATGCATGAATATGATATCCATTGTGGATTACGATACATTCCTAATACTTATTGTTTCCGATGCTTTCGTTGGGGTGCCCACATCCGTCTATGGAGGACGCGTAGCTATTGCCCCATATTCTTGCTTTACAAAGGTGGGCGGTATCCGTTCCTTATTCAGGGATGTTTTCTCCTTGATAAAAATGGGATTATGGGATGTTGGTTCTTCATTCTATGGATTCCTCATCAAAACTCGTCACCTAGTCCAGGTATCCCTTGAAGATTAAGTCGTGGTTCGTGAATCTCATTCTCGATGCCATATATTTTTGGATGTCGGTTAATTACACACTTCTGTCAGGAAATTCCATGGGGTATTGACATGGTAGCAACCTTCGGTCGGAGTAGATAGTAACATCATGCATGTTGGAGAATATCTAGATGCGTGGACATTGGGAAACCTGTATTCTTCCTCATAAGAGGGTATCTCAAGGGCACAAGACCTGAGGCATCCCACATTAGCCGTGGGGTATCATATACTGGAGGCATGTCTCTAAGGTTTTCCTCAGGCATCTCATGTTTAACACGAGGTAGGATACGAGTTTAACGTATTGCGGAGATGGTTACTCCAAAGACATGTCTTCCGAGGTTTTCCTTAGGCATCTCATATTTAACACAAGGTAGGCCATGAGTTTAATGTCTTGTAGAGACAGTTACGCAAAATGTGTGTCTTCCAAGGTTTTTCTCAGGCATCTCATGTTTAACATGAGGTATGTCGTGAGTTTAATGTCTTGTAGAGATGGTTACGTCAAAGAAGTGTCTTCCAAGGTTTTACTCAGGCATATCATGTTTAACATGATGTAGCGAACGAGTTTAACGTATTTCAGAGATGGTTATGCCAAAGTTGTGTCTTATGAGGTTTTCCTCAGGAATCTCATGTTTAACATGAGGTAGGTCATGAGTTTAATGTCTTGTGGAGACGGTTATGCCAAAGGTGTGTCTTCCGAGGTTTTCCTCATGCATCTCATGTTTAACATGAGGTAGGCTGCAATTTTAATGTCTTGCGGAGAAAGTTACTCCAAATTCATGTCTTCTGAGGTTTTCCTCAGGCATCTCATGTTTAACACGAAGTAGGACGCGAGTTTAACATCTTGTAGAGACAGAATGAGGGTGATCAGAACAACCCATAGAGATGGATCAGATTGGTACATACCTTGGAGGGAACACCTAGAAGGTTTACCGGGTGGATGGATTGAAACACTCAATAAGAGTAGACCCAAGATGATGTGTCCCATAAAGGTAAGATGTCACACCGTGAAGGCTGATCTGGAAACCACTAAGGGCATATCAAGGAGTGTGTACCCCAGAATGGGGAAACACTAAGGTTTACCATTGGCTGGGATTGAACCTCGTGGAGGTTTCCAAAGTACCCTATGTAGATAACAGGGATCAAAACCCAAGTAGTTTGAAGGGGTGATGAATCGGGGTGTACAGAAATCACAACAAACTGGATACATGCTGGGTATTATGCATGGATAGTGGCCCATCACAAGAGGGATACTATTGGGTGGATGGTTATGGATTGAGTGGGGCTTATCCATGGTTAGCTACCCAGGTGCCGCAAGGAGCGGTGCTAGGATTAATGGCATGATCTCACAGGGATGTGACAGCCTGGGTAAAAATCAGGATGGATGATGGAGAGTTTATTGAAGTAGAGGGGGAATGAGATGGATCCATTATGAAGGTGACGGTATTGTTGGGATTGAGCCTCAAAGAGACTTCCTACGTATCCCTGTGGTAGGGAATCAAAGGCCTCATAGTTTGGTGGGACGATGGGACACCTGAGGAGGTGTCCCATGAGAATGGATGCATTGATGGGATCCAGAGTAAATGGAACCTCCAGGTTGGGGCATGATCTTCCTGGAACACATGGGATCGTGGGATAAATCCGGATGAGACATGGGTGATGGGATTGATCCTCATGGAGGCTTCCTACGTATCCCCATGATAGGGAATCAAAGTCTGCATAGTTTATCTAACGATGGATTATTGTCGATTGGGGACTTCAATGGCTTACCGCCGAATGAGTTTGACAATGGCTTACTACTGAATGGGGTCAACAACGGCCTACTGCTGGATGAGATTGACAATGGCTTACTGTTGGATAGGGGATTGACAACAGCTTACCGCTGGATAAGGGATAGTTTAGTGTCATGTGGGACAAAAGGGGTGTACTATTTAAAGTCATGGAGGACGAGGGTGGACCAACATGAAGTGGGTCGGAACCAATGGATGGTGGGCTCGAACCTTAGGGAGGATTCCTACTTACCTTGCCCTGGAAAAGATAAAAGACCATGTAGTTCAGGTGGAGTGTTTGGTGAACTGACGTGGAGATAGTCCGAACCAATTGGTGGTGGGATTGAACCTCAGGGAGGCTTCCTACGTACCTTGCCTTGGCAAGGATCAAAGACCACGTAGTTTAGGAGGAGTGGGTGTTGACGTGAAGATGGTCTGAACGAATGGGTGTTGTGCTTAAACCTCAGGGAGGCTTCCTACATACCTTGCCTTGGAATGGATCAAAGACCACGTAGTTTAGGAGGAGTGGGTTTCAACGTGAAGGGGGTCAAAACCAATGGATGGTGTTGGGCTTGAACCTCAAGGAGGCTTCCTACGTACCTTTCCTTAGCATGGATCAAAGTCCATGTAGTTCATGTGGGTGTTTGGGGCATACACTCTAGGCTACCTAGAGAGGATTTCATGGTTGATTCTTACTACTCTAAGCCCACCTGAGTCATGCTTGACGTGAGAAACATGAGGCGGCAAGGACCTAACGATCATAGTGAAAAGGTGCAATCATGAAAGGTGGTGAATGGGGCTTATGAAATGAAGTTTCATGTGTGCCACTATGGAGGGGAAATGGTGAAAGGGGCTTACACAAGGGAGCTGATCGGGTGCCGCTATTGAGTGATAATGGAGCATGGGGCTTACGCAAGGAAGCTGCCCAGGTGCCGCTATGGAGCGACAAAGATGGATGGGGCTTACGCAAGGAAGCAGCCTGGGTGCCATTATGGAGCAACAACGGTGAATGGGGATTATGCAAGGAAGCGGCCTGGGTTCCACTATGGAGTGACAATGGTGAATGGGGCTTAAGCAAGAAAGTAGCCCGGGTTCCACTATGGAGCGAAAACGGTTCATGGGGCTTATGCAAGGAAGTTTCCTGGGTGCTGTTATGGAGTGGAAAAGGTGGATGGGGCTTATGCAAGGAAGAAACTCAGGTGCTGCTATGGAGCGACAACGATGAATGGGGCTTATGCAAGGAAGATGCCCGAAGGTCTTCCTCATGTCTTGCCATGAGGTCATCCCAACTCAGTGGTGGGTTGAGGCCTTCTCTTATGTGCTAGTGCACAAGTGGGATAATGCCAAGGGCGCTGGAATTAGTCCAAACAAAGGGGGATGAAAAGTGTGATTCACATGCCCAACATTAGGAACGCATTGAGGGTGGTGTAGCGATGGAGGATTACTGTTTACCGTGTTCAGAACACCACATCCATACCATGTTAGCTTGAAATGGGGAACAAAAAATGAGGTTCTACTGTTGACCGTGTTCGAAACATAGGACTTGACTCGAAGTGTTGTCCAAAGTCTTACAAGGCGTTGTCCCAGGATGGTATGTGAGCCGATATGGAATGGGACCAGGCTATTAGGGGGTCCCTTCAGACATCGAAGAGGATGAAGATCCAAATGAAGGACACACAAAGCATGAGGTGGAGTGATGGAATGTTTGAACGGATTCCAACGCTCTTGAAATTACGCCACTGTAATCATGGCATGAGGTATCTTATGCTTTTCACCTAAGCCATCTTTTATTTGGAACAAGAGGAATCCTATTATTGAATGATAGGGCATGCTATAGTTTAAATTCATGTAGATAGGACTATTGGCATCTTATGCTTAGAGCATAAGGCATTTATCGTTTAGAGCAAGAGGTGTCCTATGTTTGGCACATAGGGTGCACTATAGTTTATAGTAATGTAGAGAGGACTATTGGCATCCTATGCTTAGAGCATAAGGCATCTCTTGTTTGGAGAAATTGGAATCCTATGTTTGGAACATAGGGTGAACTACAGTTTATAGTCATATAGATATGACTATTAGGCATAAGGTGCATAGAAATGGTTAGTGTTGGGACTTACACAAGGGCGGTCCTTTTTGGTTCAACCTGTTATAGAGGCCAGGTGATGGGGTGTGAATGAGTTACTTGAGGAATGGTTCAAATCAATATATTCAGGAAATTGATGATGAGAATTTCAACTCACAACACGTGAAAGAAACTAATAGGAATATGTCGACTCAAGGTATTTCATGGTGTTTAGAGGAGTATCTTGAATCATGGTATTCCATAGGTGGAAGGTGGCAGTGCATAAGGGCGCAATGGAAATTGCTGATTTCTCAGCCAAAAAAGTCCATGGTGAGACTCTCCATTTTTCATGGGGGTTAGTGATGGTAGCGAAGGGACCAGCCCAAAGGGCCGAGACCGCAGCCTGACACTGACTCCGAGCGGGGGTGCGGGGGCATAGCCCCCACAGTATGGACCAGCGGGCACAGGCCTGAGCACTGTTGCGTGTAATATGGCCTACACACAGGATGGGTTGTGTGCAATATTGGACTGGGTGGCAAGATGGAAGGTCTGGGTGCAAGAGGGAAGGATTGCACGCAAGAGGGAAGGTTTGCGTGCAAGACGGAAGGGTTGCGTGCAAGAGGGCAGGGTTGTACGCAAAAGGGGAGGGTTGCGTGCAAGATTTGACTGGGTGACCTAAGTGTGCACAAGATTCAGCACCTTGGTAATATTGCACGCAATATTGGAGTCTTGCGTGCAATATTGGAAGTTTTTCATGCAAGTGCGGAATCATGTACGCAAGATTGGAAGTTCTGTACGCAAGCATGGAATCTTTCGCGTGCATGACTTAGGCAGAAAATTTGCCAGCTGATGATCAAACCATTGTGGGCTGGTGTTAAAGCAGACCCATATGGGACCTTTCACACAAGATCTCACTTGTAGGGTTCCATTCATCCGCTCGGGTGCGAAAGAGGTGGTCTTACACGCAGTAGAGCGGTGGCCGACCTCCAGAGACCTCCCCCGGGGGGTGGGGGCTGCCCTTGTATTTATCAGCTAACTTTGGAGTGGTTGTGCTTAAGATTCCGGGCACGGAAGTGATCTTATGTGCACCCTGTGATGGGTGTGCACACAAAGGGTCGTGGCGTGCAAATCTGCAGTTGACGTCGCCTTGTGCGTGGAAAGGGGGTTGGGCGCGCAAATGCCGGTTTGACGTCGCCTTGGGCACGGAAAGGGGTCGGGCATGAAAAAATTTATTTGACGTCGCCTTGGGCACATAAGAATACTATGTGTGGAGGCTAATCTTGCGTGATCCTCTCAAAACTCGTGCACACCTTCCTTCGACGTTTTTTGGGAAGCCTGACCGGAAGATGACATCTCATTGGTGGCGTAAAAGGTTTGTGCAACATGTTGCACAAAAGATTTTACTGTTGCATGCAAGATTCCATACTTGTACACAACACATCCATTATTTCATGCAAGATTTAACTTCTTGCGCACAAAACCATCATTCATGCATGCTATATTTCACTTCTTGTGCACAAAACCATACTTTTCCCCAAAATCATCTCGAATGGCCATTTCCTGCAGCCTGACTTCGAATGGCCATAACTTTGGATCCATAACTCTGTTCGGGCTCCATGACCTGTCAAATCAAATCTTGTGGAACAATCTATGCTTCGGTATCATATGTTGAAGAATTTGGTGAATTACATGGACAGATTTTTCGGTTCCAACACTTATGTCTACCATATACTAAATAGTAATACAACATAAAAGGAACTTATATGATACCAATTTGTAACATCCCATCCTGGGTGCCAATAAACTAATGCCCTGAGATGGTTCTCTATGAGGCCTCAAGTACACCTCCCCATACACTAGAGGCTACTAACTAGTAACAAGGGTCTAAGGTTTGATAGTGGGGAGAATATGTCCTTATATAAGAGTAGAAAATAACTGAAATAACCCAGAAACATCTATAATAGTAATAATCAGAGTGCATAAGTAATAAATAAACTGAAACAGGAGCCTTCTGTAATAATAAAGGGAATTCAGTGAAGACACAAATAGCCATTTCATACATACAACAATGATCACTCACTAGGCCTATATCATATACAGGAGTAAATAAAAGAAATAGATATAAGAATACATGTCACTGCTATGTACATTGATCCCTACCACATACCCAATATCTAAATATGTCTCCAAGCCATCTTTATTGACCATTCACGAGCCTCAATCCAACTTGTGCCAAAAACCAAGTGAATTTTGTCTCTGATACTCCAGTATAATGGCGGTCTGAGTAGGGTGTGTGTACAAAACTCATTAGGGAACCACCAACACGATTATGTATGTAGCCAGTAATATGCAGTGTATGTATATATGATCTAATCATCATGATAACTGTAAAAAATTAAACTAAAATAATAAATACAAATAAAGGCATAAATAAAATAAATCATAGTCGGTCCCTAAGCATGTGATCTGAATCAAACATACTTTTGTTGGTCTTAACTACAGTGTTTCTGAAAAAGGGTCATCATATATATATAAATGCCCAAATATATATATATATATGAGTAATATGAATAATAACATAAATAAAAACAACCCATAATCAATCCTTGGGTCTGTAATCCTGGTCGAAAAATACTTGCTTCAACAAGTACCATAAAAGTATATGAGAAAGCTACATCACCAAGGCTGATACATTTCCATGCCATGGGGTCACCCATACTCTCCGCTAATCACCATAATGAATGATTTCATGTACAAATGGATAATCTTGTTAAGATGTAACTGCATCAACTATGACCTATATTGGATGTATCAAGTATCAGACCTATGAGGTCCAGGACCCAAATCCATTGACCAAGGCATTTATTTGAGTCCATGGAGATCATCCATATAAAAATCAATGTAATATATACCTACATGTGTAAGGACCTAAGGTTATTGACCAAGGTGTCCTCCTTGAGTCCATGGAGTGTATCCATAGAAAACTCAGTATAATATAGCCCTACTAAGACAAGATGCAGGCCCATTAACCAAGCCATCCTCTTTGAGTCCATGGAGTGCATTAATAAAAAACTTGGTAAATGGTTCCATTCCATCAAAAATCGGTGGTGTCATACTAAAATGTCCCTAATTGGTGACATATCTTGATATCCATATCCATCATCATCATGTAAATTTTTATTCAAGAAGGAGACAACTATTCACACATAAATCCCGCCAAGGCAGGATGGGGGAAACATGACTATGGGGGTCAAAAGTGATGGAGACCAAGGTAATACCCTCTAATGATGTTAATCCCATTGGTTTAGGCTTTTTAGGTTGTGATAAAATAATCTCTTTGATCTAGGGATGTCAAGAGATTCCAGGTAATATGTTGCCTTATTCCACTCCCACTAAGTGTGAAACGCTTTAGTATTGGTGTTAAAGATTTCACGGCACATGAGAATGATATAAAATATAGTCGACGGGGTAAATCTAAGACCATGAAGTGCATTGTGAACTAGCATAGAGTCGGTTTTAGATTCTTCTAGATCCAAACCCCTCTGCCAACAAATTGTGAGGCCTGCCAACATGGTCTTAGCCTCATCCAGCAATGATGTGCCCTAGACCAGCTAAATAGAAAAATCTAGGATAACCAATCCAAAGATATCACTGAAAATCCCTCTACCAAACATAATACCTGAAACACAAGATCCATCAGTGTTGATATTTAAGCCCTACTAGGGGGTTTCCATCTAACCTTATTTCTAGTATTATGACTAATTACAAAAGAGGTGTCATTTTAAATATGTTTAAACCATTGAAAAGTGGGATCCTCCCTCTAATTGCTGAGAACCCTGTCTATATGGATAAGAAGGATTTTGATTATAATAATTATCATATGCCCAGAAAAATCCACCCCTTCATGGGTCCACTTATTTCACGCCTACCATAAACACCAACATCCTGCCTTAAAAACCAGGGCACACAACCTTATCTCTAGACCCTTCTCCCCTGATCTGTGGAACCAATAGACTGAAAACGATTGCTCAGCCATGCTATGAGTGGAAAAGGAAGTGAACTCGCCAAAAAAATTCCAGACCACCTTCTCCCATTAACTCTCAAAGAACAGGTGGCTTGAGCTTTCCTCCTTATGTCTCCTACATCAGACACACCTAGACGCCATGATAACCCCACACCTCTTAATATTCTCATCAATGGGGATTGGGTTGTGCTGGATTCTCCAGGTGAGAAAGTTATTCTTTTTGGGAATGTTTGTGTCCCATAGTAGCTCATTCCACTCAACTCTAGCAATCGGCAAGGAGGGGAACCGACGATAATCCTTGGTCATGAAAGTGCCTGAGGAATATGGGGTAAATAAATATCTATCAGAGGCTAAGTTCAGCACAATGAGTTTGAACAATTCCATCTAATACTGATCAAGAACAGTATTGATGAAAGATAGATAGAGGATGGCCTCTCTAAAGGATATTTCAGTCACATGGAATCCTGAGAAACCCACTACTACTTCCACAACCTCATGGTATTCTAATTTTTGTGTGGGTTCTAGGTGACACCCACAAACATCTCTACCCATAAACATGATGTACAAGGTCTAGGTCATCCAAACATTGTGGCACCCCTTGCATCCCCTAGGTCGGTGCTCTGGATAGGCATCCTACCCAGGATCCTTAGGGTTCACATGTAAATAGAGGAATCCTCTTTGGGATCCTTTACGTCAAAACATAAGTAAGGGAAACCATATTGGGATTATATTAGGGTTAATAAAAAGGAGTCATCTTACATGGAATCCTCTTGGTCAAATTATATGTGAATTCATCCCATAGGGGACCCTCGGCCTCAATGATAAGTCGAAGCATGAAGCTAATGCACAGGGGTTGTTAGTGATAACTACAGTTCATCCATGTAATTGAAAAATTAAATAATTTAATTTAAAAATTTATTGGGGTAAATATAAATTGTGGATTAACCCTCAGGGGAAATTATAAGAATATGAACACTATATAAACATGCATAAATACTTTAGGGCTGGTATGATGGACCACATAACTTTAGGAAGATTTCCATTTTTTCCAAATGATGACAGTCGCTGTCAAGGCCTATCCAAGCTCATCCAAGTCATGTTGGGTCCTATCTCATAATAGAACCACCATAAATAATTAATCATAACAACATTGTAATTAATTAATTAATTAATTAAAACCCAAAAATTTATCATAAGGGGCCATTTTATTTAAAATAGGCATAACACCCAAAACCTCACTGGTCGATCACGTCACATCAGAACTATGACCTAGTACTCACTAATGTCAGGCAAGGTATTCCTAAATTAAATATGTGATTAATCCCTAATAAATGGTTTTAAAAAACAATCATATTATTTTAATTAAGTCCTTAAAGCTTTAGATATTCATTGTGATGATGTACCTTGGTGAAACGGCACGTGGTGAAGTAAAAATAGCCTCTTGGGTTATTCTCTTATTTGTAAGAATGAAAACCCCAACATCAGTATCTGATTCCACCATTCTTCAGTGGAATTATAACCAAAATCCCTAACTAGAGGACTCTAGGATTTTGTAAGAAGGAAGAGAACACAACTGAGGCTAATAGAGTTAAAAGGTTACCTCAAGTCTTCCAATACACTCTAAGGGGTGTGATTTTAACCCAGAATGAGGGAGAACTCCCATGGATGATGGGATAAGGAGGGATGAACACATAATTTACAAAGTGAAAGAAAATGGGGTAAACCCCTTTAAGGTTTGGAGGGTAAAATGGTAATTTCTCCTCTTTAATGAGTTTCACGGTTTGGCCACATAGTTTTCAAAACTCTGTGGAAACCATGAGGTTGGAACTTTCTTAGCCTCTTATCTCTCATGGTTTAATAGATAGTGATCCATCCATGCATCTATACTGTCTAAGGAACACTCCACCTTGTATGGTTATAGCACATAGTTAGTAAAACCGTGCACCAATCATAAAACATGTCTGTAGTAAATTACGTACCTCTTGCATGGTTTCCTCTAGCTTGTTGCACAGTTTCTCAAACCGTTATCATTCATAAAATGGACCACACAGTTAGGCTTTATGGTTATAACTAATTGTGCTCCATGAGATATAACTTTCCAAAACTTCAATTTCAGGCCCCAAACCCCTAGAACTCTTCTAAAACCTCTGAGTTACAAACCAAACCTCATTTCGCATCTAAAAAAATTATTTTGAGGTATTCCAACCTTGGAATTCCCATTTGAAATATCTGATCAAGATTTGTACCATCCAATAAATTGAAAATTAAAAATACTTTGGAAATTTTCAAACTTGCGAAAATATAGGATCTTATAATGGTAATTCAAAAAAACTAATCTCTTTTTTCATACTGTTTTTGTATCATTTTTTAGAAAAGTTTTACCAAAAGAAATGTCCATATATTTTACTTTCCCAAACATTTGATCACCTATTAGTCGATTTGGTGTTGTACCTTCTTCTAAACTCCCATCGAATGATGGAATCCAATATTAGTATTTATGTTTTCAATATAGAAATATGTGATGTCCAAAAAATATAGTCTCCAATGAATTTTTCAACCTAATTAACTATGTACCTAGTTCAAAAATGGGACATACTTGAGTTCATTTAATCTTATATCTTGAAATATTTCAATAAGTAGGAAAGTAATTTTTCATCCTATAAAACGTGGCTCTCAACATGAAATATTAATTTTTGTATGAATCTTAAAATTTAGCACATAAATCCCACAATAATTTTAAATCATCAATAAATGGATACAAATAAATGCCATTATCATTATCTAACTGTTTTGGTCTTGATATAAGAAGAAACAACATAATGTATTTTGGTTTCATGAACAACCACAGTGGAAATTTATAATTTTACAACATAATAAACTCTGTACTATGAGTGATTCTTTGAAAACCAAATGGATTCAATCCATTTTTAGATAGATCAGGAAGAAGGTTTCTTGGCTTTTTTCAAAATTTAGGATACTCATGACCAATTTTCTTCCACCATGGAGAGTTTATCAGGTGATAAAGTTTAGCATATTTATTTCTTGTAACTTTATGCCACATAAATTTCCTTCCATTATCCTCACTTCCATATAGGCACCTAACACTTGGAATGATTGGAAGGTACCATAAAACTTTCATAAGACCTAATTCATCTTTATTGTTTCGAGACACATGACACTTTTGGAGTTTTTTAAGTGATTTTTGGTCCTTGTGAAATAATATAAATATATTTGGATGGACATTTATTCTTTCAGAGATATTACCCATTGAACATAATATTCACTTAGATTCATTTGTTTAGAAAGGAATCCCATTATATTATGGGATAATATCATTCAAGAGAGAAATTAGTTCAGTAAACCTAGTGTCACTCCATCTATTTCCAACTTTTATATTATATAGCTTTAGTATGGATAACAATGATAAATATTTAGTACAAACATCATACAATGGTGTATTTCAAAACTATTTAACTTTTCAAAAAAATTATACAATCATAAAGTTCATCTTCAACTATAATTTTCATTTCCTCAAAAAAATCTTCATCATTGTTCACACCTGTAATCATATCATTGATACAATATTATCTTCATCATTGTTCACACTGTTAATCATATCAAATAATCCATAAAAAATAGTGTTATTCCATTAACTATATATATTTACATTTAACACATGTTTAGTCCAATATTTATAACTTTGATCTATTTCGTTATAAATCAATTGTTCTTCCAAATCCTCTAGACTAATTAGTATTGATTAAAAATAGAATAAACATGAACAAAGGATTTGATAAGGGTTAAATGAATCATCTTTTGGAAACATTATGAACTCTTTCACCCCATAATCATTATCTTTTTTCAAATGATTGGATTCCAACCATTTTATATTCATATACATTATATTTGATTAAGTAATATTGATATTTATCAAAATAAATAAATAAACAAAATTTATGATCTTTGTACCAAAAAATGGCCATTCTTAAAGAATAATTTAAGCCACATTAATCCATTATTCTAAGATAATAATATATGAATGATGTGTATTGAGATTGTTTTTTAGTGGTGGGGATCATTGAAGGAAATAAATTAGTGATATCTATAATTTATTAAATAATCTAATTAAATTTTCATTTATTGTAAAACATAGAGATCAAGGATGGTTTTTGTAACTTTGATAGGTGGGAGTACAACAGGTTGGAGGAGTTTATTGGGTTTATTATGAATTTTAATAGAATTATATCATAAATTTTTCACAATAATAAAAATATAGAAATGATTTTGGTTTTTCTACCTGGTAATAGAATAAAATGGGCAAAATTTCTTGATTTTAATCCATGGGAGCAGGAACCATACATAAAACATGGAGTAGATTATCATATGTATGTTAGTGTTAGTTACATTGAACCAAATGATATATAATATATGATAACCTATTTACATTTTTTTAATATTAATAAACTCCTTATCAAATCATGATTTTTCTTATGCATAACATAGTATGTAATAATTTCATAAGAGTTTTTGTTTCATTGAAAGGTCAAAGCAGTTCCCCACTATGATGAGAACCAAAAAGTTCCAGGATAATATTCATAAATATATGTTCTATATACATATGAAATCATTTAATAGTCACAAGTGATATAGCCTATCATGGGTGGATAATCGTAGAACTTTGAGGTACATTTTCATGGTGTACTCCATTGGTAATTTTCAGTGTAGGAAATTATGAGAAAAAAACCCTGCCAGTAGTAAATCCACATTTATTTGTGTCATTGTATGTTATTATCTAAAAAATTTGTATTTATCTGCAGAATTTTATATTATTATTAATTATTATTATATGTCGTGTACTTTGATGTATTGACAAAATTTATGGTGACATATGTTCACAGTGAGGTAGGATACATTGGGTGCGTCATGAGTAATATTTTATTGATGAATAATTACAGAAAGGATTTTCCCCATAAATTATTTAATATAATTTGATATCTAAGGCCATTTTATGGAAATTATATATCCTAAATAAATCCATGACCATGGTGTTTTTTAGGAAAGTTTGATTTCCATAAAGTCAAAGAAAGAGACATCGAGCAGATAGGTTGATGGAACCAGCAAACAACCTGCTTGATTAGAGATATCATGATAAAGGGATTATATTACATAGTAAACACATGAATGAGGTATTATGTCATTTCATCATTAACTTCTTTATCCATGGGTTCTGTGGAGTTTTTCTAGATGGTGACCTTGGACTTTGGTCAGCTTTGCCTAATGTTACTAAGATAGAGTCCTAGAGAGTAACACACCAAGTGTATTCAGAATCTCAGTTAAATAATACTATTATTTATTATTTAAAATGTTAAATATGTAACACCCCAATATTTTAAAGTTATGTATCCTTTTAAAAAATAATCTCTTCGATATCTTACGTTGCACTGAACACTGAACTTAAATGAACTTTAAAATATTGTTATTTTAATAAGACCATTATAACCTAGTAATTAAATTGGTGAGAATGAATAGTATTAACCACATTATGAATTATATAACTTTCAAAATAATTTTTAATTTATTAGTTACTAATTTTTATATGCACATAATATTTAGTAAAGTCATTGTGTTCTTAAAATATATGGTTTCTTTAAAAAGTAAATTTTATTAATTTCTATCAAAAAATAAATATAATTTATTTTTTGAACTTTTAGAAAATTAATTTTATAAAATGAACATCATTTTTTATTCACCATGTCAAAATAATCATATTATGAATTTTTTAAAATTTTCTGAAATGTTTGATTTTTTAGTGAATAGTAAAACAAATCCGATTTTTATAAAACTATCATTTTTTTAAAAGTAATTTTATAAATTTAAATTTATCTCAATTTAACTTAATTGATTTTTTATTATATATAATATAGTTAATTACATTTAAATAATATTTATACCTTATTTTTTTATTAGTACATTTTTGGGATTAAAAACACATTTTTCTAAAAAAATATTTTTCATTGCATTTTGATGATTTAATTTAAAATTTAATTTTTAAATTTATGTATTTTAAATTTTTAAAAATGGATTCCATATTTGTAATCATGAGGTTCAAATTAGGTTATAAGGTCATTTTCATTTTTAGACATAAAAAATTTATCGTGGTAAACAAGATTTATTGTAGTATAGATAAAATAATGTAGTTGGTTAAAGTTAAAAGGTAAAAGATTAATATATCTAAAATATACAAAATTAAATGGGTGGTTTATTTGTTTCTCAGACATAACTAGAATTTAAATCATTAATTATCATCCAATTAGTTTTAATTAATGCCTTCTAAAGGTGGTTGGCTTTAAATAAAAAATAATAACTATTTAATCGATTAAAAACACCTCTCCTTAAGTATAAATACTACCCATCACCACCACTTTTCTCCGCACAAGCCTTGAATATTTTCAAATCTCTTAAAAATAATTTTATCCCCATTATCCCCATGTCCATGTTCTTTTAGTCTCACTCAAAGACTGTAGGATCGAAATGAATATATATATTGCTCAATTACCAGAGGGGGTAAATTGTAGGTTTAAAAACATTTGTTTTTATCCTTAAAAAATATATATGTTTAACAAAGTTAAACATAATGGATTCAAAAACCATATTTATTTATTAACAAAGAAACTAACTTTCATAGGATAAAGAAACTTAAGACAAGATTACTTAGGGAAATATTTTACCTTAAAGCATATAAAATATTATTTATATCAGAGTATACAATAATAAAAACGTGTAAAAAAGTTACACTTCCTATCTTTAACAAAATGTGGCAGAATTAAGAACATGTAACAAAACAAGACAAGTATAAGAAATATTTTAACCTAAATATATGGGTATCTAATAAAATTATATAAAGGTCCCCTGATTTATACTTTCAAGAAAGTCTTTATTACCCACACTAGGGTAGGACCTCGATACAAAGATCAGTATCTATCTTACTATCCTAGAAATTGGTTGATTAATATGGTAATAAACACCTCTATCTTCCTATACCTGAAATACCTCAACTGATAATAGTATCAATCAGATTTTTACTAGGTAGGTTGAACAAGTTGTTCTCAACTTGAACAAGATGTGCACAACATTTGCACAAGGTCTATCTGAGCAAAGCTCTCAAAGAGTATCACTTAATTCCAGATTTTAACTCTTCATAGATCATTCAAATGACAGGGTATTTATAGGCATGGATCCCAATGGTATACTTACTCCTTTAATGGTCATATTTTCCCATAAATTTCAGAGGGACCTATACATGTGGAACTCGGCAAACAGATAAGTTAAAACAGATTGGATGACATCATTTTATATAACAAACTACGAGAAACATTATAATTCTTAAGAAACATTATCATATTTAGGATCTAATAAAATGAAACGTTACATTAAGGAAATTTGGTAACTGTAATAAAGGTATTTAATTGGATTCTTAAGATAATGAAAAACATAGTCTAAAAAATTGGCAATCAGATTCTGAAATAATAGAGACTAGGATTCTGATTTCTGAGGAAATCAGAGTCTGAATTTTGATGAATTTTAAGTTTGATTTAAGAAGAAATCACAGTCTTATTTCATAAGAAATTGGAGTCTGATTTCAGAAGAAATAAAATTCTGATTTCAAAAGAAATCAGAGTCTAATTTTAGGAGAAATCGGAGTCTGATTTCAGGAGATATCGAAGTCTTATTTAAAAAGAAATCAGAGTCTAATTTTATGATAAATACGAGTTTGATTTCATGATAAATTAGAGTCTAATTTTAGGAGATATTAGTGTCCAATTTAATAGGAAATCATATTCAAATTTCAGAAGAAATCAGAGTATGATTTTAGAAGAAATCATAGTATGATTTTAGAAGAATTCAGAGTCTAGTTTCAAGATAAATCGGATTTTAAATTCTAAATAAATTGAAGTCTAAGGAACTGTAAGGTTTTGAGTTAGATAATGATACAATTTATTGACTTAAGATAAATATGGTTAGGTTTAGTTAGGAAAGCATGAGATATAAAATTGGAAACCATAGGTAAAGTTAAAAATCATTCTTAGAAAAATAGATTTTCTTTAAGAAACTTTTTCTTAGAGAAAGATTATTTTCCTTAAGAAAATGTGTGTGAATTTTAAAATTGAAAGGAATGAAAAATTCATAAAGAAACTTATAGACTTAAAAATATCCCCCTTTTTGGAAAAAAATAACTTTTCATAAATGAATATAATGAATAAAGTTTTAATTTTTCAACATTAAAATAAATACTTATCTCCCTTTTTTATGGATCATGATGAATATGACTAACTCCTCCTTAGGTTATGAAATCCATAAGGATCTTATTCTTGTCTTTCATAGAGAAATATCTCCTACTTACTTAAGAATTTATTCTTTAAGTAATATCCCTATTACTTAGGAATTATTTTCCTTTAATTCAATATTCTTTTTTATCATTCTTTTCTCCCTCTTTGTGATTTTCAAAAAGAAATAGAAGGAAAGAAAAAAAATATGCATGAAAGGTTATGAAACAAAAAAGAAAAACAAATTCAATGCTATAAATTTTCATTAAGATAAAAAAATTTGTCACAAAAGAAATTACAATGAAATATCGAATTTGGGAAAAAAGTATTCATCCTTTTTTTCTTCTTTAGCATCAATTGTTTCAAGGTTTCCTTTAGTTTCTTCAATTCATTGTGATCTTCTTCAATATTCTTGATAAACTCTTGCTAATCCTGGTTTTTTCCTTTTGATATATTTGATTCTTTATTCCTATGACATGACTATTTCACCTTGATACTTTATTAAATATTTATTTTATTTATGTATTCCCACCATCTCTTCCCATATTTTTCTTTCCCTTTTTAGATTTAGAGTAACAAAATTTAACTTCCCATTCAGATATTTGAATTATTAAAGGTTGATAGCATTCTCTGATTTTAGTTTCTCTAAAAAGACATATTGAAAAATTATTGATCATTTCATTGGACTTATCAAAAGAATCTTTGATTGATTCAGTGAATCGTCAAAAAATTTAAGATTATCTACAACTGCCTTCAACCACTTTGTGATTTCTTTGAAAGATATTCTAAGAGAATCATAACTGATTTGAAAATTCTTCAACTCTGATTCAAGTTTTATGCACTTTTCCATAAGAATTATTATTGAATCTGGTTTCTAATTAACTTTTCTTGAATTAGCTAACATTTTGAATCAATGGTGGGAAAGAAAGGGATGGAGCTCACAAGATTCTTCAATGACTGAACCACAAAATCATGTCCTAAAGAAGATGAAGACTCAGAAATAGATTCTTTCTTTGGTGAGGTGTTCTCATATTCTTTTCTCTTAGATGTTCTAACAACAAACTTTTTTGATTTTTCAAAAACATATTTATTAGGTGTTTCAGCAACAACTTCATTTCCTTTCTCTTTCTTACATATTTTCTTGTCAACAATATTATGAGCCTCATGCTCTCTATTAGAAATTTGGATAATTTTATCATCATCACCAACAACTTCTTCATCAATTCCTTCATAAATTTTTTAAAAACTTCTTTATTTTCCTTGTCATTAACATGTTGAACAATATTATCATTACTACTTTCATCATATGAAGTAACTTTATTGACCTCATCCTCAGAAAAATCATTTTTCTAAATAGATTGTCCTTCTGAAATTATCTTGGTGGAGTCATCTTAGGACGTTCTTGTTTACATCATTTCAAAAGGGCTCTCCTTTTCTTCATATTCTTCTACCATTCTAATCAAGTAATCTCTTTCTTCCTCTCCTTCTTCTTATTCTTGTTCTTGTTGGATTTTTTCTTCTTCAACTATTGGTTTCTGAACTGAAGTATCCTTCTTTACTTTAACTACTACTGGAGTCTCAGTTTCCATTGGTTCCTAATGATTCATTGGTTCTTGTAAGAAATATTTTGGTACCTAAACTTGTTCATAAGAATTCTCGGTATCTTTTAGCAATGCTTGGATAATTTAAGTTTCCGAAATTTTATTCTTTATCTTCTTTTCTTTAGCTCGCCTCTCAAGCTTTTCAGCTGCATGGATTTTTAAGGCTTTAGCCTCAGTAGGATCTAATCTGAAAACTATATCACCTTAATTTTTCTTCTTTTTCTGATCTCTCTATTTTTCTATAACCTCATCAGAAAAAGTTTTTTTCTTTTTGGGCTTGGGTGGAGTAGATTCTAGTTTAGCAGCTGGTATTGCTTCTGAGGTTCCGGATCTTTGGATTTTCTTTTCTTAGGGGTTGACTTGTAGCTTTCTCCAACTTCTCCTTTCATACTAATAGCTTGGTCATCCTTATTAGAAAGATCAAAGAAATATATTGACTTCATAATGAAACTAATTTTCATCCTTCTCAAGGTATAATCACTTAACAACGGGATCTTGAATGTTTTTTCCTTTGCATTGCACAAGATTTTGAAGGATTCTAACAACAAAACAATGATATTATATAATATCGTAGGGTACATAATTATTTGGGATTTGATGGTTCCATTATTAATGTTACTAAAAGTTAAAATAATGTACTTAACAAGGTCTATCTTTCTGACATTCAACAAGAAATATGTCATAAAGATATCGCATATCCTTAAAGAATCCTTATCTCCCTTCCTCGGAATAAAAAAGCCTTGCATCCAAAGAGCTACTAGTCTGTGGTTTGTTGAAAGATGAGAAATCTTGGGCATCTTCACTCCCTTAATCCCAAGATATTCAACAGCCTTAACTTTCTCAAAAGATCATTCCTTATCAAGAAATTTGTGCGAGAAAAATATTTCTTCTCCTTCATAGGGTATATCCAAGATACTTTCAGCTTTCTTATATGACAAAGAATAAGTCTTTCCATAACTCTTCAAGGAGAATATATCATTTCCACATTGTTCATAAAACTAAATGATATCCTAAAATTCTATAACCAAATTAGAAAACACCTGATCTTGATTATTTTATTTTTCAATATAGAGGCTTTCCCATCTATTAATCTTGATGATATTTGAAATAAAGGATTTATACTTAGAAAAGAAATTTAGGTCCAACAAACATTCCCTAAATATTATACAATCTTTGAGTTCCTTGTTTGAAACCATCCGAGTTTGTGAGGAAACCTCAAGAGACATTCATATTTTAAAGAAAATGGGAAAAATGAATGAAAAATTTGAAGAGCGGTAGGGATTTAGCACAAAAACACTGAGATAACTGATGTGGGATGTGAATACGGGATCCTTTATATATTCTTCATGAAGACGGCTCATCTTCCTGGTTTAGTCCAACAGTTGATATTTTCTTGATCTGATCTGATGGTTGATATCAATTATAGAGAATGATTTATAGGTTCTGATCTTTTGAGATTTTAAAGAAAAAACATATTTGAGGAAAGTGAATCGGATAAGTTTTTTTCTTAAAAAAAGATTGAAATACCAATAAACAAAAATATTGTGATGATATAAGAAAGGAAGTATACCATATAGATTGATCAGAAATGTTTTTTAGTATTGAGAAGATTCCTCTTAGAAAACATAGGTTTTGAAGAAAAAAAATTATTAGGGAAAGAAAAAAATTTATGTTCCGAAAATTTTATGTTTTGGAAAAAAATTTGGAAAAGAAAATATAAAAGAATAAATTTATGTACTCCCCCTATGAAAAAAGATTATAATAATGTTTATATATAGGTTTCAACAAAAATTTAATATGGATGATTACCTTATGGTTATCATTCCTAACATTTTTTATTATATTCAAATCTATCAGAGGATAATTGTTTTTTAAATATTTCATCAAGTTGATCTCATAGTCCGATAAAATAAAGAATGATATCTCCTTTAAGTGTGTGATCCATAAAAAAGTGATGTATTATTTCTATATGCTATGCACGAGAGTGATGTGTATGGTTTTTTCTTAGGTTAATGTCACTATTATTATCACACATTATCTGTGATTTGGTAAAACTCATTCCAAAGTCTATGAGTGTGTGTTGCATCCAAAAAACTTGAGCACAACAACTTCCAGCTGCTACATATTTAGCATCAGTAGTGTAAAGTTTTACTGAGTTTTGTTTCTTTCATTACCAATAAACTATTGAATCTCCTAAGAAATGAAAAGTTCTGGATGTACTTTTCCTATCAATTCTACATCCAAAAAAGTCAGCATCTGAAACAAATTTCAAAACAAAATCATTTCCAAAAGAATATAAAATTATTAAATCCATGGTTCCCTTTAAATAGAAATAAATTATTTTCATTCCTTTCAAATAGAATTATTTTGGATTAGATTGATATCTTGAACATAATCATACTAAAAACATTTTTTTTAGATTAATAACTATAAAGTATAATAGAATTCATACGATGCCTCTAAGATATGTTTTATCTATTGATTTCCCAACTTCATCAAGATCAAGTGTGATTGAGGTGCCGATTGGAGTACTTATACATTTAGATTTTTAATATCCATACTTTTTAATAATATATTTAATATACTTATGTAGAGTTATAAAATTTCCTTCTGGTTTTTGAGAAATTTTAAAACCAAGAGAAAATATTAACTCACTCATCATAATAATTTAAAACTTTTATTTCATAAGCTTTTATAGATGAATCAGTTAAGGATTGATGGTTTGATATGAATATAATTTCATCAACATAAATTTGAACAATCAAAACATTTTTCTTATCTTTTTTCATAAAAAGTTTTGGATCATCAATTCCCTTAACCTAATTGTTTTGTTACAAAAATATTGTAAGTCTATCATACCAGGATTTAAGGGATTGTTTAAGTCCATATAAATATTTTGGTGAGTTTGAAAACATTTTCAGGATGTTTTTTGCCTTCAAAACTAGGAGTTTGTTCAACATAAACTTCCTCTTGAACATATCTGTTGAGGAAATCACACTTCACATCCATTTGAAAAAGATTGAAATTAAAAAATGCTGTAAAGGCTAGTAAAATATGAATAGATTCAAGTTTATCTATGGGAGTGTAGGTTTCTTCATATTATATTCCTTCTTGTTGATTATAGACTTTAAAAAATAATCTTTCTTTATTTCTTATAATGATTCTAATTTCATCACATTTATTTTGGAAGACTCGCTTTACTCCAATTACAGAAGTTTCTTTAGGTCTTTCATCCAAGGTCCAAACTTTGTTCATTTAGAATTCATTTAGTTTATATTGCATGTCTTTAATCCAATCATCATCACCTAAAGCTTCATCAGTACTTTTAGGTTCTAATCGAGAAAGAAATGTTAGATTATATACTTCATTTCTTAGAGAAGTTATAGTCCTTACAGGTTGATTTACATAACCAATGATACTATAACAAGGATTATTCTTAAAAACAACTAATTTGGATTTTGTAAAAAATATTCATCAACATGTGGTAGAAAATCTTCTGTAGTAAATACTTCAAGAATATTTTCTTGAGTATTTTTTAGATTAGATTAATATTCTATCAAAGGTTGATAATCATCTTTTGAAAACACATATGAAGATATATATTTTGGTTGTTTAAAAACAAAAGGATAATTTTCATTAAACATAACATGTATTGATTCTTTAAAAATACAAGAATTTTTGTTAAAAACTCTATAGGCCTTAGATGAAGTGGAATAGCCTAATAAAACTCCTTCATTAGATTTGGGTGTGAATTTATGTAATTTATCTTTAATACTCAATATTAATACTTTTCATACAAATACATTGAAGTAAGAGACTTTAGGTTTCTGAGCAGTCCATAACACATAAGGTGTTTTATTAAGAAAATGTCTGATTAAAACATGATTTATAGTATAAAAAGCAGTAATAAAAACTTCAGCCCAGAAGTTTTTAGCAATAAAATATTCACTCAACATGGTTCTTGTTATCATTTGAAGAATAAAATTTCTTCTTTCAACAATAATATTTTTTTGAGGAGTTCTCGGAGATGAGAAGTTATGAGTAATGCCTTTATTACTACAAAAAGTTTCAAAATATGAATTTTCAAATTCTCCCCCATGATCACTACGAATAGTTATCATTGGAATGTTTTTCTCATTTTTAACTTTGGAAGAAAAATATTTAAAATAATAAAAGGCTTCATAGTTATTTTCTAGAAAATAGACCCATGTATATATGGTGTAATCATAAACTAAAACAAATACACACTATTTGACTCCAATACTTCCAATTTTTGTGGGTCCAAAAAGATTCATATGCACTAGTTGTAATTCATTAGAATTTGAGACTTCACTAATTTATTTAAATCTTGACTTATGTTTCTTTCCATATTGATAAGGATCAAAAACTTCTAAATAATCAAATCTAATATATATTATATTCTTAAAAATTATTTTTTAGAGTTTGTATAATTTCCTAAGATAACAGTGTACTAGTATTCTATGCCATAACCAAGATTGATCTTCCATTGAACTTAAGTAAGGTAATTCATGGCTCCTAAGGTCTTCTAAGTTAAGTGTATAAACATTCTCGTGCCTATGGGAAGATAGAATAAACCATTCCTTGGAATTGTGTACTAGACATTTATAATACTTAAAATTTATAAGGTAACCTTCATCACATAATTGACTTATAATTATAAGGTTTTTCTTAATACATTAAGAAAATAAAACATTTGAAATTAAAGCTTATCCAAGAAGAAAAATATTACCTATACCAATAATTTCTCCTTAGGGATTGTCTCCAAAAGTTACTTTTCCACATTTAATCTTAATAATATTTTCAAAGAAGTTTTTATTGCCAGTCATATTCTGGTAAAATCCAATATCCATGTACCATGTATTGTTGTTGGCACATCCTTTTTTCTGAAAATAAAATAGTTAACTTTACAGAATCCAAACATTCTTGGATCCAAAAATGTTAAAAATTAAAATATTAGGTATCAATATTTTCTTATAAAAATGGGAATTATGAAAACCTAAGGATTAGGCTTTATTCAAAGAATAACTTTTCTCCAAATATCCACCACATTTACACTTAGTGAAAAAAGGAGCACTTTGGGGCACAAAATAGTTGTGACTAAAAACTGGTTTTGAATGATAATATCTGAATCCATAACTATTCCTTAGAGGATAAAGTTGTGAATAAATTTTATCAAAAACTTTCCTTTCCATGAGTAAATCTTGAAAAAAGTTTCTTTAAGGAAAATATTTCATATTTTAGTATAATGACTAAATTATTATTCTCATAGTCATTAGTCTTAGAATTTGAGATTGTCGATAAAAATAATTCTTAGAAATAAATTTTTCAATATCCTTAGAAAGTTTTTCCTTTTCATAATTTACTTCCTTAAGTTTTTTGGAAACATTTTCAAAATCAAGGGTTTCTAATCAAAATCTTTTGAAAAATATTATACTTATTTTGTTAAAATAGATGTTCTAGAATTTTCCTTATCAAGTTTATTATGGATCTTACTATTTTTATTCTCAAGTTACATGGAAAACCAGGATACTTCTTCAAAAGAAGGTAAATTATTATCTTTCGATGAGGAAGATTCTTCATCTGAAGATTTATATTATAATTAATTAGGATAATTAGTACTTAAATAAAATTGGTTAAAGATTCAGTAGTATTTACTTTATCCATGATACATTGATTTTTAGTAGGAATTATAGCTATTAGACCAATATTCTTCTATCAAGAAGATTCAATATCATAAGATTAATCAAAATAATCACCATCACTTACACTCCATGTGTTATTAGATTTTATAACTTTATTAGAATTAGAATTTCATTACTTATTCTTGTTTCTTTCTGAATTTCTATCCTTTATTTCTTTCCTTTTGAGCATAGGGTTGTCTGGACTGATATGACTTTTCCTCTTGCATTCATAACAAGTCACCTCTAAATATTTCTTATACTTTTTCCTTTCTTCTTGTATCTATATTATAAATATTTCATTCCCACAATCTTGTTCATTATTCAAGTAATATTTTCAATTTCATTCTCAGAATGATCACTATCACTTGATTGAGATATAATAGTATCTTTCTTGGATTTTTATCTAGTAATTCTTTCCTAGGTCTTGGCTTTAATATGATTTGATGTAGTGGTTAAATCAACACTACCATTACCATTATTTTTCTTATTGATTTCTTCATATCTCTTCATTGTAGTTTCATACTATAGAAGAGTCCTGAATAACTCATCAAGAGCGATGTTTGAAACTTTATTATTCTCATAAATTTGTATTCTGTTGTATTACCATTCATTAAGAGTCATATATATTATCCTATCCACAAAAATATCATCATCAAGACCTTTCTTGCCCATGGACTGAAGGTTGTTGACAATAGTTATAAACCATTGTTGTACTTTGCATACAGATTCTCCAAAAGGAAACATAAAACCATGATATTTAGCTCTAAGCATAGCTCTTCTTGTTTCAATAACCTTGGATGTGCCAAAATGTGTAAATTCTAATTTCTTCCATATTTTATTAACAGCTTAACATGATGAAATCTATCTATAGATATTTCTAGTCATAGAACATAATAAATTATTGTGTACCTTAAACTTAAGATGATACTCTTTTTTTTCTTGATTGGTGAATTTTCTGGTTTACTTGTTTAGAATCTTGAAGTCTCTAGTTAGCATAACATTGTTATTTACGCTAGTATTGATAATAAAAGTCTTCATCCTATCTCTATAGTATTCATAGTAATTTTCCTCAAAAATTGGGGGTCTGGTAGGATTTAAATTATCTATTGATCCAACATTCATTCCTATCATTCTTAAAGAGGAAAAAAACTTATTTTCCACAAATAAGATTATTTGAAAAAGTTAGAAACAAAGAATTTACAATAAAAAATTTAAGAAAAACTTGAACAAGTAAAGTTAAGAAAGAAAATTTGAGCAAGAAAACTTATAGGCAAGAATAATTATTTCATATACCTACTCTAATTTCAATTTTAGGATCAAAATAAATTTTTATATTACTCAATTTCAAGAGGTTGGCTGAATTATAGATTTAAAAACTTTTTTTATCCTTAAAAAATCTATGTTGAATAAATTTAAACAAGATGGATTCACAAACCCTATTTATTTATTGACAATGAAACTAACTTACTTAGGATAAATAAACTTAATACAAGATTACTTAGGGAAATATTCTACCTTAAATCATATATATAATCTTATTTATATTAGAGTATACAAGAATAAAAAAGTGTAATAAAGTTACACTTCCTGTCTTTAACAAAATATAGCGGAATTAAAAACTTGTAACAAAACAAGACAAGTATAAGGAATATTTTAACACAAAGAGAAAGGTATCCAATAACCTTGGATAATGGTCCCATGATTTATACTTTCAATAAAGTCTATCTTACCCACACTAGAGTAATCCCTCGATATGAAGATCGATATCTATCTTGTTATCCTCATAAGCCCTCGATTATGAAGATAATTGATACCCCTATCTTCCTATCCCCATAATCCCTCGATTGATAATAGAAAAAATTGTATTTTCACTAGGCAGGTTGAACAAGTTTTTCTTATCTTAAAAATTTTGTTCACAACATTCGCACAAGGCATATCGAAGCAAATCTCTCGCCGAGTATCACATCGTTCCAAAGTTCAACTCTTCAAAACTCGTACAAATATATGGATATTTATAGGCATGGATTCCAATAGTTTAATTCCTCCTTGAATGGTCATATTTTTCCTTAACTTTTGGAGGGGCTTGTACATGTGGCAATCATGAAATGGTTAATTTAAAATAGATTGGACAACATCATTTTATATAACAAACTATGAGAAACATTACAATGCTCAAAAACATTATCATATTTAGTGTTTGATAAAATGAAATGTTTCATTAAGGAAATTTTGGTATCTGTAAGAAATTAATTTAATCAGATTATTATGATAATAAAAAATAGAGTCTAAAAATATTGATAATTGAATTTTGAAATAATATAGAATCGAATTCTGATTTCTACGGAAATTAACGTCTTAATTTTGTTGAATTAAGAGTATAATTTAATAAGAAATCAGAGTATAATTTTCAGAAGAAATCATAGTCTAATTTCAAAATAAATTGGGTCTTATTTTCAGAGAAATCAGAATTTGATTTTAGGAGAAATTAGAGTCTGATTTCACCAGAAATTGGAGTTTGATTTCAGGAGAAATCAGAGTCTGATTTCAAGAGAAATGAGAGTATGATTTTAGGATAAATCAGAGTCTGATTTGATGAGAAATTAGAGTCTAATTTCAAAATAAATCAAAGTCTAATTTTAGAATAAATTAGATTCTGATTTCAAAATAAATTAGAGTCTAATTTGAGAAGAAATCGGAGTCAGGTTTTAGGAGAATTCAGAGTCTGATTTCATGAGAAATCAGATTCTTAGTTCTAGAGAAATTGGCATCTAAATAATTGTAAGGTTCTGAGTTAGATAATGATCTTATTTTTTGAATTAAGAGAAATAAAGTTAGGTTTAGTTAGGAAAACAATATATAAGGCATTGGAAACCATATGTAAAGTCAAAAATCATTCTTAGAAAAAGAAAATTTTCTTTAATAAAATGTTTCTTAGAGAAAGAGAATTTTTCTAAAGAAAATGTGTTTGTGATTTTCAAAACATAAAGGAATTAAAAATTCACAGGGAAACTTATTGACTGAACAAATAACAATTCCATGTTTTTTAAGGGGTCCTTCAAGGAGGTGATATTCAATTGGCATCTTTTTCAAAAAAAAACCTCTCTTAATTTCTTTTTTTCTACCTTCACCTCAAATCCTTCATACATTAATAAATAATGAATCTGGTATAATTTATATATTGTAATTTTATGTTTATAATAGAATATATTATATCTATTCCTTTTATTACCTTATCTTATTCAAATAATTAAAACCATTGTCCAAATTATGGTAGTTAATAATCTTTGTAGATAATGATTTTTTGTTTTCTGTTACCTCCTTCAAGGCTACTCTCCAAAATATTATTCTATTTAAATCAAATTTTAATAGTTATATTATAACATATATCATGTTATAAAACAAATATATATACCTAATATTAAATAAAACAAAACTAGTTTTTGAGGGTCAGAAAAACCACCAAATTAAAGTAAACAATTATCATTAACATTTTATCAAATGAATCATCCTCATGAAAGAAATAAAATGTTATATGGGACCATTTAAACTTATGGAATTTCATGAATACTATTTAATTTCACTTCTAGTGTTTTATTTCCATTTGAAAATAAAATCCATAATTATAAACAAATGAACCGGACATGAAAACAGTGAAACAAATTAACCCGAAGCAATCAAAATAATGAAATGTCATTAGTAAGTAGGTGGTAATATGTTATAAATGTATCATTTGAGGTATTATAAATATAAATATTATTCTATAATGAATTAATAACATTATTTAAACCTTTATAAAGTATGAAAAACTGAAGGGAACCGTGGGGTAAGTGTTTCTCATCTCACTTTTTCTTCTATGAGATATATTCCTTATTCATTGCTTATTTCTTAGGTGTGGTTTATATACTTCCATTTGATATATAATATAATGAATATCATTACATTAATTTTATTCAATTTTTCGTTTAATAATTATTAATTTTATGGGTCATACGATTTGAATGAGTATAAAGTGTTATGGTAATTCTTAACTTAATTTCTATTCTTTGGTTTAAACTTATACTTCATCGATTATGTCATCATATGATTATGTATGGGATTAATTTTGATTATATTATGTTTTATTTCCACTTTTTTATGTCGATTTAAATAAAACACACATAATCAATTAATTTTATTATTTCTCACTTCAATGATATAATATTTATATGGGATCCTTCGTTTGAAAATTATCTTTTTAAAGTTTCCCTTAAAACTCTCTTTTCTTTTATTTTTTTTCAAAAAAAATTACAATTTTTTTACTATTATATTATTATTTTTAAATTCATTTTTACTCATTTTTTAATTTTTACAAAATGGTTTAAAATGATTTTTTTTCTAAACAAGATTCTTTATGACTTTCCCAAAAAAATACTAAAAGAATGTTTTTAAATTATATTCCATTAGCAGATTTTCCCACTATCATGATTCCTTAATTCCTTGAAGATTCATTTACAATCTTATAAGGTTATTTTCAAAGAAAATGTTTTCTTTTATAATTTTGTGTCATTTAAAAAAAAGGTTTTCAAAACAGAAAGGATATTTTCATCAAAAATTATTTCAAGTGATCCTTAAAAAGAATCATTTTTTCATATTAGATAACATTATTTGATGTTTCCTATGATTTACTAGGGTTATGATTCAAGGATACTATTCATATTCTTTTTATGGTTTTTTTTATGATGACATAATGTTTATGAATCCCATTTCTTTTCCATGAGTTATGTTATGGTGAAATGTTTATGAAACTCATTTATTTACATGGGTTTGGATATGATGAATAACTTATATTCATGTGGAACATATATGTATGGTTTTCATTATGTGATGGGTGGGACCTATATCTCCCTCCAATGCATTGGGTAATAATGGATAACTCATGGGATAAATATTTATGTGTGAACTTGATTTCATGTTCACAATTATAGGCATGGACCTAGTTTTCTTGTCCATAAGTTTATGCATGGACCTGGATTTCTTTTCTATAATATTTTTCATGGACTTGGCTTCATGTCCATTAGTTTATGAAATGGATTGTTTTCATTTCCTTAATTTAATGAGTGAACCAGTTTCTATCTATACATGTTCACAATGTTATAAGTTTATGTGTATGCCACAATTTCATGTTTCACGTCAATGTTAAACTATTATGGATTATGTTCATTGATTATTTTATGATTCATGTCTTACAAACCTCTATGATTTATTCCATGACTCGTTATTATAATCTTTGATGTGCAGGGTATAATTTTAAAATTTTTTGTTCATGTTTTTATGCATTTATTCTTATGTTATGATTGATATGTCCCTTGTTTACCCTTATTAAGAATATAAGATCACCCTTTTCTTATGTTTATATTACCCATTATATGAAATAAATTATTAAGTATGACTTATCAAAAAGGTTTCTAGTAATGAAATAATAAGTTGGAGATGATGTAGCTATTTTATGAACTAGTTTTTTTATTTCCTTGTTTCCAAAGAAACTAAAAACATATGGTCTTGGAATGGTTTTTTATATAATGTAATGAATATTCATCTATTTATACGTAATTTATATTTATGAAAGTTATGGATCATTAGAGTTAGTATCAGATCCAAGTTTAGTTTACCTTTGTAAACTAGGATGAGAAAACCTTAAGTAAGATCCCTAAGGACAAGTCTAAGTATAGGTTACAATCTTAGAATTTTGGTAATGATAATGAATAACCTAGGATTAAACCTAAGGTGAAATAGATTGAAATATTATAAGATATTTCCCTTTATTATGTTGTCTTCCAATTATGATTAGTGTGTCTCATACTATGATTTTTGGGTTTTAGACAATATATGGAACCAGGAGGATTCATGTTAATGGTGAATTTGATGTACAATGGAATGATATTCCTCACGAGAAACCAATTTAAATGGGAGTCATAAGGAGAAATTTTGTTATTATTCATAATAAAAAATATCATAATATGATCAACAATCTCAACTTTGGTGATTTTACAAACCCATATAATACTATAATGATAGATTTTCATGGTGACCATAGAGGAAAGAAAGTTCAATTTTCCTCATGTAAAGAATATGTGAAGAGGCATAAAGGATATTTTTTCAAAGGAATGGGAAGATGATTTGGGTGTGGAAAAGGAAAAAAAGTATGTAATTTCAAAGGAAAATTGAAAGGATATATTAACACAATGGATGAGAATAATGGTATTCCTAATTAATCATTAATAGTTAAATGTTTTAAATGTAGAATTTATAGGCATTATATAAATTGATGCCCTAGAGGTAAGATCATGAATACAATAAAAAAGGTTGTGTGGGTAATGATTATATTTCTAATGAAGAAGATACAATGAATGACATGAGATAGAATAATTGTTAAGGATTAAAATGATGAAGGCTGGTTAATGGTTTCAAAAGGAAGTGAAATGATTGATTTTTTATGTATTGGAATTCAAGAATAATTTTGTAAGAGTAATTTTATGGTATTATGGAATAATAAAACATTTAAGGATTGTTCCACTGTAGTTTTTTCTTAAGTATTTGAAATTATATGTTGAATGTCATGGGTAACCATGAAAAGTGATTGAGGTGGTAAGGTGATATTTTTTTTTTTGAAAACATGATTAAGGGAAAGATAACCCTTAATATGTTCTTAATATTGAGATAATATTGAGATAAAGAGATTTTTGATATTATTAATGACCTTGGATATGATTAGTAATATGATAATAAGGTGTTTTATGGATTGAGTTTATAAATTTATGGGTTTATGGTATGAGGAAAGAGTTAATTTTTTAAAGAATTATGGTTTTTCACTAAGGTTTTATGGTAATTCATGTTATTACCATGTTTCAATAGAATACATGAAAATGATCATCACATGTTTGGTGTGTTCTAATTAAGAGCTACATTATGTTTTTTTTGGGGGGGGATTAATGATAAGTTGATTTTGAAAATTTAGTGACATTCATTCAAAAGTTTTGGATTTTAATTGTTTGGGAAGGTTTATAAGGGTAAACATTTATGAAATTATTTAAGTTGAACATTGTACATGGTTTTAGAGATTAATATATTACTTAGAAATATTAATATTTATTCATATTGGATAATCTATTATAACCATTTTTATGATATTTAAAGAGAGAAGGAATGACTTTTCATCCCATTATGGATATTATGATCCACTAAGACTATGGGTATTATAATTTCAACTTCATTTCTTGGAGCAAGAAATGAAGGAGAGATTGATCAAGGCACAACTAAATAGTGACATTGTAATTATGTGATAATATAAAGTAATTATATCTTCTCAAATAGTTTTGAAATAAAATTTTATCCTATTACCATCATTTCTGATGATATCAAAGACATTTTTCAAACCTATTTGGTCTATGGTTTTTTGGTAATTAACATTATAATTTCCATGTTATCTATCATTATCCATAATAAATCGATAGTTATAATTCTCTTTTAACAAATATTCTCCTAATCAGAATCCTAGTTAGGTGGTGATCTTTTCCAATTACTTTCCCTCTTTTTAAGAGGAAATTTTATCGAACCTTTTTATGATGTGGATTTCCCATAAAATAATTTTAAAATATCCAGCATAGATTTTTGAAGTACAATTTTAAATTGTGAGGACGCAATTTTTTTAAAATCCTTAATTATATTAGGATGGTAGCTTATCGATTAGCACTTCTACTGAATATCTCTCAATTCCATGATGTGTTCCATGTATCTCCCCTGAGGAAGTATATACCTGATCCTTCACATGTACTAAACTCATAGTTAATACGACTAGGGAAATATATTTCTAATGAAGAAAAACCAGTATATATTTTGTATCATAGATATAAAGTTCTATGAAATAATATCACTCACCTGGCTAAAGTTTTATAGTAAAATCACCAATTTGAGGAATCTATATAGAACACTAGGATGTGATAAAGTAGATGTATCCTCATCTAATTTTACCCAAGTGATACATTTCAAGGGAGAAACTCATTTTAAGGGGTGTACAATGTTAAACCACAAGATTTTATGGCATGTATCCTTTTAAAAAAGAAATTAATCTCTTCGATAGCTTATGTTGCACCGAACACCAAGCTTAAATAAACTCTAAAATATTATTATTTTAACACTACCCTAGACATTAAATTGATATGAATTAATAGTATTAAAAAATTATGAAATATATAATTTTCTGAATCATTTTTAATGTATTAATTAATTCTTTCTGAATATGCACATAATTTTTAGTAAATTCATTTTGTTCTTCAAATATATGTTTTCTTTAAAAAGTGATTTTTATTTATTTCTATGGGAAAATAAAAAAATGATTTTTGAAACTCTTATAAAATTTATTTGATAAAATGAACATCATTTTTGTATTTATAATTTCAAAATTATATTAGTATGAATTTTTTATAATTTTCTGAAAAGTTTTGTTTTTCAATGAAAAATAAAAAATGCAGATTTTTATAAAACTCTCATTTTCTTTAAAAGTAATTTTATGAATTTAAATTAATATCAAATTAAATTAAGTAATTTATAGTTATATATAATCAAATTAATTTCATTTAAACAAACTTTATAGCTAATTTTGGTATAAGTACAATTTTGTGATTAAAAATACATTTTTCAAAAAAGAAACTGTTTTTCCTTACATTTTAATGATTTAATTTTAAATTTAAATTTGAAACTTCTATGTTTTGAATTTTTAAAAATTAATTGAATATTTTGAATAAGGTGTTACAAATTATTTTATAAGTTCATTTTCATTTTTTGGACAAAAAAGTTTATCATGGTAAAAAATGATTTACCACAGTATAGGTAAAATAATGTAGTTGGTTAAAGTTAAAAGGTAAAAACTTAAAAATTCCTAAAAACTACAACATTAAATGGGTGTTTTATTTTTTTAGACATTAAAACGACATTAAAACATTAATCATCAGACAAATTTGTGGGAATGAATGTCACCAAAATGTGGTTGGCATTAAATATTAAATAATTGTTATTTAATCACTTAAAACCAACCCTCCTCAAGTATAAATATCACCCCTCACCACCCCCTTTCTCCAAAAAAGACTTGAATATTTAAAAATATATGAAAAATACCCTACTCCCAACTCTCCCCATGTCCATGTTCTTCTATTCACACCCAAATACCAATTCCAAGCTCTTTAATGGGTCCTTCAAGGAGAAGATATTCAAGAGGTAACTTTCTCAAACAACCTCTCTTAATTTCTTTTCTTTTTCTACCTTATTCTCACCTCCTTCATCCATAAATGAATAATACCTCCATTATAATTTATATAATATAATTTTTTGTTTCTAATATAATATCTTATATCCATACCTTTTATTACCTCCTCTTATAAAAAAAAATGAAACCATTGTCCAAATAATAGTGGTTAATCGTCTATTTGGATAATGATTTTTCATTTTCCATTACAAAATTAAAGGCTAGACATAAAAGCATTATTCTAGTTAAATAATATTTTAATAGGTATATTATAACCCATTTCATGTTTAGGAACTAATATATAGAAATAATATTAAATAAAATGAAACTAGTACATGATGGTCAAAAAAATCACTAAATTAAACTAAACCTTTATCATTAACATTTTATCAAATGAATCATCATCATGTAAGAAAGAAAAATGATATATGGTACCATTTAAGATTATTTAAGTTTAATAAGGGAATTTAATTTCACTTCTTTAGTTTTATTTACATTTTATCAGAAAATCCATAATTATACACAAATTAACCGGCTGTGAAAACCATGAAACAAACACACCTAAAACAATTAAAATAATTAAAGATAATTAATTAATGGGTGGTAAGATGTTATAAACATATCATTTAAAGGTATTATAAATATAAGTATTATTCTTTAACTAATTAATAACATTCTTTAAACCTTTATATAGGAGGTTAAAGCACACAAAACTAAAGGGAACCATGAGGTAAGGGCTTCTACTCTCACTTTTTCTTCTACGAGATATATACCTTATTCACCATTTATTTCATGGGTGTGGTGTAGATTCTAAATTGTTATATATAATATCATGAATATAATTATATTAATTTTAGTCAATTTTTCATTTTATAATTATTAATTTTATGGGGCATACAATTTGAATGATTACAAAGTGGTAAGAGAATTATTAACCCAATTTACAATCTTTGGGTTAACATTTTACTTCATTGATTATGCCCAGTTGTGATTATGTGTGGGATAAATTTTGATTATCATATGTTTTATTTATAGTTTTTTATATCCATTTACATAAAATATTCGTAATATATTAATTTTATTAATTCTCACTTCAATGATATGAAATTTATATGGGATTTTTATTTTAAAAATTGTCTTATTAAAGTTTCCTTTAAAACTCTCTTTTCTTCCTTGATTGTGTTTCCTAAAATTATTTCCAAAATTTTTTTTACTATTCACTTATGATTTTTTAAATTCATTTTTACTCATGTTTGACTTGTTATAAAATGGTTTGAAAGGATTATTTTTTTAGTTTTCTAAATGAGTTTCTTTATGACATTTCAAAAAAATGGAAAGAATGTTTTTTAAAATATATAGAATGAGCAGATTTTCCTGCCACCATGATTCCTTAATTCCTTTAAGATTACTTTAAATTCTTCAAATGTTATTTTCAAAAAAAATGTTTTCTTTTATAATTTCACAGCATTATAAAAAAGTTTTTTGAAACAGAAAGGATATTTTCATCAATAATTATTTCAAGTGATCCTTCAAAAGAATCATTTTTCCATCTCAAATTTCATTATTTGACGTTAATTATTCTTTAATGGGGTTATTATTCAGGGATACTATTCATATACTTTTATGGTTAGTTTTTTTTATGATGGCATGATGTTTATGAATCATGTTTATTTTTCATAAATTATATTATGATGAAAAGTTTATAAAATTCATTAATTTACATGGGTTCTAAAATAATGAATAACTTATATTATTTTAGAACACATGTGTATGGTTTTCTTTATATAATGGGAGGGACCTATATCTCCCTCTAATAAATTTAGGGAATATGGATAACTAATGATGTAAATATGTTATGTGTGAACCTGATTTCATGTTCATGATTCTATGTGTGGACCTGGTTTTCATGTCCGTAATTTTATTCATGGACCTAACTTTGATGTTCATATGATTATGCATAGACCCGGTTTCATGTCCATAAGTTTATAAAAGGGCCTGATTTCATTTCCTTAATATAATGAGTGAACATGTTTCTCTCTGTACATGTTCATAATGTTATAAGTTTATGTGTATGACACAATTTAATATTTCATGTCAATGTTACAATCTTTTAGATTATATTCTCTGATTATTTAATGATTCATGTCTTATAAACTTCTATGATTTATTTCAGGGCTCAAGATTACAATCTTTGATATGCAGGGTATAATTTTTAAATATTATGTTCATGTTCTTATTCCCTTATGTTTGTGTTATGATTGATATCTTCTTTATTTACCATTATTGAGCATCTAAGATCACCCTTTTCTTAGGTTTATTTTCCATGGTATGTGAAGGAAATTATTAATTATGAAATTTAAAAAAGGGTTATAGTTATGAAGGAATAAGCGAGAGATGAGGTTGATGTTTTATGAACTAGTTGTTTTTGTCTCCAAGTTTCCAAAGACATTAAACCCATACAGTCCTAACATGTTTTTGTTATGTTGTGTAGTGAATATTAATCTATTTAAATGTAATATCTATTTATGAAACATATGGGTCATTATAGAATAAATATTACTCTTGAACATGGTTTAATAATTATTCATGTTTTCTTGATCTTGTATATTTTTTCACCTGTTATTTGAGAGAATAATATGTGAGTAGAATATTTAATAAATGTTTATTTTCTATTTAGTGAATATAATATTTATTTATTTATTGGTTAATAATGTATTTATATTTATTTATTAAATAAATAGTCATTATTCAAGGCCTAATAAATATTTTGGGGGAATGGTAGACTAAGTTTAATAGTCTAGTGAGAAATAATATATATTGAATATTATTTGAATAAATAATTTTTAATTCAATGAATGTGTTTAGTGCATGTCAGTAAATAATAATAATAATATTATTATTATTATTATAGACATGGGGTTATGTAGGGATTACAAAAATAATAATGGCTCATGTGCAATTATTATTTTCTAACACTAGCAATATATAAACCCAATTATTTTATTTTCTTATGAGAATTAATTTATTTGTTGTGCACAATGAGATTTGGATAGAATATTATCAAAGCCCTAGATATCTCCATCTCCAATAATGATCTCAATAATAGAGATTGATCCTCCTCCACTACCACTCTTAAGTCTAGATATATCGAAGAGAACCCTTCCTTAAAGTGATTCTTATGGTGATCAAAGGTGAAAAATGCAAGCATTATGATCTGTTGTGATAGCACCTTTAGATTTCTATGATGACATTTAAAGGTTTTTGGAAAACGTGTGGATCACTACTAGGGGGAATCTACTATTTATTCCTTCTACACAATGCTAGTATGATTTAGAGACATTAGATGATCCATCGGTGAATAAAGAATATATCACAAGGTAATTCCTTAATTTCTAAATTTAATTAAAAATAATATGTGATAATCTTGTGCTTTAGTTCCAACATTTTTTATATTTTCTATGTTCTTTGATTTAAATTCATTGATCACAGAATTTATCATCATATAAATCATGGATTAATCGCTGATCATGAATGAAATCTAATCTGGTCATGTCCCGTCTGATACTTCTACTGCACATGAAACCTAAAAGTTGTATCGGCAAGGTTGGATAATTATTTATAATTATTTAAAGATAATTGATTGATTTATGCATTTGTCATTATTTTTCAATTACAAATTAATCGTTATTTAATCTAAATTACATGATCTTATTTATTCATCATTGTTTCTCACAAATATAACAAATTGATTAATTTATGAATCAAATAAATTTGAAGATTGAATTATAATGTTCCAAGGAGTCTGGATAGACAAAATAATAGTACACACCATGTAACATAGAGGTACACATCGTGTACTAGAGTTTAATGCACCCTGAATTAATTATGAATTAATTAAATCCATGTGAATTTATTACACGTGGTTAATTTTATTACACACAACATGTTGATCGGGCTAGCCTGGAGCATAGTGATCCAGATTACACATCATGTAACTTTCATACATAACGTGTATTCCTTTAGTCACAGATGGGTCATGTATCTTCTTACACGTCCGGCATGACTTTTGACCATGTAAAATGAAGGCCACATGCCATATAACCCATGAACACACCATTCATTCCAATATTATTTTGTGGCTCGGTTACATGTTGTGTCCTTAGGCATGTGCCATGGATATATGGTAATAATAATACATGAAATGTTACCTTAATGTACACACTATGAACTTTAAGAAAATTATGAAAAATTAAAAAATAATCTTTTATATTGTTTAAACCTTATCAACATGTGTTTTGGGGTCCATTATGTTAATAGTACATTCCATTTCATGTGTTCTATATATATATATATAATTTATGCATAATGTTCAGATCGGCATATTGTGTATAAGTTATATTACAGTTATTACTCTACATGCATTGATGTATAACATGCTACGTAAATACCATGTGTTCCATGTGGTCATTATATTAATAGTACATGCCATGAAATTTTTTGATATGTCATGTATGCCATGTGTCTCAAGAGTAAACAGTATACAATTATAACACATGTAGGGTAATTTGGATGAGTTCTCACTGCATTGGCTCCAAGGTACATTTTTTTGTACACATTTAATTTTAAATAAATTTATTTAATTTTTTTATAATTATAATGGATGATAATATTAAGAAAATGTTAATTTTAATTAAGATACAATAATTGATTTATTAATAATGTAATTAATTGATTTGAGTGTGATTTATCTTAAATAATAATAGTTAGAATGTAATTTTAAGTAAATTCATAATTCATTTCATATATGTGGATTATCATGAGTCTAGACTAGACCTTTATATGTGATTAGTTTCTTTTAATTTATTATTAAATTAAATTCCTGGCATGTGTTCCATCCCTCTTCTCATTATGTAAGGTCCTACATGCCCATGGTTTCTTTTATGTAAACCCCTAAACCAATCCTTTGGCTCCCCTCACCTGCATCTGAGTAAAAACATATATATTGTAAGGATCTCCCAAGCTAGTAGAGGTGGTTAAATTTGGAGCCGAGGTGAAACCAATCCAAGAGAGATACATAGGTGTATAGGTGGAAAGCTACAACACGAACCATAAATGGTTCAAGATATTTTTCCCCTAGGTTGATGGTTAGTTTATCATCCTCTAAATAAACTAACCATTAGTAAAATCTCAATATCATACCACTTTATTATTTTATTTATTTCAAGTTTCGTAATTATTTCATTATGGATGTTTTGTTAAGATCACATTAATTAATTAATTAAAAAGCATGAAAAATAGAACTAAACAAATTGACTTATGCGCAAACATTATCTAAGATATGGATAATCACATAAGTAAATCTGATTAATATTAATAAGCATGTAATAAATATAATAATTATAAATGTACACATAAAAGACAAAATCCTTCAATTATATATATTAAGTCAGTATAGTCTTCCACTACTTTAGTTAAAATTGAAATATAGTTCAAAGTTCTTGACCATCCAAATTTGGGGTGTTCTCAGTTATCATGATATTCTAACTTGATGTTTTTGGTTGACTTAAATTAGTTCACATCAAGGGTTTACTACCAAAGAAGTACTAGGTGTAACTGAAAGGAAAAGGTTGAGGAAATCCAATTTTAGGATTTTAGGATTGGGGAGTCCACTCAACATAACAAGGAACTATGAGTTAATGAAGTTAGAATTTGGAATGCCTATCCAAAACCCTTCAAAGTTTTGGTTAGCCAAAGTTTGGGTGATTAGAAGGGGAATATGGATCATAGCCACTAGAATGTCCAAGAAATATTACATTTCAAATCCAATGGTGAGGCCTACTGGGTTTCAATAAAATAGTGGTAGATTGAAAAATATAATATTTTTTGTCTAAATTTTATCAGATAAAGTATTAAAACTCTTATCATCTTGTTTGTTGAAAAAACAATAAAAGTGGCTTTAAACATATCACTGTGATACATACTTGAGAAGGACAAGCTTCTCATTAGCATAAATTTCCAAAATTGTAAAAGGGGATTATGTGTTATCCTACACCATGAAAGGAAACTATATGTGATATAAGAACCTATTCCCAACACACCTGGTAAAAAGGATAGTGAGTAACAATTATCACTCTATGATAAACATTTGAATGATTCCACATATGTTCACTATTTCGTGTTATCATCCATGACTAGTGAGTTTATGAAGAAACATGAGTACATGGATGTGTATAGCTTGATTTCCCACCTTCAGGAGATCTATCAATAGATGGGAAGACAATTGAGATACAAGATCTCCAATGCTCTGTTTACGACTAATATTGGAGATTCGATGCTATTTGGGCCACATGTAGTCAAGATTATTAGATACATTGAATGCCTATACATATTATAGATTAAATTTATAGATGGGTTTCACACATATATAATACTTTCCCCACTACCTAAGTCACTCTCTAGTTATATTATTAATTTTAACCTGAGAAATAATGAGAAGAGTCTTTCAAAACTACTTACTCCAATTTTTCATGTAAATAAGGAATTGGGGTGTGACAAACTCGTTGTCCTTATGGTAAATAATAAAGAGACGAACAAGGTTAAGGGGCCCAAGACTCACAACAAGTATAAAGATCCCAAGCACCATCCTTCCAGAAAGAGTAAGATCTAAAGATAGGGAAATGAAAAGGAAGTAGTATGTTTTTCATGAGGCAAGCAAGGCCACTCGAATCGGAACCTCACCTAGAAGCAATACAAATATAAAGGTATATTAATTATATATTGTTATCTATTAATATCTACACATTGGGTATTAGATACAACTTATAGTGCTCACTTTTGTATCTAAATGCAGGAAACAAGTATATTCTAAAAGATTTATATAGGATAGGTGGATTTTTGATCTACCAATGGTGTGAGTCTGGATACTCTATCCATAAGATACTACCACCTTTCATTTTCCATAGGAATGATATTGGTTTTAATATATTTTTATTATGTACCAACTATTACTAAGAACTTAATTTCTATATCCTACCTAGATACATATTCTTTAATTTCAAATTTTGAAATAAAAGTTTTTTATTTTATAAAGACAACATATGTTATGGTATAAAACAATTAAATAATGGATTTTATGTATTAAATTATTAAACCCAAGTATTGAAAATATTTAACAAATCATGTTCACATGACTCATAAAACACTCAACTATGGAATCACCATCTTGGTTATTTAAATGATAATCATTTTACAAAGCTCTTTTAATATGGTTACTTAGACACTTTTGAGATGAAACTAATTAAAATATGTCCTGCATATTTATAAATAAAAATGACCAAACCACCCTTCGGTGGAAAGGGTGAAAGGGCCAAAAATCTCTTAGGATTGGTACACGCTGATGTGTGTGGACCATTTCAAATAGAAGTTGGAGGTGGATATTATTACTTCATAACTTTTACTAATTACTTGAGTAGATATGTCTATATTTAATTAATGAGGTATAAGTTCGAGTCCTTTGAGAAATTCAAAAAATTAAATAATGAAGTGGAGAATTAACTTGGAAAAAAGATAAATAAGATTAGATCAGATCAAGGTGGTGAATATCATAACTAAGAGTTTATTGGCTTTCTACATGAGTTTGGTATTCTATCTTTAATCATTACACCTTACACACCATAGTGTAATGGTACTAATGAAAGGAGGAACTATACCCTCTTATAAATGGTAAGGTCAATGATGATTCATATAGATCTTACATTATCCTTTTGGGGATATTCATTACAAAATATAGAATATACACTAAAATGAGTACCAACTAAAGAGGAAAATGGAATTACCTTTGAGTTATGGAGTGGAAAGAAACTGATATTGTTGAATATACATGTATGGGGTTTCAAGGAATTTGTTAAGGACTTCTAAGGGAACAAACTAGAACCTCTGAGCACAAAGTGTATCTTTATAGGGTATCATAAGGGAATAAAGGGATACTCTCTATAAAACCCCTCATACGAGAAAGATACTATCACCAAAAAAACCATCTTTCTTGAGAGGTAGAACATCTTAAAAAAGGATAGTAGGAGAAATATTACATTGATGAAGTTGATTCTCAAGATACACAATTGTTGGAACAATAATAAACTCCATTAGTACCCATGGAATAAGTAGTTCTTAAAACCTATGTACTACATATAATGACTAGAAAGGTAATAGAACCATAGATATATGGTTTTCTAGTCACCAAATATGGTGACTTATTATTGGTTGACAATGATAAACCTATATCCTACAAAGAGGAATTATAGAGCACAGAAGTTGTAAGATTGAAAGAAACCATGAATTCTGAAATGGATTCCATGTATTAGAACCAATTTTGGGTTTTGGTTGATAAGATAGTTGATGTAAATCCCATAGGGTGAAAATAGGTATTCAAGAGAAAAAGAAGAATGGAAGTTAAATTAAATATCTATAAAGAAAGGCTAGTGGATAAAGGTTTTAAAAAATTCAAAGAATTAACTATGATGAAACATTTTCACCAATTTCCTTGTTTAAATTCATCAGATTTCTACTTGTTATAGTAGATTAAGATGACCATAAAATTTGGTAGATGGATTTCAAAATAAATTTCCTTAAAGGGAACCTTCGGTAATATACTTACATAACATAACCATAAGGGTTTGTGAATCCAGGTGATGCCAAAAGTATATGTAAACTATAGAGATCCATTTATGGATTGAACCAAGATTCTAGGTCATGGAACATTCAATTTGATGAAGATATAAAATAATTAAGTTTCATTAATAATGGATGTGATCCATGTGTTTATAAAAGGATTAGTGGGCATGCAGTTGTTATCCTACAAGTATATGTTGATTAAATATTACATATTGGAAAAGACATACCATTCTTACAGTCTCTTAAGGATTGGATAAACAATTTTTTCTCCATGAAGGATTTAAGTGAAACCACCTATATTATAGGGATCAAAATAATTTGTGATATATCCAAGAGGAAAATTAGACTAATTCAAAGTATATACATTGACCCGATACTAAATATATTTAATATGATCCAATCAAAGGGGGATTAGTTTTAGTGTCACATGGTATACATCATTCTAAGAAAATGTGTCCTGAGATACAATAGGAGAAAGATATAATGAGTAAGATCACATACACTTCAGAAATAGGATCAATCATGTATGCCATGTTATGTACTATAATTGATGTTTCCTATGCATTGATCATGGTTGGCAGATATCAATCTAATCTAGGAGAATAACATTGGTCTGCTATTGAGGATATTCTTAAGTATCTGAGAAGTACTTAAGATATGTTCCTGGTGTATGGAAGATAATAGGGGATAGTCATCAGGGGTTATACTATTTCTTGTTTTAAAACATGTCATAATTATATGAATTCACATTCAAGATGTTCTTTTTTTCTCAATAGAGGAGTTGCGAGATGGAATATTTCAAAATAATCTGTTTTCATTGATTCTACAGTAGTGTCCATGTATATAGAGGATTATGATGCATCTAAGTAAGTTGTTTGGATATGAAACTTTGTTTAGTATATTGATGTAGTACCTATTATTAAAGAACCTATCACATTTATTGTGATAATACTATAGCACTGACTCTTGAAAAAGAGACAAGGTCACACCAACAAACAAAGAATATACGTTGAAAGTATCACCTCTTGAGGATATTTCTTAGTGGTGTGAATTTAAAGTAAGAAGTGTAGCCATAGAATTAAACATGATTGACCCCTTGACTAAATACATGTCTTATAAGAATACTATGTATCATGTGATAGTTAGCATATTGAAGTATATTAGTAGTTTTCTCTAGTGAAAGTGGGAGTCTGTTAGAGTTGGTTCCCTAGAACAAACTTATATATATTTTATGATAAGAAATATTAATTTTTTTAATACTAATAAACTCCTTATCATAGCATGATTGTTCTTCTAGGTAACATAGTATGTGATAATTTTCTAATAGTAGGTGTCACACTGAAAGGTCGAAATAGTTCCCCCTATGGTGAGAACCTATAATTTTCATGATAGTATTATTAAATATATGTTCTATTGATAAATGAAATCATTTTAGGGACACAATTGATTTAGGATATTAAGGGTATAGACTCATAGGATGTTCATGAACCTTCTTATGTTGTATTCCTTTAGTAATTTACAATGTATTAAATTATGATAAAAAGACCCACCAATAGGAAATCCACATTAATATTTGTCATTGGATGTTCCTATATGCGAGTATGTGTATTGAACCTTAGACTTTTTTATTTTTATTAATTATTATTATAAGTCTCATACTTTGATGTATTGATGAAAATTGTGACACCATATGTTCATGATGAGGTAGGATATGTTGGGTGTATCATATGTAATATTTCATTTATGAATAATGTGATAAAGGATTTGTCCCTTTTTTTCTTTAATGGAAGTTGATATCTCAATCCCTTTGATAGGAAATATATATCCTAAATAAATCCAGGTCCATTGTGTTCTATAGGAAAGTTTTATTTCTAGAACGTCAATGAAATATACACCGATCACATTGGTTGATAGACTCAAAATGCAACCTCCTTGATTATAGAGATCATGATAAAGGGATAACATTATACAATAAAAATCCATATGTGGTATTATGTCATTTCAATAGTAATTTCTTTTCTTTATGGGTGCCTTGGCATGCTATTAGATGCCAACTTTAGACTTTGGAATGCTCCTCCTAATGCCACTGGGAAAGAGGCCTAAATGGTCGCACACTAAGTGTATCCAAAATCCTAGTTAAATAATATTTTTATTTTTTATTTAACAAGTTGAATAAATATTATTCTCACATGAGGTTTAATAATTATTCATGTTTGTTTTATTACAGATATTATGTTACCAATTATTCGGGGGAATATAATGTGAGTATAATATTTAACAAATATTTATTTGGTATTTAGTGAATAGAATATTTATTTATTTATTGGTGAATAATGCATTTTTATTTATTTATTAACTAATTATTCATTATTCAAGACCTGATAAATATTGTGGAGAAATGGAAGACCAATTTTAATGGTTCAGTGAGAAATAATATATATTGAATATTATTTGAATAAATAATATTTAAATTAATTCACATGTTTAGGGAATGTAAAGAAATAATAATATTATTATTATTATAGACATGGATTTTTGTAGGGATTGCAGAAATAATAAGGATGCATGTGAAATTATTGTTTTCTAACCCTATAAGTATACAAACCCAATTATATTATTTTCTTATAAGAGACAATTAATTTGTTGTACATAAAAGGATCTGGAGAAAATCCTATTAAATCCCTTGAGAGCTCCCTCTCTAAGAATGATCTCAATAATAGAGAGAAATCCTCCTCCACCACCAATCTCAATTATAGAGATATCGAATACAACTCTTCTTTGAAGTGATTCCCAAGGTGATCAAAGGCGAAAAACACAAGCATTAGGATCTGTCATTTTAGCACTAAGAGATTGCTATGATGAAGTTCACAGGTTTATAGAACAAGTGTAGATCACCATTGGTGGTAATTTAATATTGATTCCTATAATTCAACAATTATATTACATAGAGATGTTAGAATATCCATCAATGAAGAAATAATTTCTTGCAAGGTAATTATTTAATTTATTAAATTAATTATAAATAATATGTGATGATATTACACTTTGGTTCTGATATATTTTTTTATTTCCTATACTCTTTGATTCAATTCCATTGATCATAGAATTTTTCATCATGTAAATCTCAGATTAATTATCGACCATGAAAAAAGGCTAAGTTGGGCATGCCACATCTGATGTTTCTACTATGATCAGAACCTAAACAGTTCACTACAAAAACCCTTCCTAATTATCATTTTAAATCCCCACCCTATATGATAAGTGGGAAGAGTTTTTACAGTGAATAGATGGTCCTTTCATCCACATCCTCATTCATCCAGAAGCTTCAGACAATCATAGTTAGAAATATTTAAAATAAGAACTCACCAATGATTAATTCAATGGTATATCATATTGTTAAATAGAAAAATAGGATCTATAAAAAGAAGCAAGTGATCTAAATACCCAATATGTAGGATTTGATGTTTATTTAAATCTTAACTTGGTACATTGTACTTTAGGTGGTGTTTTAGTGATAGGATTCTTAGGAGTCAAAGTTGATATTTTTTCAGATGATGAAAATGTTGATAGTGTCCAGTCACAAGGTCTTGACAACCCAACATTTGATGAAACTCTTGAATTTAATTGCAGATTGATGAATAATAGTGTGGGTCTATCTCAATGGGATGAATTGATAAATTCAAGTGGAAAAAAGATAAAAATGATGACTTCAATAAATCCAATGGTGATTGGAATGAATGTAAGTGCATCCAATAGAAGGAAGAAAAAGAAAATAAATACCCACATTAACAATTTACGTTAAATGAAAAAAAAAAAAATAAATTGGGATTAGGATAAGAGTAGAGGTTCAATAAAATAAAATATAACCAGAAATAATATAAGAAATTTGAAAAAAAAGTATCATTTTTCATTTCATTCTATCCAAATACCCCGATTTTTTTGGTGATTTGAAATCTTCAATCAGGGTAAAATTGATTTCTCTAACTTTATCCTTGAAGGATTTCTCTTGGTCCAACATAACCTCTCCAAACAAGAGAAATGAGATTGAATCACTCCATTTCATTTCCTTTCTCCCTGAATCACTACCTCCAAATGAGTTGTTAAGGTATTGCTGAAAATTTTCACATGGAGTTTGGATCGTACTACAATTTTCTCATCCCAACTAAGAAAACAAATCCATTTAGAAGATGATATAAGTGGTGAAAGTTTGAGGATCAATTAAAGAGTATCTTCAATGGTGTGAAGGCGATGAGCATGCAGATTGAGTGGTGTAAGATTGATTAAAGAGGCATAAAAATAATCACATTTCTTAGGTTCTGATTTGATCAATTTGTCTAATAAGTTCTAGGGAAATCTATGGAAAAGGTAGAATTCAATGAGATCTTGATTGTTGTAAAGAATAATATTCTGTTAGGGTTGAATATATAATACTAGGAAGGGTTTTATTAGAGATATACAAAAATTGATGATAAATATATGTTTTATCATCACTAAAAACATAAGTTATAATCAAATTTCTCTTTATCAAAATTGTTTAGCATTGATAAAGGTATATATTTATCAGTGAAAAAAATCCTGATAAATATTTTTTTATAATATTTTATAAATAAAATATAAAAATATTAAATGTATATAAATTAAATATATATACTCAAAAAGGTCTCAGTATGAGTTGGAAATCCAACCCACACCCACCAAAATTATTATAAAAATAGTAAATTGAAACAAAGAGAGAAAAGTAATACATAATAGCATTAGAAAAAACCCACAAACAAGAAAAAAAAGATATCATCTCTTTTCACTCTATATGGATACTGAGTTCCTTAGATACCAACCTCTGTTCTTTGGGTGTTTCCCTCTTGTCCATGAACGAGTCTGTTTGGGATGCACAAGCTCATCACTCGATAAAGAGTCTGAGGAGTCCTCTGGAATGATGTTTCTCATGTATTTCAATGAAAAATCCTAAATGTAAAGACTTGGATTAAGAAAACAACCATATTCAATGTTATTTGATAATAATTTTTGGACTATCAAATAATTCATGTATCCAAAAACATCCTGGTCCATTTTTTCAAAGTTAAATTCAAGCTATAAGTCAAACCATTTAGTTATTTCATCTGTAAGGCCCTTGGGGTACCTCTCACCCTCATAGTTAACTGGAGGGGCCTTGACATTTTTCCATTGTAACTTCACATTCCTTGAGTGAGGCATTTCCAAATGATTCATAAGTATATTTCATGAGATAAAAAAATTGAGATAGATAATACCAATCCACATTTTCATTCAAGCACATCCAGCTACCTCCCCTTTCCCTACTTATAACATCTTTGTTGCAACCCTTGGCAATAGAATATCTTACCTTATTAATTACAAGAGGTTGTAATACTAAGAAATCTTTTTTATCATCAACAACATGAGAGGACATATGAACTATATATTCACTACTTCCTATAGGCTTCATGCATGCCTGTACATGACTAGACCACTTGTTATCATCCTCATTGGCACCAATAGTATGGATATCAACCACTACACCTATCTGAATAAAGTTCCCATACTAAGATGCATTGGAGGACCTGAGATTTCTAGGTAGAACCATTTTATATCCCTCATCATCCCCAACTTTCTTTCCTTTGGCCACATGCCTATCCACCTCCATATCAACCATCAGTCCTAAAGGTAGTGGAGACTAATTCGAACCCACCGGATCCCTTGCGACACCTTCATCTTTGGCCAATGCATTATAGCCTTCAGAATATTGAGAATTATCTTCATTATCCATACCTGGTAGGGAGATATGGCCCCCACCCTTTTCTATCATGTGAATTACCAAGTCAATTACATTATCAATAGGAGCATTATATTCAAACTAATTTTTGGATCTCGAGGAAACCATATCAGTAAAATATTTTTTACACACTACACCATCATGTGAAGAAAAAGCATCGCTGCTAATTCCATGCCTATAAAGCATGCCACCACTATCCTTCTTAACATCTTGACCTAAATAATTACTGGAATCAGTGGGGATCTTAGATTTACAATCCTCAGTCGGATGCTCATGCTTCCTCTAAGTGGATCACCTCAATCCCCATTGAAAATTAGCTCCAACATGGCTAATTGACATGTAATTGTCACAAAAATCTAGAACCAATTAATACTCAATTTCTAATTCAAATTTAAACTCTCTATCATTCCGATAAACTGACTCAACCAATGTTGAACTAAGGCCAAATACAACCAGAATTCTAGAATAATCATCATATCTATCCAATTCAGTTTCTTTTTCAAACTTGATTGGGGATCCCACAACCAAGATAATATCCAATAAGATGTATGGATGTTAGAAAAACCATTTAATCCCTCTAATTTTAATACAATATTGATCCATGGTTTCCTAGCATGAGACAAATACAACAAGGGGTCCCAGTACTAAAAGTATAGGACCCCTAGTTTGAGACTCCCAAAGTTGCAGCTCCATGCATGCAATTTAATCTCATGTGAGGTAAGTGTGATATGGAAAAAGACCAAACCTAATGAAACAATACACCAACCATCAAAACCCCAAATCTGAAACAACTGATTTCTCATATTCTCAACCTTACATGGATCATTGCTTGTGAAAGGGGTGAGTCATGCAATGATCGAATGCTTGAATTCCTTAATTCGGTCTTTAAAAAAATTTGGGTTCACTTCATTGAAATAAAAATCACAATTTCTCAAAATATTATTGTGTTTAGGCACCAAATCATGCCGAGGACTAGGGAAGAATCTAACATTCTCACCAGGGAATGAATCACTATGAGAAGACAGGTTCATATATTCATGATCAACAGAAGGGATGGGCCCAACTTGATGAGGTCCATCATCCAACTTCTCCAAATCCCACACAGTTTTGATGACTGTAGGATCCACAACAAACCACAAAGCAACATCATCTACAAATATCTAAGTAGGTGACAAAGAGACATGTGCCACATGATGAGATCCAAAGTCAACCTTCATCAAATCCCACAACACAGTTGACCGCAAAACATCATAACCTTCAAAACTGTGAGTAGAGAGTATAGAGGTAGGCCCCTCTTGATGAAATTTAGAGGCCTCCTTCGCCATATCCCAAAACACAAATGCAACATTTTCAGGATGATCATCTTCAGATCTCTGATTAGGATACGATGGGACGAGTCATACATGAATCAGATCTATTGGTTCTGATGAGCGAGGGATATGAACCATCATTAAAATCCGATATACATCAGATTGATGAAAATGAGCAACGTCTAAGCCAAGATCTACATCTTCTCTTGTCGAGGGACATGTAGAAGAATCTACTAGAATGAAAACTACATCAGAAATCGAAATCATTATAGGAAAATGCTCTAATTTCCATATGTGCATGGAGAGAATGTCCCAATTCTCATTGATTCCCATATTAAATATGTATAAATTATAAAAAAATTGAAAAATGTTTTATATTATTAATGAATATATAAAAAAGGCATTTAAATGGATTAATTATATAGATTTTAAATATTTTATAAATATTACAACTTAATAAATAAAATTGAATGAATATTAATCATATAAATTAAAAACATGCTAAGAGTATTAAAAATTAGTAAATAATTATTTATAATTCGTCAGATTAACTACATTGGTGGTAAACACATTCAAAAATTAAGAAAATACTAAAAAATGCATTTAAGTAAATTAATTATATGAATTTCAAACATTTTAAAAATATTAGAACTTAATAAATTTAATTGGATAAATATTAATCGTATAAATAAAAATATATTAAGAATATTAAAACTTAGTAAACAATTATGTACAAATAAATATTAACAAATAAATAAATCCCAAAAAAAATATTAAATATTAAATATTAAATATGAATAAATAATCTCAAAGAAAGGAATTTTAAAATTGAATAAATAAAATTGAATAAATTAAAAAATATATATTTAAAAAAGTGAATTCATGACATTATCTACATTAATTAAAAATATAAAAATGAATAAATAGATATTGGTAATTATATAAATAAAAAAATATTAAAAAATAATATTATATTGGCTATAAAAATGTTAAAATTAAAATTCATTTATAAAAATTAATTATATAAATTTTAAGCATATTAAGAATATTAAGACTTAATAAATAAAAATGAATAAATATTAATCATATAAATTACAACAAATATTGAAAATATTAAGAATTATTAAATAGATATGTATAAATTTTAAAAAAAAAATTAATTCCAAAAACATTGAAAATTAATAAATAACAAAATTGAGAAAAAAACATTTAATAATATATTATTAAAAATGAATTAATAAATTTAAATGAATTTAAAAAAATATATTGACTGTTTAAATTGAAAAATTACTAAAAACCCAATTAAATTGATTAATTATCTAAATTTTAAACATATTTTAAATGTTAAAACTTAATCAGCAATAATATATAAATATTAATCATATAAATTACAAACTTATTTAAAATATTACATATTAAATAAATATATGTTTATAAATATTATAGAAAGATTAAATTCCAACAAATATAAAAAATAATAAATATTAAAAACGTATAAAAAATATTAAATGAAAAAATATTAAAAATGAATAATAAAAATTTAATTGAAAAAATATTTAAAAATCAATTCATAAGATTAACTACATGGATTATAAACACATATAACAATGAATAAAATATTACAAAATAAATTTAAATAACTTATTTATATAACTTTCAAACATCTTAAAAATATTATGAAATAATTAAATAAGATTGGATAAATACAAATCATATAATTAAAAAAATATTATAAATAATACTTCATAAATAAATATGTATAAATTTTAAAAAATGAATAAATTCAAAGAATATTATATCAAAAATAAAAAACATTAGATGTGAAATAATTTTTAAAATATAAATATTACATTCCATACATACACATATACACAAATCCTATACATACACATACACATGCATATATGTACATTACACATATATACATAGATATAAATTTATAAATTCAAATATCACATATTAATAATACATATTCATTTATATTTATATAATTTTATAAATTATTAAAATATATATTAATATATCATATTTTTTATTAATTATATGTATTTTATAATTAATATATATACAATTAAAAATTAATTTTGAACATAAATATGATAATTTTTTATATATTGAAAATATCTTTTTAATTTAAATTTATACAAATCTTTTATCAGTGCTTGGGAAAGCGCAGAAAAGTAGAACCTTTATTATTTCTAATGAAGGGTACACTTTAATTAACACTTTCTATTCAGCACTGAAAAAATACATCATTTTATATCATGAAATATGTGTATGTACCAAGTTTACTTAGGTTCGGTCCTTTAGAGGTGACAGAAGTATGTGTGATGGTGGGTCATTTTCCATGCAGGGTTGTTTTGAAAGCTTCTTTTTTGTTAGGAAAATTTGATTTCTTTTCGAGGATGAAAATTCTTAAGGTGGGGATGATGTTATGATATGGAAATTTTTCAGTTGAGACTTATCTCAATTGTGAGTTTTTGGAGTTCTAGGACCACCCTTGGGGAAATTGCTAAATTTACCCTGGTGGAAGACCTCTGATTTTTTTATGATTATATTGTTATTAATAAGTTGTGTTCACCCTCAAGTAGGGTTTTTGTAAAATTCCAAGCATGTTGAGTTTTATGGGATATTTTATTTTTATTACTAAAATAAATAATTATCCTGCAAGCTCAATGGTGATGCAATAACCTTGGTTCTCGGTGTTTTATTATTTGGAATATTTCTAATTTATATTAAAATGATGAAACATGGGGATGAAATGGGAATATAGCTACTGCGGAGACTTGATAATAAAATAATAAAAATATTATTATATTTTTATTCTATGCTCATGTGTTTCCAATGAACTGGATGTATCTTATAAAAGAGACCTCAGATAGGAAACCTGAGACTGTGAATGAGTTCAAAACAAGGTTTTTATCATAGGGGTGATGTTGGTTTTATTTTCATTGTCTCCTGCGATAGTTCATAGTCACAGAGTAGTTAGAGGAATAAGTCAAATAAATATATATATTAGGTGTTTAAGGGTACAGTTACAATAAAACACACACACGCCATGCATGCATGGGCCGGAAAGGAATTTCATAACCCCCTCCCCCAAGAGATATCCTACCCATCAATCCCTTTGTCACAAATATATATGTCTGCAGACCCTTTTTAGTACATAACCTGTAGGCCCAACATTGGATGGCCTGAGGTCCCCTTTGTTTGATGGCCCAAAGGCCCTACTTGCATCAGCATGTACATGATTCTGTTCCCCTTGCCTTCATCATTGCCAACGCATGTCATGCTTATGTCACTTCCCCTTTCATTACCCAAAATCCCAGTGGCCCAAAGTCTATAATTTATTACTTGAAATCCCATTCGGGGTTAATAATATCACTACTAATGATTCACCATCGAGGTAGAGATTTGTAGTATTTTATTTTCTCTATGCTTTTTGGTATTAGGTCGGGGGTTTGAACCCATGTTTTTTGTTTGTGCATCATGGTGTTATATTTTTATTCTTTCTAACCCATTTCCAATATTTAAAACTCAATCCATGGTTGTAAATTATAGAACTGTGTACTCTTGGGGTAGAAACTATTAGATCATAACATGTTTTTTCTCCTCCATTGTGGATCTTGACCTCCGCCATTGGCTCTGGTGCCTTTGTCTCTTTGTGTGTGCCCAAGTTGGCTTCCCTGGAAAGGGAGCCACCTCCACCTTGGTCTGGACTTGTCTTATTCTCATCATTCATACTCAAAAAATTCCACCACAGCCAATTATATAGTCCCCAAATCCATATCTCCATTTAATTTAGTAAACATTAATTTTTTTCATCCATTAATATTCATAAATAATTATCCATTAATGTTGGGAAAGAACTCTTCTATTAATGTGGAGATAAATCTCTCTATTAATGATTTTCTCTCTCTCCAATAAAAGGGCTATAACCAAATCAATTCTGAATTGGGAATCATTTTCACAAGTTGAGTCCAACAATATCCCACTAAAATACTATTCTCATGCTCTCACTAATGTCAAAATTGGTCCAGATTCCATTCACCATTCTTTTGCAGTGTCTGTAGGGTTCTTCACACCATGCTGCTTCAATTGTCTAGGCCCCCACTAAAGTAGTTCCTCCTTAGTCTTCTGGAACCATGATCCGATCATTCCATAGTCTATGTGAAACTCATATAAATTCCTCTAAACAAAATTTATCCAAATAAATTAGGAACATGTTTTCATCCTCCATTTTTTTAAACTCCCAACAATAAGTTGCACAATGCACTATGTCCATGGCCTCACACTATTAGTCTTCCATGCATTTTTTAAGAATTTGCTATCAATTTTCTGCATCACCCAAGTGATTTTTAGTTCACTGAACTCTATCAACACCATTGGAACCAACCTTTATGAAGTAAAAATAGATTCCAGAAAATATGATTTCATCAGCATGAAGAAATCCAACAAAAATTTCTTTCAGTGAAATCATGAAAATATGGCCTTTTTCTCAAACTACTTTCAGCCTGGTTATGACTCTTTGAGATCCCACCTTCATCACATAAGGTCCTTTAATTTCTCTACCAATACTATGAAACATCTTTATCATAGAGTCTAAACCTGCAATATCCATTCTCTATCCGCAATTTCCTGTAGAACAGTAACACCAGTTGAATCTTCCATCAACTTAAACTGACATATAATGTCTTCATATGACATATCCTTTTGGGAACTTCATCTTATATCACCTAACTTTAATATACAAAATAATCTCCAAGTTCTTATTATCATGGTATTCTAGTTCTATTTCCCTCTAAAATTTTAGTATCATTCCACCAAGATCAAATGTCACCCAATGAACGGAACACACCGCAAGACTCCTACTGGTCAATTAGAATTTTGATATCCCAAAAACACCTCTGGTACTGCCATTGTCTTTTGGTAACATCATTTAAGTCCTTGATCAACGACACCACCATATTCCTTCCATCATGTTCTAAAAATGAACATTCCAACCAATCACTCTGATATCACATGTTAGGGATCGGAGCCCAAATCAACAAGTATGGAACTTGCTTTGGAAGATCCCCCATGACTTTGGTGTCCGGAACTAGGAAGTCCTGGCACTCCATCCACTGTACCAAGTCATTGTTACATATAGTTTTGGTCATCCTAAGGTTTTTATTCACAAAAATAAACAAAATTTCATGATAAGAAAACACTATAACCGAAAGCACTAGAGACAAAGGTGAAGGTCGAGACCCACAAAGGCAGAGACCATAAAGAGGGAGCCATAATATGCGATGACTGAATGGTGTTGGTGACACATCTTCTTGTGATCTAGTTAGTGTTCTGAAATATAGATATTATTTTAACCTATAATTTTATCCTTATTGAATGAATGTGATGTCATTGTTCTCCCGTGTAAGTTGGATGAAAGTCTGAACTATGTAATCTCGTTGTACATTGTTTTTTACTTTGTGCTTGCATGTCTGTTTTCTTGTCGTGTGATTTTGTTCATTGTTATCAATGAAGACCATAGGAGGACTAGAATGAGATGAAAGGATTACTTGGTGTGGTGGCTGGGGTTCCTAGACTTCTCAATTCTGAACACCATAGCCATGAGAAATGTTTGGGAGCAAGTTCTACGCTTGTTAATTCGGGCTTCGATCCCCAACACTTTATGATCGTGTGAATTCAATACCAGAATGTTGAAAGGAATGGGATTTTATTCTTCCATTTTTTCTCATATTTCATCTATCTATCCCCCTATCAACTCTCTCCCCTTCCTCTCATGGATTTTTTTAATACATGTTTTTTGAAAAACAATGTTAAAATAATACAAGGTTTGAAATATTTTTAAAACTATGACAGAAAGGCAGATAAACCCTTACGGCCCTTGGATTGTTTTCACCTAGGACAAAGGCATGAAGGCCCTTGTCGCCTTTACTAGAAATTTCAGGCAAAGGCATTATAGGCCTTTATTCCTTTTTCAAAAAAAATACTTATTTTAAATATACATGTTTTTATATTTAAAATTTTTATTTTTATTTTGTTTCATTTTGTTTATATATATAACATAATTTTTCAACAAAATTTAACTGTTATTTATATCTAGAATTACTAAAATAAGTCAATCTTTAATTTTGACAGAAAACCCCTCATATGGATCCCTTTTATAAGAATGATTGGCCTGGAAATGCTTCTAGATTTCCAATGTGGGATTCATGTTCTCTATTTATTGTGAAAAATAAAAAATATTATTATTATTATTAATTAGTACTTAATTAATAATAAATATTAATCACTATACCTAAATAATAATTAACTATTTCCATTTACTATTAAATATTAATAATTAACTAATTATTATAAATAATATTTTAGGCAGTATTAATTAATTACTATATAATTATTAATAAATTATTAATAGTTAATAGTTATTAATTAATTTTTAATTAAGCAATATTTATTTACATATTAATAATAGTAATTACTAATTAAATGATTAATTTTTAATTAATTAAAAAATATTAATAATTGTAGAAGGATTAAATACTTAGTGTACTTAGACCTAAATTTTATTAATGAAAATAAAATGCAAAAGTATGAACTTTCAATTGTGCATCACATAAAGTACTACCAAACTTGAGAAGTAGCGAAAACACCACCCAAAAGCATGGCATAATGACTCGAAAACCCATACACCATGGCATGTAGACCCACTTATTTATTAGGATGGAAAACCCACATCATAAAGGCCCAAATTCCCAAAAGCACCCCCACTAGATAATTAGTCAAGCTGTTATCTGATAGCTACTAACCACAAAGACCTCATGCACTTGACCACATCAATGAGGCTGGCCAAAAAACACCACCCGAGGTCATAAGTCATAAAAACGTTCATTCAGTGACTTGAATCCCACATTGGAAATTCATAAGGATTTCCATGCTAGCCCCATTATCAAAGGGATCCCTCAGAGAGGGTTTAAGTCTAAAATTCAAGATGGTTTAATTAAATTAATATTGGATATTAAATAGCATTAAAATTCTATAGAAAATTTTATATATATATATTTTTTATTTATATATATATATAAACAAAATAAAAAAAATATACAATTATAGATAATTAAAATAAGTATTTTTTTTATTTTGAGAAAGGCATTAAGGCCTAGAAAGCCTTTTTTCCAAACATTCTAGAAAATGTAGCGAGGGTCTTTTCGGGTTTATGTCTTAGTTTTAAAAATATTTATAATTAAGTGTTATTTTATTTTTTTAAATGTATATAAAAAACTCTCCTCTCACACATAAAAAATAGCCACCGGCCCTAATTGTGGTCAGAAACAGTGCTATGGGAGAGGTGGCGTAGACCTGGGTGGTCATCTGGAGAACTCGGATGATAGTGGTGACAAGAGATGGGTGGCAATGAGATTTGGTTTGATGGGTTATTAAGATGATGGATGTAGTACAACCGAGGCTAGTGTGTGGTGGCCCTAATGGCATTAGGCAGATTAGCTAGTAATGGGGAATCTATTAAATTCCGTACGCAAGTAACACGAGTCATTGGGATAGAGTGCTATGATGACACGGTTGGCGGCTACGATGATGCAGATGGTGGTCGGTCGGTGCTATATGTGTAGGGTAGGGGAGGAAGAAGACAATCTTTTTTAATATATGTTTTTTCATAAAAAAATAATTATTTAAATAATCCTAGATTAAAAATATTTTTGGAAACTAATGCATAAATTCAGTAATGTCGATTCAAATTTTTGGTTAATTCAAAAGGCGGCATCAGAGATTCCGCTTTTCGGCAAAAAAATTGTGTATTTATTTATTTTAAATATACAGGTGTTTATATTCAATTTTTTCTATTTTTTATTTGTTATATATATATATATATGAAAAAAAAATCAACACAATTTAACTACTATTTAATATCCAACATTACTTTCATTAAAGAAGTCTGAAATTCTCACATAAACACTCACCTAGGAGTCCCTTTTATAAGGGGGCTTTCCCTGGAAATAATTAAAGATTTCCGATGTGGAATTAAGATTCTCCCTTTCTTATGCATAATTAATAATATATTATCATTAATCATTTTTAATCAATTAATAGTAAATATTAATTTCTAATAAATAATAATAATATATAAATAATAATTAACTATTAATGATTTCTACTAAATATTAATTATTAACTAATTTATATTAATAATATTTTTAAAAATATTAATTTATACTATTAATTACTAATAAATTTTTAATAGTTAATATTTATTAATTAATTAGTAATTAAGCATTATTTAATTACTTATTAATAATAATAATTACTAATTAACTACTTAATTTTTTATTAATTAATTAATATTTTTAATTATTAGTAAAGAATTACTGATAGATATTTATAATTATTATTTAGTTATTAAATATCAATCCCTTTGGATTAATTTAGATCTTGTATTCCTCGGAAATATGATCTATTCCCTTTGGATGTTGTCCCCTCTTCCATGTATTTCCTTTTAAGGGTCATTATCCTCATCTGATGCTGACTCAAAGGACTCATCCAATATAGATAAAATACATAATTTCTAGGAAAAGTCTTGAAAATTCATCTATGATTTCAAATGAAATACATTTTCGAAATTAATTGATATAAAAATTCTAGACTACTAAGTAATCACTAAAAACGAACACATCTGGCTCCATCATAAAAAAAGAGACATCCAACAGTGAGAAGAACTAATATACTACTAACTTTTTAATTCCTTCAATGGTCCTTTCACGATCCTGGTCTTCAGGAATAATGACCTTCAGATTTTTATTACATGCAATGCTACATTCCTCATCTAAGGCCTTGACAAAGAATCCATAAGCATTCTTCGTATGATCAGATAAATTTGGTGGATAATTTCATTCCTGGTTATTAAAACAATATGCATTAATATCTAGGTGTGCAACTTTCAAGGGGACAAGTGATGTCTACACCAACTCAAAAGGCTTCATAATTGCTTTAGATTTCTGAGGGGTGACCAATTGAAAACCCTCATCATCTGTTAATATATTCTTACCTCTGGAAAAAGGTTATTTTTTTATGGGTGCCATAAGCAATACCTCATCATATTGGTGATGCTTATGAAAAACACTTCCATCAGGGTCACACCCTTTGAGACAAACCACATCAGAAACCACAAGAGAAGATTTGTTGGTTCCTAACATTTCTTTATAAGCTACAGGTGCACCCACCTTTAATCCAACATGTCCACCATCCTTATTAGATTCCTTCAACTGAAGAGGTATCCTAGTTGTGCCCTTTTTTCCTTTCCTACCACTCTTATAATAATAACAGTCCTCAATCAGGTCACCACATCCTCGTGCTCAAATGGGAGTTGCCTACTAGGTGAATGATCCACATAAGAGTCCTCTAGAGCAACTTCATTTAGAACCTAGTTCAAGGTAATAATAGCATTCCACAAGCTGACTCCCCCACTATTTACCATTTAGTTTTTATTTACATTATTTATTATTAATTATATATTATTTAATTTTTAATTAATTAAAACCTATTAATTATTATTAACTATTTAGAAATCAATTATTTGTTTATAAATACTATTAAATAGTAATTAATAGTATTAATTAATATTGTTTAAAATATTACAAATATAAATTAGTTAATTAAAAATATATAGTATTAAATATTAATAGTTGATTATTATTTAAATATTATTATTATTATTTATTAGAAATTAATTTTTATTTTTAATTGATTAAAATGATTAATAATAATATATTATTAATTTTTTGTTGGAAATGGATGGCCTAAATCCCACATTGAAAATCCAAAATGATTTTTAAGGAAAGCCCTATTATAAAAGGGGGCTCTGGGTGATTTTTTCTGTCAGAATTATAGACCACTTTAATGGTAGTAATGTTGTATATTAAAGAGAAATTAAATTCTACTGAATTTTATAAATATATATATATAAACAAAAAAACAAAAAAAATTAAATATACAAATATTAATATTTAAAATAATTATTTTTTTAAAAAAATGAGGCATCAGTGATTCCACCTTTCCGCATTAGTTTTCAAAATATTTTTAACTAAACATTATTAAAATAAATACTTTTTTCAAAAAACATATAAAAAATTCGAAGGATGCCATATACGATAATAATTATGATTAAAAAAGAATAAATAATTAATAAAATAAAAATGAAACCAGAGATAAAAGAAGGCTAGATTTTTTGGATTGTAACACCCTGAGATTTTATGAGATATATTATTTTTAATTTCTTTGATTATACACTACACCAAGATTAGCTTGTACTATACACAACATTGTATTAGCTTTCAGTATACGCAACACTATTCTTGGCTCGTGTTATACACAATTTCAATTTCGTTTTGTGGAAATTATTCTACACAACATTAAGTATAGATTTTGTTTAATGTATAAATGAAAAAGGTTTTGATTATATTATATGCAACACTAAATAGAGCTTTTACTACATGCAGCCTTGACTTGGCTTTCATTACATGCAATCAAGACCTTCTTCGATAGCGTGTGTAGTACTCAATACCAAGTTTTGAGATATTATTATAATATTATTATGAACTAGCCGTTATGAATAGTAATACCCACTTTTTGAAAGTTTATAAACTTTATCTTTCAAAATGGACTTCATTTTTAGATTTGGAATATCGCAATTAGCCTAGGGTGAATTTTTGGTATTTTTCTGAAAACATTCAATTTTTGATGAATAGTGAAAACACTGGGTTACTATTTAAAACCCGACTTTTTCTTTAAATAATTATTTATTTAATTTAAATTTATTTTAGGTCAAAATTGATACATAATAACTGTATAAGTTCAATGTAATTCATTAGAGTCATTATATAATAATTTTAGATATATAAAAATTTTATTGAACTTTTCACCATCTTTTACCCACCTCCTAGGAGAATTTGAAATTTTACATAAAACATAATTTTACCACTTATGTGAGTGCAATTTAGAAAATTCGAGAGAAACAGTTATTATCAAGGAGTAAAATGTGGTTTAATAAGAAAAAAATATTTTTTGGTAAATAGTAACTTTTTACTTTTATTTACCACGGTTAAAAGTAAATAGGGTAATTAAGGGTGAAAATGATATTACTATTACCCTAACACATGTCCTAATTCTATTGGATAAGTGTAATTCGACCAAAAACAACATTAGGGATAAAATATTACCCTTTAGGTCCACTTGGATTAGATTATGACATTTATTATTATTTTATTTAAAGAAGTGTTAAAATAGTTAAGATCAAAGATTAATAACTAAAACATTTTTAATATAGAGTTATACATAAGATAAATTCGACTATAAATAATAATTATAAGTATAAAAAGATTTACTACATAATTTTATATTATTTACAATTTTTAGACATTAAATAATTTAATTTATTTATGACACAATGTTGATGCAGTAATTACCTTATTAATGAAATATTAACATAATTGATGTTATAAATACCCAAATAAATGTAATTTTAGAATTTTTATGAATTGAACTAATTTTATAGGTTAATATGACATGTTATTATTTATTTAATTAACTTTTTTCGAACTAACCATTTTGTTATGATTTTCACAAAAATCAAATACCAAATAGTGTCAAAATTGACAAAAAATAGTTTTTAAAACAAATATTATATTATTAATAGTTATTTTATTACTAAAAATCTAAGGTTTGGAAAAATTACTTAGATAATGATATATATTAATAATGAACCACTTGGGGTTCGTTTTTCTAGTTATAGTATGTTTATTAACCATATTTTGTAAGAAAACAAAAAGACATGGTAAAAGTTAAATTATTTAACTTAGAGTTAAATCTAAATGATAAGGATAAACTAGTAACCTAAACTTGTCTAAAACCTATTGGTTGAGAGGAGTTCAACCCATACCCACATTAGCTTCAAAATAAATCAATTCTGAGCAATTAAAAACTATATATGACTTTATTATAAAATAATATTTTAAGTTTTTCCAAAGGTGCCTCTCTCCTCCCTTATAAAAAGGGCACCCCTTCCCTCTTCTCTTCACACCCTTTTTAGCCTTGAAGCTTGTCCAAACCCTGACCATTTCCCTTATCCAATTCCCTAGAAACATTCTGGAGGTTCTGGTATTCTCAAAAGTCCAACTCTGCTTCCTTAAGAGAAGGCTTAAATGAGGTGCGTCGAAGAAGAGGTAATCTCTTCTTCTGATTCTCTCAAGTTTCTTTCTTCTTCTACTTATTCTTATTTAGTTTTCTCATTATAAAGTAATAACATCAGTATTAATTATATACTGATATGTTATTATAAATATAAAACAAACTTATTTAACCTTCTATCCATCCTACGGAAAATGAAATCACCGCGAGTGCATACGTACGGAATACCGTCTCCACGTCGTGGTGTAATCAGTTTTTTCACCACCACCTTACTTGGATGGGTATAATGGTGTAAAGAATAACTATATATGATTATTATAACATCATACTAATTATAAGATAGTATATCATCCACTCCAATTCCATTCAATAAATATGGGAATGATATAATCACTCGTGCGTACGTACGAACAACCGTCTCCACGACACGATGAGATTCATTCTCCATATTAACCATTCATGAATGATTATAAAGTATATATAATGAATAATAATGAAATATATGACATAATAATGATACTGGATTTATGTATATATATATATATATATATATATGTCATCTACTTAATTCCATTCAATTCAATAAGGAAACGAAAACAGCGTTCATGCGTACGTACGGCCTACCGTCTCCATGAACGGTGTATTTAATTCCATTTATCGATCTATCATATATATATATATATGCTGAATATATATAATATATATAAATCATTTTTTACATTCTGGAATTAAGTAAATAATGATATAAGTAATAATATCAGGATCAACAAGTCGAAACACGTACAATAAATGAAACGATTTTACCCAAATCGTTGCTTTTACATCGAATTCACAAAAAAACGGGTAATATAAAGTCATAAGTAAACCATTTATGATATCATAACAATGAATATGATTCTTTAATAATTCAATGACATTATTTAAATCATTATATAGGAGGTTCGGATACATATGAAGCATATCATACATAAGGTAAGGGATAATTATTCCAATCTCATTCTCATCCAAGATTGTTTATTCTTAAGTATTTACTGGCGTTATGTTTATTATCCATGTCCATATGTTCTCAAAATGTTTTCATAAAATGTTTAATTTTCTTCCATGTATGTTTAATGTCATTTTTACCCTTTTTTTTACTTTCACCACATCGTATGGAAGGAATCTTTCTTTTATTTACCATACGAGGTACTTTTTGACTTTTCCGACAAAAGTACGAGAAGAATGTTTTTTTTAACTTATACGGCGTGAACGGATTTTTATGGTTTCATAACAAATTTTCTTAATAAATATTACTCTACAAGATTTCATGACTATTTTCAAAAAAAATTCTTTTCTTTTAAAATTCCGTGGCATTTTGTGAAAAGAAAATGATTTTGAAGAAGAAATGATATTTTCCTCAAGAATGCATTTCAAGTGTTTTATCAAAACCATTTTCCATCCAAGATGACATTATTTCATATGTGTATGTTTCAAGTATAATGTCTCTATGATTTACATGGTTACACTTTTCTTAGGATGAGATGATATCCATTTGTTTTATATTGATTATGTTATGATGGGATGATGTTTATTAAACTCATTTTATTCTTTGGGTTAGGATGAATGATTTATGTTTATGTTATGGCACACGTAATAATGATTTCAATATGAGATGGGTGGGACCTATATCTCCCTCCAATGCATTGGTTAAGATTTATATCTCATGATATAGACATGGATGGAACGGTAAGTTAATCTGGTTCAGTGTTACAGGACTGAAACGAGGAGTGAACTCGATTCAGAAAGGGACTTTGTCCACTAAGATGGTCATAGCAGTAATTCCTTGGCTACTATAGAAATAATAACATGTGCTTAATGGTTTCCACAATTACATGCTTTATTCCCATGCTATTTTATCATTATTGATGATCCATTATGATATATTCCTTACTTACTTCCAAGATTTATGTCATTGCTCAAGATTTTGATGTTCAGATTTTATCTTCAAGTTTTTGCATTCAAATGTTTATGGATTGTTTTATGTTCTCTATGTTTACCCTTACTGAGAATTTGAGCTCACCCTTTTTATGTTTTCTTTTACCCAGGATATAAATAAAGTTTTTAGTTAAGAAAACAAAAAGGGTAATATCTTTATGGGAGATGTTGAAGATCTTTCACCATGATTATAAGATTACGTTCTGAGTTTCTAAAGACACTAAACTAATACGATATTTGGGCGTCTGTTTTTGTCATGTATTAAGTATTCTGAAAAAGTAATTTAATGGTCATGTACGTCAAGCTTTGGGTCTCTACAGTTGGTATCAGAGTGAAGGTTTAGTTAATCTTTGGAAACTAGGATGCGAAAACTTTAGTGAGATCCCTAGAGATATTTCTAAGGTATGTCTAGGGATGTCCCTAAGGATAAGTAAACATATAGGTTATAGTCCTGGAATTATGGTAACAATCTTATAATTTAACCTAAGATGTTAGGTATTGATGGTACTCTACCTTTATTATATTTTTTTCCCTAGCATGATTTTTTCCTCTCACGCTATTTTTTTGGGTTTTAGAAAATGGCTGGAAATAGGAAGATTCATGATAATGGAGGATATGATGGACAATGGAATGATATTCTTCATGAGCAACCAAATCAAATGGGATTTGGAAGTCCAAACATCGTTATTATGCCTAATCAGTAATCTCATAATATAATCTCAAATTTGGTAAGTTTTCCGACTCATATAATAAGAGAAAGATGGAGTTTCATGATGATCATAGAGGAAAGAAAGTTCAATTTCCCACATGTAAATCATGTGGGAAGAGGCATCAGGGAGATTGTTTCAAAGGAACTGAAAGATGCTTTGGGTGTGGAAAAAAAGGACACAAAGCCAGTAAGTGCAAAGGAAAAGGTTTAGTTAACACCATGGACAAGGATAATGGTATTTCTACGACATCAACAATGATTAGATGTTTTAAATGTGGAATGTATGGGCATTATGCAAACCAATGCCCTAAGGGAAAATCTCATGAACAGAATCAGCATGGTCATACGGGTAGTATTTATGTGGATGATGATGAAGAGACTACAAATGAAATATGAGATGAAAGAAATGATGAAGCTCAGTCAGTGTTTTAAGAAGTTAGTAGAATGATTGTATGTTTATCAAGAATAATGTATGGTACTATGGAATAAAGAATCATCTAAGGATTGTTACACTATTGTTTTTCCTAAAGTATTTGAAAGTATATGTTGAATGGTACTGGTAACCATGAAAGGTTATTCAGATATTTTTGGAAAGAAGATGATATGAGTATATTGAATGGATAAGGAGAAAATAATATGTTTGATAGTGTTCATGAGCTCATGATTGATATAAGGACTAAGTGATATCATGGTCCGAGTATGTAGAATTTTTGGGATTTTTGGTATGTGTAAAGAGTTAACTTTTGACAACATTCATGTTTTTACTAAGGTTCAATGGGTATTCCCTTTTCAATAGAATACATGATTAAGGTATTCACATGTTTGGAATGTGACCAACAAGATATATCTTATGATATATGGGTGAAAAATGAAGGAATTCACATTCTCGGTAGATGAAATTTCTAATAATCGGACAGAAGTATTTTTGATAAGCCTAAAGGTTGGAATGGACATCATATAGTATTGTTTAAGGATATAACTTTTTATTTCTAAAATGTTATGATATTATAGTTTTAGAAAAAGGACAACCCATAGGATGGGTGACAACCCATCGTGTTGGACAAGGTTGCGGGAATCGAACCCACAACTGAAGTGCGACAGGCCTTTATCGCCTACCACTAGCCTACAGGAAGTCCCTAGTTAGTAGAAACTAGTTTTATTAAGCAGAATGATAGATGAAGTATAAGTCCATTTTGGAACCATATCTGATTAATCTCACCATAGATGAACTTATGTATATAACTTTTGCTAACCCTATGTTTGAGATAGATGGAATGACCTATCATTTTATCGCATGATCTGCTAACACTTCTCGAAAGACAAATTCAACATCATTTCTTTAAGAGATGAAGTGGAAATTGTTCGAGGCATGAGCAACGTTGAGATTGTACCAAAATCAAGTAAGTATTTCTTTTAATTCAAAAATTCTTCAACTTTAGGGAAATGATCTTCAAAAAGAAAAATGTTTTCATAGTGCTCTCATATCTGATGAATCATATGGTACCTTAGATCATCACAATTTTATGGCTTTGTGACTGTTGGATTTTTCATAGCCCTGTTATCTACCACTCTCCATCAGAACTTGACGGTTATATTTCTCTTCCATATCCATATTTTCACCTATGATCTTCTATGTGGGAACACAAGTAATGAGTTACTTTGGGTATCCATTTTGTTTCTAACGTTCATTTTTTAAAAGTAAGTTTTAGTATTCCTATTTACGATGTGGGTTTCTATGAAAGAAACTCTCAAGTAATAAACCATTTATAACCCCAACGAATTTCGAGGGAGAAATTCATTTTAATGGGGGTAGAATGTAACACCCTGAGATTTTATGAGATATATTATTTTTAATTTATTTGATTATACACTACACCAAGATTATATTGTACTATACGCAACACCGTATTAGCTTGTAGTATACGCAACACTATTCTTGGCTCGTGTTATACACAATTTCACGTTCGTTTTGTGGAAATTATTCTACAAAACATTAAGTATAGATTTTTTTTAATGTATAAATGAAAAAAGTTTTGATTATGTTATATGCAACACTAAACAGATCTTTCACTACATGTAGCCCTGACTTGGTTTGCATTACACGCAATCAAGACCTTCTTCGATAGCGTGTGTAGTATGCAATACCAAGTTTCGAGATATTATTATAATATTATTATGAACTAGTTGTTATGAATAGTAATACCCACTTTTTGAAAGTTTATAAATATTATCTTTCAAAATGGACTTCATTTTTAGATTCGTAATATCAAAATTATCCTAGGGTGAATTTTTAGTATTTTTCTAAAAACATTCAATTTTTGATGAATAGTGAAAACACTGGGTAACTATTTAAAAACTAACTTTTTATTTAAATAATTATTTATTTAATTTAAATTTATTTTAGGTAAAAATTGATACATACTACCTATATAATTTCAATGTAATTCATTGGAGTCATTTTATAATAATTTTAGATATATAAAAATTTTATTGAACTTTTCACCGTCTCTTACCCACCTCCTAAGAGAATTTGAAAATTTACATAAAACTTAATTTTACCGCTTCTATGAGTGGAATTTAGAAAATCCGAGTGACACGGTTAATATCAAGGAGTAAAATGTGGTTCAATAAGATAAAAATAATTTTTTTGTGAATAGTAACTTTTTACTTTTATTTACCACAGTTAAAAGTAAATAGGGTAATTAAGGGTAAAAATGATATTACTATTACCCTAACACATGTCCTAATTCTGTTGGATAAGTGTAATTCGACCAAAAACAACCTTAGGGGTAAAATATTACCCTTTAGGTCCACTTGGATTAGATTATGACATTTATTATTATTTTATTTAAAGAAGAGTTAAAATAGTTAAAATCAAAGTTTAATAACTAAAACATTTTTAATATAGGGTTATACATAAGATAAATTTTACTATAAATAATAATTATAAAGATAAAAAGATTTCCTACATAATAGTATTTTATTTAGAATTTTTAGACATTAGATAAATTAATTTATTTATGACACAATGATGATGCGGTAATTACCTTATTAATGAAATATTAACATAATTGATGTTATAAATACCCAAATAAATGTAATTTTAGACTTTTTATTAATTAAACTAATTTTATAGGTTAATATGACATGTTAGTATTGATTTAATTAACTTTTTTCGAACTAAAAATTTTGTTATGATTTTCACAAAAATCAAATACCAAATAGTGTAAAAATTGACATAAAATAGTTTTTAAAACAAATATTATATTATTAATTGTTATTTTATTACTAAAAATCTAAGGCTCGGACAAATGACTTAGATAAGGATATATATATTAATAATGAACCACTTGGGGTTCTTTTGTCTTGTTATAGTAACTTTATTAACCATATAGTGTAAGAAAACAAAAAGACACTGTAAAAGTTAAATTATTTAACTTAGAGTTAAATCTAAATGATAAGGATAAAATAGTAACATAAACTTGTATAAAACCTATTGGTTGACATTATTTCGACCCATCCCCACATTAGATTCTAAATAAATAAATTTGAAGCTATTAAAAAACTAATATGACTTTATTATAAAATAATATTTTAAGTTTTTCCAAAGGTGCCCCTCTCCTCCCTTATAAAAAGGGCACCCCTTCCCTCTTCTATTCACACCCTTTTGAGCCTTGAACCTCGGCCAACCCCTGCCAATTTCTCTTCTCCAATTCCCTAGAAACATTCTGGAGGTTCTGGTCTTCTCAAAAGACCAACTCCACTTCTTTAAGAGAAGGCGTAAAGGAGGTTCGTCGAAGAAGAGGTAATCTCTTCTTCTGATTCTCTCAAGTTTCTTTCTTATTCTACTTCTTCTTCTTTAGTTGTCTCATTATAAAGTAATAAAATAAGTATTACTTATATACTGATATTTTATTATAAATATGAAACAACCTCATTTCACCCTCTATCCATCCTATGGAAAACGAAATCACCATGCATGCGTACGTACGGAATACCGTCTCCACGTCGTGGTGTAATTAGTTTTTCCACCACCACCTTACTTGGATGGGTATAATGGTGTAAAGAATAACTATATATGATTATTATAACATCATAATGATTATAAGATATTATATCATCCACTCCAATTCCATTCAATAAATATGGGAACAATATCATCGCTTGTGCGTACGTACGGACTACCGTCTCCACGACGCGATGAGATTCATTCTCTATGTTAACCATTCATGAATGATTATAAAGTATATATAATGAATAATACTGAAATATATGACATAATAATGATACTGGATTTATTTATATATATATGTATATGTATGTATTTCATCTACTTAATTCCATTCAATTCAGTAAGGAAACGAAAACATCATTCATGCGTACGTACGGCCTACCGTCTCCATGAACGGTGTATTGCATTCCATTTATCGATAAATAATATATATGTATATGCTGAATATATATTATATATAAATCATGTTTTACATTATGGAATTAATTAAATCTGGATATAAGTAATAATATCAAGAACAACAAGTCGAAACACATACAATAAATGAAACTATTTTACCCAAATTGTTTCTTTTACATCGAATTTACAAAAGAACGGGTAATATAAAGTCATAAGTAAACCATATATGATATCATAACAATGAATATGATTCTGTAATAAGTAAATGACATTATTTAAATCATTATACAGTAGGTTCGGATACATACAAAGCATATCGTACATAAAGTAAGGGATAATTATTCCAATCTCATTCTTATCTGAGATTGTTTATTCATAAGTATTTACTGGGGTTATGTTTATTATCCATGTCCATATGTTCTCAAAATGTTTTCATAAAATGTTTAATTTTCTTCCATGAATGTTTAAAGTCATTTTTACCCTTTTTTTACTTTTACCACATCGTATGGAAGCAATTTTTCTTTTGTTTACCATATGAGGTACTTTTTGACTTTTCTGACAAAAGTACGAGGAGAATGTTTTTTTAACTTATACAGCATGAACGGATTTTTGCAGTTTCAAAACGCCTTTTCTTAATAAAGCTTACTCTACAAGATTTCACGACTATTTTCAACAAAATCCTTTTATTTTAAAATTGCCTGGAATTTTTTGAAAAGAAAATGATTTTGAAGAAGAAAGGATATTTTCCTCAAAAATGCATTTCAAGAGTTTTATCAAAACCATTTTCCATCCAAGATGACATTATTTCATATGTGTATGTTTCAAGTATAATTTCTCTATAATTTACATGGTTACACTTTTCTTATGATGAGATGATATCCATTTGTTTTATATGGATTATGTTATGATGGGATGATGTTTATGAAACCCATTTTATTCTTTGGGTTATGATGAATGATTTATGTTTATGTTGTGGCACACGTAAGAATGATTTCAATATGAGATGGGTGGGACCTATATATCCCTCCAATTCATTGGGTAAAGATTTATATCTCATGAGATAGAAATGGCTAGAATGGTTAGTTAATCTGGTTCAGTGTTACAGGACTAAAACGAGGAGTGAACTCGATTCAGAAAGGGACTTTGTCCACTAAGATGGTCATGGCAGTAATGCCTTGGATACTATGGAAATCATAACATGTGCTTAATGGTTTCCACAATTACATGCTTTATTTCCATGATATTTTATCATGATTGATGATCCATTATGATATATGCCTTACATACTTCCAAGATTTATGTCTTTGCTCAAGATTTTGATGTTCAGATTTTATGTTCAAGTTTTTGCATTCAAATGTTTATAGATTGTTTTATGTTATCTATGTTTACCCTTATTGAGCATTTGAGCTCACCCTTTTTATGTTTTCTATTCCCTAGGATATAAAGAAAGTTTTTAGGTAAGAAAACCAAAAGGGGAAGATCTTTATGGGAGATGTTGAAGATCTTTCACCATGATTAGAAGATTATGTTCCGAGTTTCCAAAGACACTAAACTAATACGATATTTGGGCGTCTATTTTTTTCATGTATTAAGTATTCCGCAAAAGTAATGTAATGTCCATGTATGTCATGCTTTGGGTCTCTATATGGATGCTTGGTGAACTTCCTAAAGGCTTGTCTTGTGCACAGCTAGCCCTAATAAAATAAAATAAATAAGTCATGGAGAGAGGGGATATGGGTGATTGGAGACATAAATCCTTATGTGTGCATGAATTAAGGGGTTTGTATTTCCCATCCAATTCTATAACTTTAGATTTTATAATAATAATAATAATAATAATAATAATAATAATATAAACCTTTTTCAGTCTTAACATTTCACTAAAACATTGGATTAATGATTGGTCTATGGTGTCACGGTCTTGACTTTAAGATGGATGATTCAAAATCAATATTGGGTACCTGAATTTGAATTAGTCAAATGTTATTAAGGCCTTCTTTTTATTGATTTTTGATAACCCCCTTTCAAGGGATGTGGGGGAACCCTTACAAGCCCCGTAGGCTTAAGAGGGTTACATGGCCTGAAGGCCATTGAGGAATTAATCCCATACATGACTACTTAGAAATTTCCCTCCCTAATTTCTACCTAAATTTTACTTATGGTTTGATCTTTGGGCCCCAACATGCAATTACATGCATGTTTGATACAATGAAAATCATATTTTTAACCATTATATGTTTTTTATAAGTAAATATCTTATCCTAAGTAATTTTCCACATAAATCGGAATGGTGTTGTTCATTTGGTTATATGAGGCTGTTTGTGAGATGATATAGGTAGTTTTACAGTATAGCTTTGTAGGACCAATGAAAGTGTTCAATTGTGATCTTTATATTGATTCTAAGGTCGGTAGTCCCTTATATGATGTGTCTTCTAGCAAGGCATGGGTACCCTATTTCCTTTAAACTGATAGAGTCTGTACCCCCCCCCCCCCCCACCAAACCTGAGGTGAAAGTCCCCTTCCATCGGATTCGATACTCCCTCATCTAAGAGGTTCTGCTTCTATAGATTTGGATTTATCCACTGCTAACTTTTATCAATGCTAGCAAAAACCACTGATAAAGGGTACCTTTTTATCAGTGCATTTTTAGCGTTAATAAAGGGTTCCCATTAACATCTATTTTTTAGCACGGATAATCAACTCATTTTCTAGAAATAATAAAGGTTGTTTCTATTAGAGCTAGCTAAAGCACTAATAAAACTAGCTTGTGAGTCCCATATTGAACATACAGACAGTTGATCGTGTATTTTTATATAATTATTCAACATTATAAAACTAGAAGCCTATTATCGGGATGAGCTCCCACATACACTCTCCACACACCTAAATGGGTCAGTGACTATACGCATGAGCCCGTGTGGGCCTTGGCCCACCCTTTTGCTCACTGTGGTCCACTCTCTAGGGGGCCCTCGAGCGTTGACCAACCTTCTGCTCATCCTGGTCCATACTCAGTAGGCCTTCCCTCTTGAGGGCTAGCTGAGTTAATTATTTTTTCATAATTAAATTCTTATTTCATATATAAAAATATTTATTGATATATATGAATATATTAAATATTAATATGTATATATATTGAATTTATTTGTTTTAAATTTTATTTGTTTAATATTTTTAAAATATTATTAAACTTAATATTTATTTATATATATTCATTTTTTTACAATTAAATTCTTATTTCATATATAAAAATATATATTGATATATTAAATATTAATATAAATAAAATATACTGATATATATAAAAATATATTGATATATATATCAAATATTGATATTTATTAATATATATATATATATATATATTAATATATATATATTGACATATATTAATAAATAGTATATTAATTATTTAATTATATATATATAATTTATTAAATTTAATATATATATATAGTAATAAAATAGGATATTAATTATTTAATAAAAAATTAATAAATTATAAAAAAAATTATATGTATAGTTAAATAAGTAATAAGCTATTTTATAATTAATTAAAATGAATAAATTTATTAAATACTTAATATACTAATTAAATAATTTTTATACTATTTATTATTGTGTATATATATATTAAAATTATTCATTTTTATTAATAAACATTTCATTAATAATTTTTTTTAAAAAAATTTAACATTTAATTTTTTTAAAATAGTTTTAATTTACATAATTAATATATATTTATTTTTAGTTAAACATATATTCAAGCAGGTTCACAAGCTGGACTGGGCCAACCCTCAAATTTTTTTGTAATAAAATTAATTTAATTATATATATATATAGAAATAAATAGTATATTAATTATATATATATAATTAAATAATTAATATATTGTTTATTATTAATAAAAACGAGTAAAATTATTAAATACTTAATATACTAATTAAATATGTAATATACAATTTACTGATATATATTAATTAAATGCTCAATATATCAATTATATACTTAATATACTAATTAAATAATTAATATAATTTTTTATTACTATATATATATTAAATTTATTTATTTTTTAGATGATTTTATTCATTTTTATTAATTATAAATAATATATTAATTATTTAATTATATATTTATAACTAAATTTCACTCATTTTTAACATTCATTCTTTTAAAATAATTTAATCATTTATAATGTTAAGTGTGTGCTTACTTTTTTATATAATTTATAGATTTTAGAATTTTATTCATTTAATATTTTTGTAATTTATTCATTTTTATACATAATTATTCATTAATATATTTAATATTGATGGCAGGGATGTGCTGTTGTGGGTGTTTCTCTCTCTAGAACCCCATGGCATTTAGGTTTTTCAATAGACAAATCATTTATTCTAGCATGGTATTTTGATCTGAAGGATATCTTAGTTGGTCTGGTGAAGAAGGGTGATCCTAATTTTGGGAAAGATCCCTCAGATCTGGTCTCAGATGAAGTGGCTCCCTTGCTTATTCTGGTGAAATTTGCTTCTGGTGAGCAGAGAGATCTAGTTCATAATGGTCAGTTCTTCTTCTTAGATCTTAGGGATGATCTGTTACGCTAAGAAAGTGAATAGCGTGTAATGGAGCCTTGGAGTTTGTTAAATCTAGCTCGAAAGTCCTTGTGGAGTGTCTCAAGGAATGTAAATTTTCGATCTGCATGCCTCTAATGATCTCTCGAAATGAGAATCCATGGAATCTCAAAGCATTGAAGAAATAGCTTCATCAATTTTGGGGATTTGGATGTTGGCGTAGTGTATCAATTAGTAAGGGGTACTTCCACATTGTTTTTTCATTGAATGATTCCAAGTCCAAAGCCTAGGGATTTGACAACATTTATCTCAAACAAGGTTTCCTAAAAATTCTTGATTAGGATCCGTTATTTAATCCAATGTTGGATAGTAAATTGATGACTCAAATTTGGATTTTTATTCATGGTCTCAGATGGTTTTTATGGAATCTAAAGATACTGTGGGATTTTTTATCGGTCATCATTGTTCATATCATGTTTGATAGGAATACTGAACATGTGTGGCATGGCCACATTGCTAGAATTATGGTTGAAGTCAATATTGCTTCTACTTTGATCAATATTGTCATGCTTGCAACCTCCCAATTTAAGTTTATACTGACAATTGATTATGAGAGAGTTCCTGATCTATGCCCAAAATGAAAATGCATTTGTCATGATACTGATAATTGTTATAGGAATATGTTGTGTTCTCTTTTTATATAACATGGACACCTGGATGATGTAGGTAGGAAAAATAAAAAGGAGAAAGATTCTTCTTATCAAGGTGGTCTGGTAGTATATTCTCATCAAGCTGACACTGTGAATATTGGTGCAGAGTCTTATGTTTCTGCCCTTATGCAGGGAAAGGTTGATTGGTGCTAAAACTATTTTAAGGATGGACATATTGTGAAGCAATGAAAGTTCAAGCTACCTCTTAATGTCTTAGAAGAATATTGAAGGGGAAAGGAGGAGTATCTGAATGGTAAGAATGAGGACCAACAGACTTCTCTCATTGTTATTCATTCACATGATCTTAATGTGGTAGAGAAAACTGAGAATGATGATGCTCTAGATTCTACGGATATACTAGATGTTTGCTTTATGAAGTCGAGAAATAGTAAGGGTAAGAAACACTTTGATGATTATGCTTATGTTCAGTTGAATAGAAATAAAGGATCTACAGACCGTAGGAACTCTAAGATTATTGGATCTCCTTCTAATAAAATGTTTGATGAGGATATAGGTACTCATCCTAATTATGACAATGTGGTTATAGACAAGAAGGGGATGTCTATAGGATCTGACCAGAAGGTCACTTCACGTTCTAAGACCACTGTGGAAATTTATAAGTATGGTGTTGTGTTGGACTCAAATATAGATTCAAAACAACACGCTCGAGAGCCTACTATAATTTCAGGAACCCAGAATGTGCATGATATGGTCTCTCCCTAGGATTGTCTAGTCACTCTTCCAAAAAGTGACTCTACTGAGGTAAGGGATCATTCACTTAGTTTGACTGATATCTTAAATCGATCCAACACCATGGAATTTTTCTTTAAGGAATTTTTAAATTCCCATAGAATGTGTATTGAAACTATCAATTCAAGAATTGGTTTTGATATGAAGTCTATAATTGAGGGTTTGGGCCTAGATGGTGAACATGATTCTCGGTCTCTTGAGGATCCCACCTCGCCGGATGACAATACTGATCATCAGGTTGATAATGATATTTCATGGAAAAAACATAAAACTATGAGAAGGATATGTCATCTGAGGGGTAGGGGTGGTGGTCATTTTCAGTCCATAAGACAATGTCTTGGGTTGTAGAGCGGGGAGACTTTGGTTAGTTACTTCTAATATCTATTTTCTTTTTTTCAAGGATGTAATAGTGGTATCAACATTTCTTTGTCACTTTATACCCATGTACTTGAAATTTTCATTTCTAAAAAATGTTATTGTGTGGGCTGGTTTTCCAAACTACACTCAAATCTTTTCGAATATTTAATATTTTGGTGATTTATTCATTTTCAATTATTCATTATTCAATTTTTGGGTAATTTTATCCATTTTTTAATATTTATTTATACATGCTTATTCATTATAATTTAAAATTATTAATATATTTTTAATTTATATAATTAATATGTATTCATTTCCATTTTAACAAATATAAATATTCATTTTTATTTTTTTTAATTATCTATATAATTAATAACAGTTATTTATTTTTTAAATTTATTTGTTCTTATTATTATTTATTTCATTAATAGATGCTAAAGATTATATAATTTCATTGTTGAATTTAACATATATCAAACTTCTATATATATATATATATATTAATTTCACACACACAAATATTTACATTATTAATGAAATGTTATATAGAAACACACACACCTAATATTAATGTAATTTATTCAAATTTTAATATTTATTTTATAATTTCATTTAGTAACATAATAGTTTCAATATATTTTGTTTCTAACTAGTTTTCTTTATTTATTTATTTTTAATATTATTTTAATTAGTATTATTTAATCATTTTTAAGATTTTTTATTTATTATTTTTTTGGAATTTAATCATTTTCTAATATTTATTTATACATATTTATTTACTATGTTTTAATATTTTTCATATGTATTGATCTTCATTTCAATATATATCCACATTTTATTATTTTAATAATTTGTATAATTTGTAAAAATTACCCATTTTTTATATTTTTAAAGTTTAATTATTTTTAATTATTCAATTTCACACAATTTTAACATTTATGCATTAAAATTATATATTTATTAATAATGTTAGAAATATGTTTCAAAATAATTATTTATAAATAAATATATTTATAAATAAATATATTTATAAATGTATATTTACTATATTTATAAAATCATAGATTTATAATTATATATAAATAAATAAAATGTTTTTTAAAAAGTTTTTATATATTTATAAATAAATAATTATATATTTAAATAATTAATATATTTACTATATTTATATTCATATTTATATATATTTATTAAATATATATATAATTATTAAATATATATATATATATATAATTATATAATTATATAATTATATTTAAAATTATATAATTATATATAATTATATAAATATATTTATAATTATATACAAATATTTATAAATATATTTACTAATATATATATATAATTATTATTATAAATTTCTGTATATTTATTTATTTATAAACACATTTTTCAATTCTTTTAATGTATTTATAATTATATATATTAATATTTATTTATTTATTTATAATTATATACATTTTAAAAAAATAATTATATTAATTATATTGTTAAAATTAATTATATAGGTATTTATCGGTGCATTTTTAGCTCAGATAAAACCCCACTTTATCGGTGCTTTTTTGGAAGTACTGCTAAAACCCATCCCGGTCTTTTAAATAGAACACTAACTGAACCAATTCCCCTCATGTCGTTCTAGCACTCACAAAATTTCAACTCTGCCACCACTCCCCCTTGACCTTATCTCGGATGAACAAACTCTCTCAAATCTAATGTATGTTATTATTTCTCCTCCTCTCTCATTTATTAGTGTCATTGATCACCTCTCTCATACATACCTGGTCCAAAATAAGTTATTATTTCTTCTTTATTACCTTCTTTCTGCCACCGCATCTCCCTGCCATCATTGTCTTTAGCCCGGGATGACCACCCACCGTCATGAAGCAGCCCTCTGACAACCACCCTTTCCCTATCTTCCACTCTCTCAATCGACCGATATAGTAATCATTTCCCTCTCCCTTCCTATCTTCCTCGCTACTATCGTTGTCTGAAACTTTTGTTGAATGGCTTTTTTTGTAAGCCAATCCAATGGGAGACTGGCTTCATAATTTTATCATTTCACATCAGGTATTGGATTCAAGATTTTACCATTTAATATTTAATTTTCTACAAATTATTATTATATGATTTAAGTTTTTTTATAAGGTTTATGTACCATGATGATTATGATAGAAATATTATCAAGAAAATCAATCTATAGATGTGATATAAAGTGTGTATCCATTACACTTCTTAATGATTTGAGATACATGTGTGATAAATAGAAATCTTATTGATATAATTTCTATTTTATCTAAAATTATTTTAATTATTTAGATATTAGAGACTCGTGAATTAAATTGAAATTGTCTAATTATAATCCATTTATCCTCACATAATAAATGTTATAATTTTTTAGGTTTGTGATGTGTTTATTAGTCGATTGGTCCAAAACATTAATGAGAATTAGTGTGATTTTAATTAATGGAAGGGGTGTGTTTTTTCTTTTTTTGGGAGTTTTATTTTTATATGTATTATTTGAAGTTTGATTTTATACTTTTATAAAAATTTGGATTTTGGTTATTTAGTTTCCAAAATCATTATAGTTTTTTTCCATTGATTTGGAAAATATTTTAAATTGAAGAATAGATTTTGGGGGTTTCTAAATTCAAAAATAAGTTCATAATTAAATTTTAATATTTTATGACGATTACTATGAAATGGTTTTGTAGTTGATTTAGTGATTTAATATTTAAAATGAATATGAATGGTGACAGATATAATTTGGGTGCATATGTTTTATCAAATTTTAATGCTTTTAAGTGTTTTATTATTTAATTAAGCCATGATTTTCAATGTTTTAATAAATAATGGGTATTTTGAATATGGAATTAAAATGGTGTTAAAAGATTAAAATATTGTTGAATTTCAAATTTGAAATATTATTTGTGATCTTTGATTGAATATTTAAGGGTTTTTAATTTTTTCTAACTCATTTTTATGTTGTTTGTCCTAAAAATAGGGCAACAGGCAGCCAACCACCTAGCCAACCCCAACAGGGGCCGACTGGCTGACTGGCCAAGCCACCCCACCCAGGAGAGCCTACCTAAGAAAGAAGTGAACAGGGGCATCAGGCCCATGCATGGGGGCCCTCAGTGGTAAAATTCGTGGGTCCATATGTCTAATGATGCTCGTGAAAGTGCACTATAATGTGGTGGTCAAGAGCACATAGGGATGGGAGGAGCATCTCATCGAGATGGTGCAGTCCACGGTGGTAGCGGGCATCCTCCAACAACCGAATGACTTCATTGAGCGGGTGTTTTTGTATCTATCCTTATAAAGTCTTGAGTAGCGCCATCCTGTTTTGATGTGGGATAGCAACTCCCCTGCTTTTCCTTCAATCTCAGCTGCGTATCGCTACTACATGTCTCCAAATGCCCCTATCACACCAAAAAAATCCATTGATGTTATTTCCATGTTTCTCTATATCCACTCTGAACCACCACTCCACATCACCTCATCATGGCATCGCCACCTGGCATCGCACCACAATTGCACTCCATTGGAGAACCACCATGGACACACCCAGGAAAGCTCGAGCTTGAGATCGGAGACACTTCCATCACCTGGGACTACCTCAGATCCCCTCAGAAACCTCAACTGACCCCATCATCGCTCATTCGAGCCACCTTCAACCACTGTGATAGAAAAATGAGAAGAGGAGTGTCAATTCCCTACCTACCACTGAGTCACTTATGCATGCCATGTGGCCAATTTAAGGCCACTACCTCATGCCACATCCCTCATGCACCCTGAAAAAACCATCTACCCATGTTTATCTCATCAATGCTAAATAATTAACACTCAAGTCTATCGGGTGTTTTAAATTAACACATGTAGGTCTCGTGGTTGTTATCACTGAGATAGATATCAGGGGAGATACCCCCTTTTCTGAGGAGGTCGAGCCCTTCTCTTTGGATGCCTATAAAAGAAGGTTGAGCCCCCTGCCAAAAACTATCGATTGACACCATAGTTTGAGGATCCTCTACCGAGGAGAGCTGCTGATGCACTTCCTTCCCCCTTCTCCTTCATTTTTAATTTTATTTTTCATTTATTTTATTTTTTTTAGTTTCATATTCAATTTCAATTTGAATTTTATTTTATTTAAATAAATTAATTCATGCATGTTCTTAATTTTGTTACCTATCAATCCATTCCACAATTCTTATTCTTCTTTCTAATTCTTCTTATTATTTTTAATTTTATTATTATTATTATTATTATTATTATTATTATAACATTATTCTTCTTTATATTTTATTTTCATTTCTTTTATTTTTTTATTTTATTTCTCTCACTCTCTCACCCCAACTCTTATCTTTAATTTTATTCTTTTTATTTTATTTTCCCCATCCTCATTCTTTTTATTTTTCTTATTGATTTTATTCTATTTTAATTTATTTCCTCTCATTCTCTTTATTCTCTCATCCACCATTATGATCTCTTATACTCATAAATGAGGGGTTAACCCCGAGGCTTTTTCTAGGGGGAGGTCAAAGTGTTGGTGATTTTTTTCTTAAAGTTTATTTTATGTTTTTGGTAGATTTGAGAAAAAAATAAAAGAAGAAGAAATAAAATAAATTAGAATAAAATAAAGAAGAAAAATAAAAAGAATGAGCATGAGGAAAACAAAATAAAAAGAAGAAAATAAAAGAAAATAATTTGGGTGAGAGAGAGAGAAATAAAATAAAATAAGAAAATAAAATAAAATAAAAAGAATAAGAATTTTAAAATAATAATAATAATAACAATAATATTAAAATTAAAAATAATAATAGTAATTAGAAAGAAGAAGAAGATTTTTGGAATGGACTGGGTGGAAACAAAATTAAAAACATTCACAAATTAGTTTATTTAACTAAATGAAATTAAAATTAAAATTGAATAGGAAATTAAAACAAAAATTAGACAAATTAAAAAAATGAAGAAGAAGGGGGAAGGAAGTTCCCCAACTTCTCTCATCGGTAGAGGATCCTCAAACTGTGATGTCAAAATGGTGATCTATGGAATGGTGCATCACCTCTTTATATAGGCATAGGAGAAAGAGCTCTTAGCCTCGTCTGCCATCAAACCACCTGGAGAATGGGGGAGGATCTCTCGGTAGAAATCACACATGTGAGACTCGTGGGTATAAAAACAAGAAACAGTCGTAGATGGAGGGTGTTTAAATCCTGCATGTGGACTCAATCCACGTGGGGTCGGCAGAGGTTTCTCTGGTGCATGTGGGAGCTTTGGGACAGCAGTGGCGTGCGACGGAAGCTGGTTCTCCCTCTTCCTCCATCATTTAAAGTGGATACATGATTCTCTAAATGTGCAATGGTGGTTGGTCGGTGGTGCAAGAGGTTTGGATCTTGGGCAGCGGTGGTGCGCGGCAAGGTGGCAGCATGGACGTGGCACGATAGTGGTGGACTGGGTGAGGGGTAATGAAAGTGGATACGTAGGCAACCTATTCTCCTCTAGCCTTCACAGTGGATGTATGAGGTCACATATGATGCATGGGGGTCATCCCACCCTTCCAAGGCGGTTAATGGTGATCGGGGTCTTGACAATGGTGAAGGGATCTCATGCCAAGCCTGTGTGGTGGCTATCATGGCGTGACATGTCGAGGCGGAGTGGTGATAGTAGGGGGCCACCATGTCATTACCCGGTGGTTCTTGGGTGATAGTAGCAGCAACAGGCGAACATGAGGGCACAGTACGGTGACAATGGTGCTGGAGAAAAGGTGGCAGGTGGCGGGGTGAAGTGGAAATGGCGGTCTCGGGTGAAAGGAGAAACAACGGGCGAGTGGTAGAGGAGGAGCACAGCGTAGCATGGAGGTGCTCGAATCCGACATTGAAACATTTAAATTAGCAATTCTCCCTTATAAGCCTCGATGCAGCTCTAACAATTTTGTATCTTTCATCGGGGATGGGCTGCCAGTTTCACTTGCACCCACAAAAATGAGCTACACCCATGCTTGTTCCAGGTCTGGCTATTGGCGGAATTTTTTTAAAGTACATTTTTAAAAAAAATTATTTTATAAAAAACGTCTAGGTTAAAAAAAATTAAAAATAATCTTTAAAGGCGGTAGGGTGGGTGCCGCCTTCAGGCTTCGGGTGAAAGGTGGCATCCACGCTGCAACCTTTCTACTAAAAAAATATTATTATTTTTAAAAAAAAATATGTTTATTGTTTATATATATATATATATAAACAAACAAAACAAAAAATAAAAATAAAATTTTCAGCATAATTTATCCGCTATTTAAAATCCAGCAGTACTGCCATTACAACAGTCTGAATTCTAACAGAAGCTCTCACCCAGAACTCCCTTTTATAAGAGAGCTTACCCTAGAAATCATTCTGCATTTCTGATGTGGGATTCTGGTTCCCTATTTCCTGCACAGAACATTCTGCATCTTCGATGTGGGATTCTCTTTCAAGTACGTGACTTTGAAAGACTATATAATATAAACTATAAGGCCAATATAAATAAAACATGAAACATGGATTAAATATATAAAAAAATAGTGGAAAACAAAAATAATTTCATAAAAAATGATGATAAAAAATAATTTATAACCTTTCAAAACCACGTACTTGAAACTTAACAAGTTTCAAGTACGTGACTTTGAAAACTTATAAAATATAAACTACAAGACCAATATAAATGAAACTTAATACATGGATTAAACATATAACAAATAGTTTAAAATAAAAAGAATTTTGTAAAAAATGTTAATGAAAAATAATTTATAAGCATTCAAAACCACCAACTTGAAACTTAAAAATGTTTCAAGCACATGACTTTGAAATCCTATAAAATAAAAACTATAAGACCGATATAAATGAAACATAAAACACAAACAAAACATATAACAAATAGTTGAAAATAAAAATAATCGTAAAAAATGTTCATGAAAAATAATTTATAAGCTTTCAAAACCACCTACTTGAAATTTAAAAATGATTAAAGTATGTGGCTTTGAATGACTATAAAATATTAATTATAAGACCGATATAATTTAAAGTTAAAACATGCATTAAACATATAATAAATTATTTAATTATTGAATTTGTATTATTAATAATTAATTATACAATAATTAATTAGTTAATTAGAAAATATTAATAATTAATTATATAATAATTAACCAATTAATTAGTAATATAATGAATTTTAATAATTAAAATATAATAATTATATTGAAAATTTATAATTTATAATTATATTACTAATTAACTAAATAACTATTATATAATTAATAATTATATTACTAATTAACTAACTAATTAATATATAATAATTTTTAATAAATACTAATTAATAATCATAATGAATAATTATAATTTATAATTATATTACTAATTAACTAATTATAAAAACGGTCTTGACTCTATCTATCTCAACAAATTTAAAAATTAACTATTATATATTTAATAATTATATTACTAATTAACTAATTATTTATTATGTAATTAATGATTAATAATTACTAATTAACTAACTTCAAATTATATAATTAATAATTATATTACTAATTAACTAATTAATTATTATGTAATCAATAATTATATTACTAAGTAACTAATAAATTATTAAATAATTAATAATTATATTAGTAAATGACTAATTATATTACTAATTAACTATTTATTTATTATATAATTAATTATTACTAATTACTAATTAACTAACTAATTATTATACAATTAATAGGTATATAATTGATAATTATATTATTAACTAACTAATTAATAATTAATAATTAATAATTAAAAGTTATAATGAATAATTATAATGAATAATTATATTACTAATTAACTACTTAATTATTGTATAATAATTTTTAATAATTATTAATTAATAATTGTAATGAATAATTATATTACCAATTAACTAATTAACTATTATATAATTAATAATTATATTACCAATTAATTAATTAATTATTATATAATAATTTTTAATAAATACTAATTAATAATTATAATTTATAATTATATTACTAATTAACTAATTATAAAAAGGGCCTCGACTCTATCTTTCTCAAAAAATTAACTAATTAACTATTATATAATTAATAATTATATTACTAATTAAATAATTAGTTGTTATATAATTAATGATTAATAAATACTAATTAACTAATTAAAAATTATATAGTTAATAATTATATTACTAATTAACTAATTAATTATTATATAGTTAATAATTATATTTCTAAGTAACTAATTAATTATTAAATAATTAATAATTATATTACTAATTTACTAATTATATTAATAATTAACTAATTATTTATTATATAGTTTATTATTAATAATTACTAATTAACTAACTAATTATTATACAATTAATATTTATATAATTAATAATTATATTATTAATTAAAAAATTAATAATTAATAATTAATAATTATAATTAGTAATTATAATGAATAATTATAATTAGTAACTATAATGAATAATTATAATTAGTAATTATAATGAATAATTATAATTAATAATTTTAATGAATAATTTTAATTTATAATTATATTACTAATTAACTAATTAACTATTATATAATTAATAATTATATTACCAATTAACTAATTAATTATTATATAAAAATTTTGAATAATTACTAATTATTAATTATAATGGATAAATATAATTTATAATTATATTACTAATTACCTAATTAACTATTATATATTGAATAATTGTATTACTAATTATTGGTTAATTATTATATAAATAATTATTAATAATTTCTAATTAACTAATAAATTATTATATAATTAATTATTAATAATATTAATTTAATAATTAAATAAATTATTATATGTTCAATACATGTTTTAACTTTAAATTATATCAGTCTTATAGTTTATATTTTATATTTTTTCAAAGCTACATACTTTAATCATTTTTAAGTTTCAAGTAGGTGGTTTTGAAAGCTTATAAATTATTTTTCATGAACATTTTTTTTTTAAATTATTTTTATTTTAGACTATTTGTTATATGTTTAATCTGTGTTTTAAGTTTCATTTATATTGGTCTTATAGTTTATATTTTATAGGCTTTCAAAGTCACGTGCTTGAAACCTTTTTAAGTTTCAAGTCGGTGGTTTTGAAAGCTTACAAATTATTTTTCATCAATATTTTTTACGAAATTATTTTTATTTTCAACTTTTTATTATATGTATAATCTATGTATTAAGTTTCATTTATATTGGTCTTGTAATTTATATTTTATAAGATTTCAAAGTCACATACTTGAAACTTTTTATGTTTCAAGTAAGTGGTTTCGAAAACATATAAATTATTTTTTATCATTATTTTTTATGAAATTATTTTTGTTTTCAACTATTTTTTATATGTTTAATCCATGTTTTAAGTTTCATTTATATTGGCCTTATAGTTTATATTTTATAGTCTTTCAAAGTCACGTACTTGAAACAGAATCCCACATCAGAAATGCAGAATGTTCTGTGCAGGAAATGGAGAAACAAAATCTCACATCGGAAATGCAGAATGATTTCCAAGGTAAGTTATCTTATAAAAGGGAGCTCTGGGTGAGAGATTCTGTCAGAATCCAGACTGTTGTAATGGAAGTACTGCAGGATTTTAAATAGTGGATAATTCTGCTGAAAAAATTGTTTTTATTTTTTATTTAGTTTTGTTTATATATATATATAAACAAAACAAAAAAAATAAAAAATAAAAAATATTTTTTTTTGTTTTAGGGGAAAATCAGCATCTTGGATGTCGCCTTTAACCCGGGCCCAAAGGAAGCATCGTGGATGCCGCCTTTATGGCGTATTTTTGAAAAAAAATTAACCTAGCCTGTTTTAAAAAAATATTTTTAGAAAAAACTTATTTAAAAAAACTCAGTTGTTGGCTCTTATATGTCTTAGCTAGTCTGACTCTGTCGAGTTCTTTATTTTCATAAGTTTTTAAAAAAAATATTTTCTAAAAAGCGTCTGGGTTTAAAATATTTTTAAAACTGCGCCTCAAAGGTGTCATCGCAGATTCCACCTTTGGCGTCAGGTGAAAGGCTGCATCCGCGACGCCGCCTTTCCACTAAAAAAATTAAATTATTTTTTAAAACTTTTATTTTTATTTTTTTGTTTTGTTTATATATATATATATATATAAACAAAATAAAAATGAAAATAAAAATAAAATTTTCAGCAAAATTTATCCGCTATTTAAAATCCAGCAGTACTACCATTACAGCAGTCTGGATTCTGACATAAGCTCTCACCTCGGGATCCCTTTTATATGAAAGCTTGCCCTGGAAATCATTCTGCATTTCCGATGTGGGATTCTGATTTTCCATTTCCTGTGCAAAATAGTCTGCATTTCCGATGTGGGATTCTGTTTCAAGTACGTGACTTTGAAAGACTATAAAATATAAACTATAAGACCAATATAAATGAAACTTAAAACATAAATTAAACATATAAAAAATAGTTGAAAACAAAAATAATTTCATAAAAATGGTGATAAAAAGTAATTTATAAGCTTTCAAAACCACATACTTGGAACTTAAAAAGTTTCAAGTACGTGACTTTAGAAACCAATAAAATATAAACTACAAGACCAATATAAATGAAACTTAATACATGGATTAAACATATAACAAATAGTTTAAAATAAAAATAATTTCGTAAAAAATGTTGATGGAAAATAATATATAAGTTTTCAAAGACACCTACATGAAACTTAAAAATGTTTCAAGCACGTGACTTTGAAAGCCTATAAAATATAAACTAAAAGACCGATATAAATGAAACTTAAAACATGGATTAAACATATAACAAATAGTTGAAAATAAAAAATACTTTAATAACAAATATTCATGAAAAATAATTTATAGGCTTTCAAACCCACCTACTTGAATCTTAAAAATGATTCAAGTATGTGGCTTCAAAATACTATAAAATATAAACTATAAGACCAATATAATTTAAAGTTAAAACATGGATTAAACATATAATAAATTATTAAATTATTCTTATTAATAATTAATTAGTTAATAATTAATTAGTTAATTATTAATTATTAATAATTAATTATATAAAAATTAACCAATTAATTAGTAATATAATTACTTTTAATAATTAAAATTTAATAATTAAAATGAAAAATTATAATTTATAACTATATTCCTAATTAACTAAATAAATATTATATAATTAATAATTATATTACCAATTGACTAATTAATTATTATATAATAATTTTTAATTAATACTAATAAATAATTATAATGAGTAATTATAATTTATAATTATATTACTAATTAACTAATTATAAAAAGAGCCTCAGCTCTATCTTTCTCAAAAAATTAACTAATTAACTATTATATATTTAATAATTATATTACTTATTAACTAATTAATTATTATATAATTAATGATTAATAATTACTTTTTAACTGAATACAAATTATATAATTAATAATTATATTACTAATTAACAAATTAATTTTTATATAATTAATAATTATATTATAAAGTAACTAATTAATTATTAAATAATTAATAATTATATTACTAATTAACTAATTATATTACTAATTAAATAATTAATTATAATATAATTAATTATTAAAAATTACTTATTAACTACCTAATTATTATACAATTAATAGTTATATAATTGATAATTATATTATTAATTAACTAATTAATAAATAGTAATTAGTAATTAATAGTTATAATGAATAATTATAATGAATAATTATAATGAATAATTATAATGAATAATTATAATGAATAATTATAATGAATAATTATAAAGAATAATTATATTATTAATTAACTAATTAATTATTAAATAATAATTTCTAATAATTAATAATTAATAATTAATAATTAATAATTATATTACTAATTACCTTCTTAACTATTATATAATTAATAGTTATATTACCAATTAACTAATTAATTATTATATAATAATTTTTAATAAATACTAATTTATAATTATAATGAATAATTATAATTTATATTTATATTACTAATTAACTAATTATAAAAAGGCCCCTAGCTCTATCTTTCTCAAAAAATTAACTGATTATCTATTATATATTTAATAATTATATTACTAATTAACTAATTAGTTCTTATATAATAAATGATTAATAATTACTAATTCACTAATTACAAATTATATAATTAATAATTATATTACTAATTAACTAATTAATTATTACATAATTAATAATTATATTACTAAGCAACTAATTAATTGTTAAATAATTAATAATTATATTACTAATTAACTAATTGTATTACTAATTAACTAATTAATTATTAACTAATTAATTATTAATAATTACAAATTAACTAACTAATTATTATATAATTAATGGTTATATAAAAAATAATTATATTAATCATTAATAATTAATAATTAATAATTAATAATTATAATGAAAATTGTAATGAATAATTATAAAGAATAATTATATTACTAATTAACTAATGGATTATTATATGATAATTTTTAATAATTACTAATTAACTAATTAACTATTATATAATTAATAATTCTGTTACCAATTAAATAATTAATTATTATATAATAATTTTTAATAAATACTAATTCATAATTATAACAAATAATTATAATTTATAATCGTATTACTAATTAACTAATTATGAAAGGGGTCTCGGCTCTATCTTTCTCAAAAAATTAACTAATTAACTGTTATATAATTAATAATTATACTACTAATTTACTAATTAGTTACTATATAATTAATGATTAATAATTACTAATTACCTAATTACAAATTATATAATTAATAATTCTATTACTACTCGAAAAGTTCAGAAGCCGAGCGAGAACCCAGTCCTAAATATTTATTAAAGAAAATAAAAAACAGAGCAACGAAACACATCATGTGGCACATAGAGCACCACCAGTTATGAAAAACAACTAAAACAAAGTCTCAAAAACAAATCTGATGGGATCTGAAGACCCCCTCCATCGACCTAACAAACTATCTCGCTACCATGGCACTATTCGACCCATAACGTTTGCGCATCCTGAAGTCATCATTCGCCCCGCTTCCTGAGGTCTCCCTCTCCGCAACTGAGGTCACCTTCCTACTCACCGCATTTCACGACCCTTGATATCTCTACATCATCCGCCAAGGGGCTGCCCTGAGGACACCGAGACCACTAGACACTGCACCCCCAAACTGCAACAGGCTGTCACTAGCTTGTAAAAGGCCCTCATTCCGAGGTCAACTCCACATCCTGCATGAGGTCTTTACCATCCAACCCGTTGCACATCCCGAGGGTCATCACCTGGATCCCACCCACTACACTCCACGATCAAAGCCGGTAGGTCACGGGGTCATCATCACCGCCTTCTGTGTCCAGTTCATGTCGCTGATTATGCTTCGTAATAGATCGTCATCCTGCCCATCACGCCTTCTGCACAACCGCCTCCGCACACCCAAAGTCGTCCTCCCCCCCACCCAAGGCAGCCGGCATCGCGACCCAAATCCAAAAACATTGAGCACCGTTACTGGCGATTCCCGCCGTCAAGCAGTATCTCCTGCGGCAAGGCCCTGTCCACATCACGCTTCACCCAAAGCCCAACATCTCTCATGACCTGAGGTCAACGCACTCGCCTCGGCCCCGCAACCCACATCGACACCGGTGATAATCACCTCCACCCTATCCGGGACTAACCCACTAGGATCCGAAACACAAATAATTCTATTACTAATTAACGAATTAATTATTATATAATTCATAATTATATTTCTAAGTAAATAATTAATTATTAAATAATTTTTAATTATATTACAAATTAACTAGTTATATTACTATTTAACTAATTAATTATTATATAATTAATTATTAATAATTACTAATTTAGTAACTAATTATTATACAAATAATAGTTATATAATTGACAATTATATTATTAATTAATAATTAATAATTAATAATTAGTAATTATAATGAATAATTATAATTAGTAATTATTTTGAAAAATTAGAATTAATAATTATAATGAATAATGATAATTTATAAATATATTACTAATTAACTAAATAACTATTATATAATTAATAATTATATTACCAATTAACTAATTAATTATCATATAATAATTTTTAATAATTACTAATTATTAATTATAATGAATAAAAATAATTTATAATTATATTACTAATTAACTAGTTAACTAATTAAATATTATATACTGAATAATTATATTACAAATTAATTGGTTAATTATTATATAATTAATTATTAATAATTACTAATTAACTAATTAATTATTATATAATTAATATTAATAATATTAATTTAATAATTTATTAATTTATTATATGTTTAATCCATGTTTTAACTTTAAATTATATTGTTCTTATAGTTTATATTTTATAGTATTTCAAAGCCATATACTTGAATCATTTTTAAGTTTCAAGTATGTGGTTTTGAAAGCTTATAAATTATTCTTCATGAACATTTTTTGTTAAATTATTTTTATTTTAAACTATTTGTTATATGTTTAATCCATGTTTTATGTTTCATTTATATCAGTCTTATAGTTTATATTTTATAGGCTTTCAAAGTCACGTGCTTGAAACATTTTTAAGTTTCATGTAGGTGTCTTTGAAAACTTATAAATTATTTTCCATCAACATTTTTTACAAAATTCATTTTATTTTAAACTATTTGTTATATGTTTAATCCATGTTTTAAGTTTCATATATATTGGTCTCTTAGTTTATATTTTATAGGCTTCTAAAGTCACATACTTGAAACTTTTTAAGTTTCAAGTATGTGGTTTTGAAAGCCTATAAATTATTTTTTACCATCATTTTTTATAAAATTATTATTTTTCAACTATTTTTTATATGTTTAATTCATATTTTAAGTTTCATTTATATTGGTCTTATAGTTTATATTTTATATTCTTTCAAAGTCACGTACTTGAAATAGAATCTCACATAAGAAATGAAGAATGTTCTGCGCAGGAAATGGAGGACCAAAATCCCACATCGGAAATGCAGAATGATTTACTGGGTAAGATCTCTTATAAAAGGGAGTCCTGGGTGAGAGCTTCTGTCAGAATCTAGACTATTGTAATGGAAGTACTACTGGATTTTAAATAGCATATATATAAACAAAACAAAACAAAATAAAAATAAAAATAAAAACTTTTAAAATAAAATTGATGCCTTTTGACTTAGCCCAAAAGGCGACAGTGTCGATGCCGCCTTTCGCTCGAAGCCTAAAGGTAGCAAAGGCCCTGTCGCCTTTAGGTCTTATTTTTAAGAAAATTTTTAACCTGGACGTTTTTTATAAAATAATTTTTTCTTTAAAACGTATTTTAAGAAAAAATCCGACTCTGGCTAAGTGGCAGGGCAGCCTAGTTGGAGGATGGGGCCTGGGGGTTTTTTAGTAAACTCCCAGAAAAAAGTTAGAAAAAAATATAAATCATAACAAATATAGTCCTCAAAAATTTATAAACAAATTCTAAACACAAAACCACCATTATTTACTCTCTTTTATCCATTTTCATTCCTTTCATTAAAAATTCCCACATTTAACTAAAATATGGATATTCAATGGTATTATCATTGAAAATCATTGCAAAATCATTCAAATTTGATAAAACAATATGTACATAATTTGTGTCTGTCAAATACCACCACACTTAAACCATGATTTTCATCAAGAATAAAATCTTAACAATTAAATAGGGCACCAACATTATCAATATTCAAATTTCAAAGTAATAAAGTCAAATTATTATCAATTTTAAATCAAACTTTCAAAATTCACATAAAACATCAATTTAATTTCTCAATTTTTAAAGAAATAATCAATTCAAGAATTTTACTTTTCCTCATTTGAAACTAGTGAAACTTCTCATTAATTCAAGTTCCTTAACTCATAATTGTTAAACATGCAAAATCATGATTTACCTCACTTTTGAATCTTTTCACTCATATATCATGATAAAATTCAAATAGAGTTGTGCTCATATCATGGTAATATTCTCCTTATTCATAGACTTGTAAATGAACTAATTTTCTCCACTCTGTAAATAGAAAAATCACATAAACTCGTGAGACCTTACAATTAGGGTTCAAATGTTTCTTAGGCTAAAGTTTGGTAGGAATTGAAGTTTAAAAATCAAGGCTTAAGTAGGTGGTTTCTCTCTTAAAGAATAAAGCATGCTATTGAAATTAAAAGTGTCATAAAATTACCCCCTTTAATTTGTAACTACTCCCTAATTTCCCAAAAACTGAAATTAAAGATCAAGATCAAATTAAGAACAATGAATAATTTGTGCTCCCTCTTGAAATTTTATATATTTTTATACACTTTTTTTCTTTTCAAAGTACCTTTTTTTTAATTTTTCAAAATTTATGCTTAGAATAAACCTCACATCCATCACCTAACCATATTTGATAAAAATCATAGGTCTAGTAATGGAGATTTTTTGTTTTCCCAAATCACGACCAATTTTTCTCATTTTTTGGTTATTTTTGTCATTATTTTTCTTAAAATTCAAGAGGGAAAAATTAAGTATAATTAATGAATCAAATACCTTTCTTAACATCCATAAATTTCACCCCCACACATTTTCCTTACAATGTATTTCATCCCATCCACCATGACTACCTTCACCCCCACATTTTAACATTAAAATATCATGAAATTACAAACATGAGGGTAAGAATTGATCAAAATGGCTCGAAACATGTATCATTCCTATAATGGTCATTTATGGTCTCTATAGGCTAAAGAAGGATTGATGTAAGGGAATTCTTTTAAGGACAAGTGGTTTATCAAAATATTCTTCAATCATTTTAAATGTGTTTTTACACATTCATAGTTTTTATAAGTTAAAATTCAAGTTCTTACAGGTGGCATGTCCCAAGATCACTCAAGACATATGTAACGACCCAATCTTTTTGAGTAGTATATTAACTTACTCTTATTGATTTAATAAGATGTTAATGGTTAATGCAGAAAGAGGAGTCGATGGCTTCATCCAGTAGACTCAACCCTTATGAAGCCCACTTATCAGAGCTTGGGAAGGAGGTAGCATCTGTGGGCTTCGCTTTGGACCAAGCCCAAGCCGAGCTCCAGTGTGTCAAGCTTGAATGGAAACGCCTACGGGAGAAGTTCAAGTTAGTAGAGATTACTACTAGGGCAATGTTATCTGAGCCTCCCTCATATTCTCTCACCATAGCACACCTTACACTTAGGTCTTATGTCGGTGTTATAAGGGGCTATGTGACGAGACCCTAGTTTCCTTGTGTAATCCCTTCGGGTGAATAAATTGAGATTTCTTCCTTTAGTGATGTTTGTGAAATTTCAAATGTCCAGATAATTTTAGAATGTATTTTATTGATGAATTTCGAAAAAAGGATATTTTAAAATATTTATGTAAACCCTAAATAACTAATGATGTGTAATGATTTTCAAAAAATGTCCTTCTACAAAAGTGTTCAGTAAGGAATTTAGAGTCTAATAAGATCAACTTAATTTTTGATGAATAGTAAATTATGAATAGTGATTTTACGCTTAGGATTAGTAATGTGACCAAATGGATTAGTAATATCACTTAAAGAAAGTTTTAAAATAATCTAGGCACCTTGATTAAGTAAGGTGATTCAATAAAATGGTTAAATAACGGTTTCATAAATTATTAGTCAAGTATTAGTTTTTTCGGATGAATAGTGTTTTTTAATTAAAAATTTAATTAAAAATAATTTGAAAATTATTTTTATAAAAATGACTTTATTTTTGAACTCAGAGCATCGATATTATGTTAAGGTAATTTTTGGGGATTTTTCTGAAAAAAATGAATTTTTGATGAATAGTGTTTTTATTTAAAAATTAAATTAAAAATATTTAGAAAATTATTTTTATAAAATGGATTTCATTTTTGAAATCAGAGCATTGATAATTGGTTAAGGTGAAATTTTGGGTTTATTCTGAGAAAGTTGAATTTTTCAGTGAATAGTAAAAATACAGTTTTAGGGTTTCGGTATGTTTAATGACATCATAACTGTGTCATGATGATGTCATGAGATCTTTTAAGGGTTGGCCGGCCAAGGGTGATGAATTATTGTTTTGGGGGCCCCATGTGGCCTAACTCCATGATAAATGCCAAGGGAGAGCACATGGGTTTGAGAAAAGCACATGTGAGGTGTCCCTTGGCCATTAATGCCTTGTCCCCTCACTTTCCCTATAAATACCCACCCTTTCCTCTTTTAGTTTTCACTCCCAACTCTCCCCCAACGAAGTTCTAGTCTTATTACCTTCCAAGGAGTCCTCCCAAGGTTCCCCCAAGCCCTCAAGGTCCAATCCTTTGAGTTTCAAGAGTCACGTTTTAAGGTAAGGGATCTGACCCCTCTCTTTCTTTTCATGTAATCTCTTTTATGTCATTCCTTTTATGATCCATGTTTTTATGTGAGAGGATGTTTTTTTATATTACTCTTACTGCCCTTTCATGTTTATATGATGAGAGATCCCCTCTTACTCTCATCATTTCGTTTTATGAAAGTTTAAGTGACGCCGTTAGGCTGCCGAATTTTTAAGGGATTATTTCACCCTTCTCATTTTTCAAGTTCGATTTTCATGTCAAGTCTTTCAAGTTCCTTTTTATTATGTTGGGGTATGATCTCTATATCTATCATACTGATCTCTTATTATCATATGATGAGGGACCCTATTTGATCTTGTCAAATCATTTTTTTTTTGAAGTTAAGTGACGCCGTAAGGCTACCGAATTTTCATAAGAGAAATCTAATTTTTTTTCCTTCCATGTTTTTCATTTCAAATGGTATGTCCCTAAAATTTCATTACCATGTCCATATGTCCTTCTTATTCTTTCACCATACTGTTTTATGGATCATTTGTGAGTGGTTGACCCATGTCCCCTCTCATTTCAATGTTTTCTAAAACCCCGAAACTTAGTCGTTATGCTGCAGAATTTTCCCCTCAAAATGCCTCTCTCTTTTCTCAAAACTTATTTTATGTTATAAAGTGAATACTCAAATCTCTTATTTCTACAAGGGTATTCACATATATATCAAAATGTTCCATTTTAAATTCTGGTATTTACATACATGAGACCCGCTTTCCCTTTCCGTGGGTTTAAAGTGACGTAAATATCATGTCTTTAAAGTAGTTTTTAAAACGTTATGATTATGAAATGAAACTCATTTATTTTATGATATGTGGGTTATTTATGAAATGTTTGATGATGATATATGTGGCTCACATGATAATAAAGACAAATTTAAGGGTGCGCCCTGATAGTGCTCCAATGCATTGGGTAATGATGTAACCACTAGAGATTACAATTTTCACGATACCTTGGTGAACAACCTTGGTAATTTTCAATTGACACCTTGGGGATGGACCTTGGTGATATGTTCATGATTGTCTATGTTAAATGATGTAGCCACATCTTCAAGTTATGGAAAATGTTATTTTTATTATGAAATGCCTCATGATTTCTTTCTCATGCCTTAAAGTTCTTTTCATGTCCTTATTGAAGTATCTCAAGTTCACATGTAAAATGTTCCTCTTGTTTCCCTTACTGGGCCTTCTGCTCACCCTTTCTTTTGATGTATGTCCCCAGGTTATGAGATGCAGTAATGAACCTAGAATGAACTTAAGGAGACGCCTTTCAAGTGTTTAAGAAGAATGTTTTATGTTGCTTTCATGTATTTTTGTTCCTGGTTTCCAAGACACTAGACCTTAAAGATCCTCAGTTTTGTGTAATGTAATGAAAGTTTATGTTATAAAATGGCGGGATGCTATAGTTGGTATCAAAGGATGGTTTAGTTATTTGTGGAAATTAGGATATAAAAACTTTAGGAAGAACCCTATAGAAAAGTTTAAATATAGGAAAACATCCTGGTATTTTGGTAAGTATTGAGTAAGTGGTTTATCAAACAAATACATCCCTGTCTGGATACGAGCAGGTAGAGGCGGCTCTGTCACAAATGTACATAGGGGTAAAACCCGAAAACACCGCTTTGAGCTAGACTCGAACGGGAACTAGTGCACGATAATGGGCCTTGCTGCACTCTTGGTTACGACACTCCCGGGGGATATGTTTGGTTAATCACAAGCTTTTTATGAATCATTATGAAGGAATTATAGAAAAGTGTAATTGTCTAAGCATGAAGTCTTAGTTAAAAGATCCATAATTGAAATAAGTTTCTTACTAAGGTTTTATTCTTTTAGAAAATGGCAGGAAATAGGAGGAATCGTGTCGATGGTGACCGCAATGCACCATGTGCTGACGGCCCTCCGATGGAAGCCGGAATGCAAACATTCATGCGAATGATGAACCAACTGACTCAAGTTATGAGAAATAACTTGAATCAAGATGAGAGGCTGACCTCACCACGAAGGGAACAACTTTCTGTTGAGTCCTTCATGCATCAACGACCACCAACATTCAGTAGATCTACTGACCCATTGGTTGTGGAACAATGGATAAGCTCCATTGAAAAGATCTTTTCTGTACTTCATTGTTCGGAACAAGAAAAAGTCACCCTTGCTATTTACCGCCTAGAGGGAGAAGCTGATCAGTGGTGGTCACTGATCAAAAACAAGAAGCCACAAGGAGAGATGGAAGCTATGGAGTGGGAAGAGTTCCGGGGAATATTCTTTAATAAGTATTTCCCTCGTTCGATGAGAACGAAAATGGAGAAAGAGTTTCTCGAGCTGAAGCAGAAGGAGAACGAATCTGTTGGAACCTATGAGATGAACTTCACAAAGCTTTCCCGTTATACCTCAAGCCTTTTCATGGACCCTAATGGGAAGGTTGATAGATTCTTTGGCGGACTATGACCTCATCTGCGGAAGAATCTAGCCAACAGGGACTACGATAGCTATGAAGAAATAGTTCGAAGTGCCATGAAAGTTGAACTAGAGTTTGGGGAGACACAGTGGTCTCACAAATCTAATGAAAAGAAGAGAACTCTAGAACCAAGCCTGGGAAGAAGTTTTGATCAGGAAAGATGTGGAAAGCATATGCAACATGCCACATGCAATAAATGTGGGAAGAAGCATCCGGGGAACTGCTTGATCGGAATTGGTAAGTGCTATAGGTGTGGAAAAGAAGGCCATATTTCTCGGAATTGTCGTAGTGATGTGAAGCCTAAACTTCCCAACACTAACGATAGAGGAAAGATGGTTCTGGCCCTACCCGAAGTCACATGCTTCAAATGTGGACAGCTTGGGCACTTTTCTAATCAATGTCCAAATCTGAGGGCGGTGGAGGGGAATCACCATCAACCTCAGCAGAGGCCAAGGGAGCAAGGTCGTGCTTTTGCTATCACAACAACTGAAGTTGAAGTTCCAAACGATGTGGTAGCAGGTACTCTTGTCGTCCTCTCAAAACTAGCAAGTACTTTATTTGATTCTGGTTCCACGCATTCCTTTATTTTCTCCAAGTTTGCAAGGAATATAGAATCAATCCCTGAACTGCTAGAGGTAGAGTTGTCAGTCAAGACTGCAAGTGGGATTATCCTTGAATCAAAAGTATTTTGAGACTCTAGTGTTTACTTTGGTGAGCACAATCTTATCGCAAATCTAGTAGTCATTCCCATGATGGAATTCGACATTATACTAGGGATGGACTGGCTCTCAAAGTATAATGCTAAGATCAAATGCAGAAGTAAGGAAATCTCAGTAGTCTTGAATGAACGACCTACAGTTATCTTTTGAGGAGAGATATCCCGAACTGATACCTATCTAGAAGCACCTCCTATATCTTTCTTTATGGAGTTAATCGGTGATGAGGAAGAAGGGAAAGGGATCATACAAATTGAAGATGTTCCGATTGTTCAGGAATACATGGATGTATTTTCTGAGGAGTTACCTGGACCTCCCCCAGAAAGAGAGGTAGAGTTCTCCATTGAACTCGTACCTGGGTCTCAACCGATATCAAATACTCCGTATAGAATGGCAAATGTGGAGCTAGAAGAGCTAAAGAAACAACTCCAAGACTTGTTGGAGAAGGGGTTTATCCGACCGAGTGTGTCTCCTTGGGGGGCACTAGTTCTCTTTGTGAAGAAGAAGGATGGATCAATGCGGCTATGCATTGATTATAGAGAACTGAACGGGATCACAGTGAAGAACAGATACCCTCTTCCAAGAATTGATGATTTATTTGACCAACTTCACGGGGCTCAATTCTTCTCTAAGATTGACCTTCGATATGGTTATCATCAACTAAGGGTGAAGAAGGAAGATATTCCAAAGACTGCCTTCCGATCAAGATATGGGCATTATGAGTTTATTGTTATGCCCTTCGGCTTGACTAATGCTCCTGCTATTTTCATGGATTTGATGAATAGAGTCTTTAGGGACTACCTTGATAACTTTGTGGTAGTTTTTATTGATGATATTTTGATATATTCAAAAAGTTGTGAGGAGCATGAATATCATCTAAGGGTTATTTTTAAAACTCTACAGAAGGAGAGGCTCTTTGGGAAGTTCAGCAAGTGTGAGTTTTGGTTACAACAAGTGGCTTTCTTGGGGCACATCGTAACCAATGAAGGAATCTCGTTTGACCCTGCAAAGACAATGGTTGTGGAGGAGTGGCCTCAACCCACAACAGTAACTGAGATTCGTAGTTTCCTTGGTTTAGCGGGATATTATAGGAGGTTTGTGAAAAACTTTTCACGGCTTTCTAATCCACTAACCAAGTTGACTCGAAAAGGGGTTAAGTTCATCTGGACAAAGGAATGCGAGGAAAGTTTCCAAGAGCTGAAGAAGATATTGGTTACTGCACCTGTGTTAACACTACCCTCTATCGGAGAAGGATTCGTTATTTTTAGCGATGCATCTCTGAAAGGGCTTGGGTGCGTCCTCATGCAAAATGACAAGGTGATTGCTTATGCATCTCGACAGTTGAAGATTCATGAGCAGAATTATCCTACGCATGATCTAGAGCTGGCGGCATTTGTTTTTGCTCTAAAGATATGGAGGCACTATCTTTATGGGGAGAAATGTGATATATACACTGACCACCAAAGTCTAAAGTATATTTTCACACAGAAAGAATTGAACATGAGACAAAGGAGATGGTTGGAGATTATTAAAGACTATGATTTTTCAATTCATTATCACCCTGGAAGAGCAAACAAAGCCGCGGATGCATTAAGAAGGAAAGATCCTGTTGTTCTGGCAATAATGAGGATCTTAGGAGATCCTTTGATTAAAGATCTAGTAAAACTGGACATGGGAATTATAAGGAAAGGGACATCATCAACCCTATCCCAAATGATTTCTCAACCTTCATTACTAGAGAAGATCAAGAAGGCTCAAAAAGAAGATCCTTTGCTGCAGGAGAAGTTCGAGGCTGTAAAGGATGGTAAGTTACCTGATTTCAATATTGATCAAGAAGGTGTATTGAAATTTTGTACAAGACTATGTGTTCCATCTATTCCGGAGATAAAGAATGAACTGATGGATGAAGCTCATAGCTCTACTTTCTCTATACATCCGGGAAGCACTAAGATGTATAGAGACCTTCATGATCATTATTGGTGGGATAACATGAAGAGGGAGATTGCTGATTACACTACAAGGTGCCTGGTGTGTCAGCAAGTAAAGGCAGAACGACAACTTCCTAAGGGGGTATTACAACCGCTACCCATACCAGTATGGAAGTGGGATAATATCACTATGGACTTTGTAACTGGTCTCCCGAAAACATCCAAAGGAAACAATGCGATATGGGTTATTGTGGACCGTCTCACCAAGACAGCCCATTTTATCTCTATTCGGGAAGATTTCTCTCTGGATCAGCTTGCCAAGATATACGTGAAGGAAGTGGTAAGGCTGCATGGGGTACCACTATCCATTGTATCTGATTGTGACCCAAGATTCACATCAAAATTCTGGAGAATTCTTCAGCATGCTCTGAATACTGAATTGAATTTTAGTACGGCCTATCATCCTCAAACTGATGGCCAATCTGAAAGGACTATTCAGACACTCGAAGACATGTTGAGATTATGCTCAATGGAATTTAAAGGTGGATGGGATCAACACCTCCCATTAGTGGAGTTCTCCTATAACAACAGCTTCCATGCGAGTATTCAGATGGCACCCTATGAAGCTCTGTATGGAAAGCGGTGTAGAACTCCTACTTGTTGGGATGAAACTGGTGAGAGGAAGCTTATTGGGCCTGATCTCGTGCAAGAGATGATGGAACAGGTTCATGCCATCCAACAACACATAAAGGCTGCTCAGAGTCGGCAGAAGAGCTATGCTGACAATCATCGAAGGGACTTGGAGTTTGGTGTTGGTGACAAAGTCTTCCTTCGAATTTATCCATGGAAGAGAGTCATGCGGTTTGGGAAGAAAGGGAAGCTCAGCCCTAGGTACATTGGCCCCTATGAAATCCTTGATCGCATAGGAGCAGTGGCCTATCGTCTAGCACTTCCACCGAACCTAGCTCAAGTTCATGATGTCTTCCATGTATCTCTCTTGAGGAAGTACATACCTGACCCTTCGCATGTACTGAACCCAGAGGTGGTACAACTGGAACATGACCTCTCTTACGAGGAGCAGCCAGTGGAGATCATGGACCTTAGAGACAAGGTTCTACGAAACAAGACTACCCACCTTGTGAAAGTGTTGTGGAGGAATCATAAGTATGAAGAAGCGACTTGGGAGCCTGAGGGAACGATGAAGCAAAAGTACCCTCACCTTTTCGACTAGGCCTCAAGTATAAATTTCGGGGACGAAATTTCTTAAGGGGGGAAGAATGTAACGACCCAATATTTTTGAGTAGTATATTAACTTACTCTTATTGATTTAATAAGATGTTAATGGTTAATGCAGAAAGAGGAGTCGATGGCTTCATCCAGTAGACTCAACCCTTATGAAGCCCACTTATCAGAGCTTGGGAAGGAGGTAGCATCTGTGGGCTTCGCTTTGGACCAAGCCCAATCCGAGCTCCAGCGTGTCAAGCTTGAATGGAAATGCCTACGGGAGAAGTTCAAGTTAGTAGAGATTACTACTATGGAAATGTTATCTGAGCCTCCCTCAGATTCTCTCACCATAGCACACCTTACACTTAGGTCTTATGCCGGTGTTATAAGGGGCTATGTGACGAGACCCTAGCTTCCTTGTGTAATCCCTTCGGGTGAATAAATTGAGATTTCTTCCTTTAGTGATGTTTGTGAAATTTCAAATATCCAAATAATTTTAGAATGTATTTTATTGATGAATTTCGAAAAAAGGATATTTTAAAATATTTATGTAAACCCTAAATAACTAATGATGTGTAATTATTTTCAAAAAATGTCCTTCTACAAAAGTGTTCAGTAAGGAATTTGGAGTCTAATAAGATCAACTTAATTTTTAATGAATAGTAAATTATGAATAGTGATTTTACGCTTAGGATTAGTAATGTGACCAAATAGATTAGTAATATCACTTAAAGAAAGTTTTAAAATAATCTAGGCACCTTGATTAAGTAATGTGATTCAATAAAATGGTTAAATAACGGTTTCATAAATTATTAGTCAAGTATTAGTTTTTTCGGATGAATAGTGTTTTTTAATTAAAAATTTAATTAAAAATAATTAGAAAATTATTTTTATAAAAATGACTTTATTTTTGAACTCAGAGCATCGATATTATGTTAAGGTAATTTTTGGGGATTTTTCTGAAAAAATGAATTTTTGATGAATAGTGTTTTTATTTAAAAATTAAATTAAAAATATTTAGAAAATTATTTTTATAAAATGGATTTCATTTTTGAAATCAGAGCATTGATAATTGGTTAAGGTGAAATTTTGGGTTTATTCTGAGAAAGTTGAATTTTTCAGTGAATAGTAAAAATACAGTTTTAGGGTTTCGGTATGTTTAATGACATCATAACTGTGTCATGATGATGTCATGAGATCTTTTAAGGGTTGGCCGGACAAGGGTGATGAATTATTGTTTTGGGGGCCCCATCTGGCCTAACTCCATGATAAATGCCAAGGGAGAGCACATGGGTTTGAGAAAAGCACATGTGAGGTGTCCCTTGGCCATTAATGCCTTGTCCCCTCACTTTCCCTATAAATACCCACCCTTTCCTCCTTTAGTTTTCACTCCCAACTCTCCCCCAACGAAGTTCTGGTCTTCTTACCTTCCAAGGAGTCCTCCCAAGGTTCCCCCAAGCCCTCAAGGTCCAATCCTTTGAGTTTCAAGAGTCACGTTTTAAGGTAAGGGATCCGACCCCTCTCTTTCTTTTCATGTAATCTCTTTTATGTCATTCCTTTTATACTCCATGTTTTTATGTGAGAGGATGTTATTTTATATTCCTCTTAATTCCCTTTCATGTTTATATGATGATATATCCCCTCTTACTCTCATCATTTCGTTTTATGAAAGTTTAAGTGACGTCGTTAGGCTGCCGAATTTTTAAGGGATTCTTTCACCCTTCTCATTTTTCAAGTTCGATTTTCATGTCAAGTCTTTCAAGTTCCTTTTTATTATGTTGGGGTATGATCTCTATATCTATCATACTGATCTCTTATTATCATATGATGAGGGACCCTATTTGATCTTGTCAAATCATTTTTTTTTAAGTTAAGTGACGCCGTAAGGCTACCGAATTTTCATAAGAGAAATCTAATTTTTTTTCCTTCCATGTTTTTCATTTCAAATGGTATGTCCCTAAAATTTCATTACCTTGTCCATATTTCCTTCTTATTCTTTCACCCTACTGTTTTATGGATCATGTATGAGTGGGTGACCCATGTCCCCTCTCATTTCAATGTTTTCTAAAACCCCGAAACTTAGCCGTTATGCTGCAGAATTTTCCCCTCAAAATGCCTCTCTCTTTTCTCAAAAATTATTTTATGTTATAAAGTGAATACTCAAAGCTCTTATTTCTACAAGGTTATTCACATATATATCAAAATGTTGCATTTTAAATTCTGGGATTTACATACATGAGACCCGCTTTCCCTTTCCGTGGGTTTAAAGTGACGTAAAGATCATGTCTTTAAAGGAGTTTTTAAAACGTTATGATTATGAAATGAAACCCATTTATTTTATGCTATGTGGGTTATTTATGAAATGTTTGATGATGATATATGTGGCTCACATGATAATAAAGGCAAATTTAAGGGTTCTCCCTAATATCGCTCCAATGCATTGGGTAATGATCTAACCACTAGAGATTACAATTTTCACGATACCTTGGTGAACAACCTTGGTAATTTTCAATTGACACCTTGGAGATGGACCTTGGTGATATGTTCATGATTGTCTATGTTAAATGATGTAGCCACATCTTCAAGTTATGGAAAATGTTATTTTTATTATGAAATGCCTCATGATTTCTTTCTCATTCCTTAAAGTTCTTTTCATGTCCTTATTGAAGTATCTCAAGTTCACATGTAAAATGTTCCTCTTGTTTCCCTTACTGGGCCTTCTGCTCACCCTTTCTTTTGATGTATGTCCCCAGGTTATGAGATGCAGTAATGAACCTAGAATGAACTTAAGGAGACGCCTTTCAAGTGTTTAAGAAGAATGTTTTATGTTGCTTTCATGTATTTTTGTTCCTGGTTTCCAAGACACTAGACCTTAAAGATCCTCAGTTTTGTGTAATGTAATGAAAGTTTATGTTATAAAAAGGCGGGATGCTATAACATATGCTCAAGAAAAATAGGAAGTAATTGGTCTAGAAATCCTCTCGGGAATGGAACATATGATTTGAGACAATCACTCAAGGAATGATTAATAATAAAAAAACAATTCTCATGAATTCCATAAATTTAAATCAAGAAAAATTGTTGGGAAATTTCATTTACATGAATCAATTAATTCCCTCAAATCACGAGTCCTCATTTTAATATCCATGCTTCACTTTAATAATTTAATTATCCATTTTACACATTCAATCTCATTAACATTGAAATATAAAACATGGCATCATAGTATTCTTAAGAAACTCATGTCTTCTAGATTAGTCAAGTAAAGCATAATTCAAACACGGGCATGTAATTTCAAATTTAAAGCTCAAATGATGTTGTTAGAAAAAAATGTAGAGAGTTTAAATGTTTAAAACACTAAAAGTGAACTCCATTTCCCATTAATATTAGTCATCTTCCATCCTTCACTGTTGGGTCTGCCTTCTTCCATCATGAACCTACAATAGAAAATTTTACTCAATTATGTACAAGGATCGCATCTTTTAAGCTCAAAAAATATAAGAGGGAGTGGGATACATGTTGGAAAACTTACTAAAACTGAAATTTAAATCTAAATTCCTATAAAAACAATTAATGGGATAAGTCATGGTATGATCCCCCAAGTGGGCCCTAATTTTTTACAGCCTCTAGAGGACAGTACCAGCTGCTATCCAAAATTAGTTAGTGGATGAAGCTCCTTTGATTTGAACCACCACATATGGCTTTTCCCAGGTTATGCTTTATCCTTATTATTGAGTAAATATCTATAGATAGAGTATACTAGATCCTCCCCATTCACAATTAGGTACATATTCCATGGTAGGGGTAGGATGAAGTGTGGATCATCCTCCTTATTGTTTTCTACTTGTGTGACCTCCTTCTTCTCTTCTAGTGCTAGATTCAATATGAGTAGCCTCTTTTCTAATTTCCTCAAGCTAGGATACTTATATCCCCTGATTAGGCTCCTCGTATTCATGTTATTTGAAATCAAGAAGCTCCATGTGTTCCTCAACAAGTTCATTTCCAGTTTCTTCATCCTCCTCTAAGGCATAACTATGATTTTATGAATCTGTATAATTAAAATAGTAGGGAGTGATGCACAATTCAATTGTAATAAAATCAAAAAAATTATAGTCAAATAAAGGTTCAACCCCCTTAGTCGGTTCATCTATAATCTATACCTTAGTGGTGAGTTCCTCTTGGAGTACATTCTCAGTGGATAGAGGTAGGTAGTTAGGCTCCTCCATTTTTACTTCAAATTCCACCACTTGGGTGGTATCTACCTTCAATGGTTCTGGCTATTCTTCTTTTAAATGGATGGGTAGATCAAGAAATTTATCACATTCGTTCCATAAGTAATCTAGGTCTTCTTGATCTCCCACATGTATCTCAGTAGTCAAGTCTTCATCCTCGGTCTCCTCAGGTGAATCATGGGAGAAAAGTGGATCATATTCTAGTTTAATTTCAAGATTCTATGATGATTCTTGGAAATATTAAGTTATCTAATCCATTTGGCCTTCGACATCTTTCACCATCTCTCCAAACTCTTGAATATCATATTTGAGTTTTTTTTCCACTTACTTCTAAAAATCTTATGGGGGAACCTATTTAGAGGTGTTGGGAGGATATGAGGAGCACTCTTCTAATGTCTTGGCCACCTCATGGTAAAATTCTGGGAAGTACTAAAAGAATTTAGTTAGCTCTTTAGACAATCCTTTAACCACTAGTTGCTTGAGGTTCTACTTTATCTCCTAGACGAGGTCCTAGAATTCCACATCTTTGCAAATTTTTATCTGGACTCACCTGATATGTCTAGCCCATGTAGAAACACTATATTCTATAGACCAGGGGGATTTAGCTACTGGTTCTTTCACCTATGTTTAATCATTCCATGAAAAATAGAAATCATTTAAATTCAGTAAGAAAAATATTTTTTTATGGTTTTTTAAAATCAATTAAAACTATCTAAAATGTGAAAATATAAAAAAGTTAGCAAACTAGTGGTTTGCTCCCTGACAACGGGTCCATTTTTGAATGCACGCTTATCGTGGGGCATGAAGAAAGTAATATTATTTTCTTAGTGCTTCATAGTGACTGAACATGGTCATATCACTTGAGGAGATTCTCTGTTTGTTCACTTTCTTCTTCTAAATCATGTAAACTAATTTTTTTTTGTTTTAAGTATTTAATCAAAATAATGAAAATGTTTTTGGTTTTTGATTTCTTTTTGAAATGAAATCTAATATAGAAATCTAAATTTATACTACCATGCAGTTCTAAACAAAAGGAGTTATGTAGAGAAAGGACTTGGTTTTGGGTTTAGTTTTGGGTTCAAAAATTATTCTTACTTATATGTTTGATTTCATTTTGATAATACAAATATGGAATCTCATGTTTGAACTAGAATTCTTCATTTAGAAATTGTGGAATATTTTAATTCCTAATAAATATCAATTCCACATCTTCCTTTAATCATGATTTAGGACACACCTTATTCTTGGATGTCCCATCTTCCAAGACCCATCTCTACCGATGTTGTTTTATTTATTGATTTTCTAAACTCTATAATGTAAAGAACTAAGAAATGGAGAGAGGGAAAATGATTAAATAAAAGAATCAAAATAGATTGAGTTGCATGCCATTGGGGGTAGTCACCACATTTGGGATATTCACTTCACCCATGCATGCTACTCAAATCTACTACAAACTTAAAATTAAATTTAAGAAAAATTCAAGAACACCTTAACACCCCCCCACCCCCCCCCCCCTCCCCAGGCTAAGCCTCAGGGTCATCCCCTCATTTCTGAGGTTAAGAGACCACAATGATGGATTGGTAGAAGAAGAGAATAAAATAAAATAGAATAAAAGATAAAATAAATATAAAAATAATGAGGTTGAGAAAAATAAAAGAATAAATTAAAAATAATTGGGATGAGAGATAGAGAGAGAGAGAGATAAAATAAAATAGAAGAAGAAGAAGAAATTGAATAAATAAAAAATAATGTTAAAATAATAACAACAATTATAATGATGATGATGATGATGATGATGTTGATGATGATGATGATGATGATGATGATGATGATGATGATGATGATGATGATTATGATGATGATGATGATGATGATGAGGATGATGATTATGATAAAACTAGAAGAAGGAGAATAATAAGAGATAAAAATAAGAATGGTGTTGGTGTGGACCAAAATTGTAAAATAAATTCATGTATTAATTTAATAAAAGGAAATTAAAATTAAGAATTTACACTAAAACTAAAATTAAAATTAAAATTAAAGAAGAAAGAAAATAGGTAATGCATCAGTGGTCACCTCCCCCCGATGAGGATCCTCCAACCAGGGGTATCGACCGATGATTGGTAAGGGGAAATGCCTCCTTTTTTAAGCAGCATGGGAGGGACTTGACCTCCCTCTTTAGTGGATGAGATCTAGGGAGGATCTCAATTACCCCTGAAGACCCACATATATAAATCTAAACCCTCATAGATAACAGGTGTTTAAATTTTCACATTGATAGGGATTATGTGGGGCAACGACTCCTTTAGGTGTTGATAAGATGTATGGTGGGATCAGACGTGGCAAGATGAGGTGCGGAAACAGGTGGAACTGGTCACTATGTGAGAGGTGGCAGTGGCATGGTGGTCCTCGCATGGTAGTGGGGCTTTCATGGTGGATGGTGGCTCAAGATCGGGAGAAGCGGTGACACTCCTCTTCTCTTATGTCCTTCATAATGACCGTAGGAACTCAAATGATTTTGTTGGGTGGGGTTTGTTCGAGGTTCCAAGGTGGTTTCATGGTGATCAGGTGTGTGAATGGAGATCAATCCAAGATTTGGGGTGATCATCCATGGCGTACCTGAGTGAGTAGTGGTGTCTAGCCACATCGAGCAGAAAATCCAGGATGGATACGATGATGCAGTGTGGTGGCGGATGAAGCGTGTGAGAAGAAGTTGCGAAGTAGTGTAGATCCATGTAATCTGAACTTCACATGGCCAAATGAATCTTTAAATTGGATTCGGGGGGGGGCTGGTGATAGAAGCTGAGTAGGCAAATTATCGGAGCGAAAGAGTTAGGTGGTCTGGTGGGTACAGAAGTGCGGGAGTGGTCGATCATGGAAGAGAGGAGAGGCAGAGCGGTGGAGGATGGTGGAGCGTGATAGAGCAGTGAAAGATCATGGAAATGTTCCTATCCCACAATTAAATGGTATGGATCTACATGAATTATTATAATCATCATCATGTGATCCATTCGGAAATGAAGTTTATGGGGTTTTAGAGGACACCCCTCACTGTTGCGTTCTGCCCCGACCCAGTGAGTCTCTCCCCCCATAGCCATGTGGTCCTAACCACCATACACTCATTATCTTGGCTTCATCCTACCTATGAAGCCCATGGATTTGATCCCCACGAGCCCCTATGCATAGCCATGATTCCACCATACACCCTGTGGTTTTAGCTGGCCTTCCCACTATGCCTTTGGTCAGTCGGCCCTATAAAGGGATGATTATGTGCCTTGGGTTCAGTTTTGATTTCAATCATTATTCTCCTATATATGTTTGATTCAGTATGATAATACAAACATGAAAACTCATGTTTGAACTACTATTATTTATTTATAAATTATGGAAATCATTGAATGCCTAAGAAATCTCAATTCCACCTCCTCCTTTAATCAAGGTTGATGACACACCTTGGTCAAGGATATGCCATCTACCAGGACCCAGCTCTATTAATTTCATTATATCTATTGATTAGTTCAAATTAATCATGTGAAGAACTAAAAAATGGATATAGGGAAAGAGATTAAATAAAATAATATAAGTAGATTGAGTTTCATTTCATTGAGGAGAAGTCACCACATTAGAGACCTTTGCCTCACTCATGCATGCTACTCAAATCGACCACAAACATAAAATAAACTTTAAGAAAAATTATAGAATACCTTGACCTCCCCTCAGGCCAAGCCTCGGGGCTAGCCCCTCATTTGAAAGGGTAAGATATCACAATGGTGGATGAGATAAAATGGAGAAGAAGAAGAAGAAATAAAATAAAATAGAATAAAAGAAATAATAAAATAAAAATAATAGGGATGAGAAAAATAAAATAAAAATAAGAAAATAAAAGATAATAATTGGAGTAAGAGAGAGATATATATATAAACTAAAATAAGAAAAGAAAATAAAAAAGAATAAGAATGTTAAAATAATAATAATAAGAAAATTAAAAATATGAACAAGAATTAGAAAGAAGAAGAATAATTGTGGAATAGATTGGATGGAAAAAAATTAAAAACATACATGAATTAATTAATTCAACTAAATGAAAATTAAAATTATAGTTGAATAGGAAACTAAAACAAAAATTAAATAAATGAAAAATAAAAATAAAAATGAAGAAGAATAAGGGGGAAAGGAAGTGTAGTAGTGGTTCTCCTCGGTAAAGGATCCTCAAACTATGGTGTTAACTGATAATTTTTTGCAGGGGGTTGACCTTCTTTAATAGGAATCCAAAGAGGGAGGATCAACCTCCTCGGATTAGGGGGATGTCCCTTGATTTATCTCTTAGAGATAACACCCACAAGATGCATAAGTGTGAATTTAAAACACCTGATGGACTCGGGTGTTCATTCTTCAGTGTGACTAATATCAATAGGGGTATATGGCTTTTCTAAGGTTCATGAGGGATGTGGAATGAGGCAATGGACTTGAATGGTCTTTGAGGTATGAAATAATAGCTAAGTGATGTGTAGGTAAGTAGAGATTTAAAAAAGGTTATTCTCTTCACCTTCAACCTTCACAGTATTCAAAGTAGGCTCAAATGGGTGATCATGGGGTTAGCCAAGGATTTTTAAGGTGATCTGAGTTGGCACTAGGTGATGGAAGTGGATCTGAGCTCAAGCTTGAGCTTTCCAAAGTGTATCAATGGTGGTTCTTAGGTGGATTACAGTTGAAGGGTAATGCCAAGTAGTGGTGTTGTGGTGGCATGAGGTGGAGTGGTGATTAAGAGTGGATATGGAGTAGTGGGGCAGCAGTGATAATGGATTTTTCCAGTGCGGTAGGGGTGTCTGGAGATATGTAGCGATAGTGGGAAGCTGAGATCAAAGGAAAACCGGCAAAGAGAGAAACTTAGGCGGAATCAGGTGGTGGAGTGATCAGAAGACATAGGAGATGTATCAGAGCTATTTTCCCACATCAAAATAGGACGACTATGTGTGAGCCTTTATAATACTGAATGCGGAAACACCCACTCAGCAAAATTAGTAGGGTGTCGGAGGATGTTCACTTCAACAGTGGACCACCTTGTGCCAATGATCCGTTCCACTTGTGATTTGGGGATTACTGGTTGATGGTTATCCATTGGCCCCATTTTTAAAAAAAACATAAAAAATAATTAGAAAAAACTATGAACCCTTAAATATTCAATAAAATATCATAAATAAAATTTCAAATTTAAAATTCAACTGTCTTTTAATCTTTAAACACCATTTTAATTACACATTCAAAAAACCCATTATTTATTAAAACATTGAAAATCATGGATTGATTCAATAATAAAACACTTAAATCCATTAAAATTTGATAAAAATTATGCCCCAAATTTATGTCTATCAAATACCCCCATGCACTCCTTCCTTAAGAAAGCTCTCCCGGGTGGGGTGGCTTGGTGGTAGTCGTTTTACCGAAGGTATGTTATCGGTGTCCCAAATTGTTTTACCCTAACAAGTATAATACCAGTAAGGGGTCGATCCACAAGGAAAAGAAGTTACTTTTTTCTTGCTTATCTAGTTTGTACTTGATTCAGTAAAGTTTACTGAATTTAGAGTCAATTTTTTAAGGTTTTGATGAAAAGAATATTAGATTTAAATTTCTTTAGAAAATTACTCAAAGGATAAAGGAAAACACAAGAATTTTGGTTTTGATGCAAATATGGAGGGAAATGCGTCGGGGTTGTGGATTTCTAAGAGGTTGTTTTTTAAATCAAATTGCTTATGAGTTTGTGTTGTTCATTATAACCCAACTCTCTGGGTTTCCATTATGACAAGGTTTCCTTGGTATAGTAAACTATGAATAGAACTGAGGAAACTGGTACCTTGGTCCGATAGTCAGTGTTTCACAGTTCTTTATTTAGATTAGTCCATTTTTGAGTCAGTAAATACTTCTAATGATCATGAAAGTATTCATCATTATTCTTCTTTTGAGTCCCTGAAAATTATTCCCCTGGTCTGGCTCAGAATTTTCAGTGATAAAATGAAGCGATTAAAGACGAATAAGAAGACTTAAATAAAACAAACACAATCAAAACAACTAATAAAAATTACAACTCTTTCATCACCCACAAACCCAACACAATGGGTGATTAAATACACATAGAAGAAAAGATAAAAATGGAACCCTCGATACCTGTTGTGGTCATCGCATAAACTTCGAGGAGATATGAGTTCTTCAATAGAATGGTAGAATGACGGAGTAGTGGAATGATGGTAGCACAACAACAGATCAGCAGAACCTCCTTCATTCGGATCTTTACTAATAACCCATAAACCTGAGGCTGGGTCCTCTATTTATAGAAAACAAAAGTACACGGTGTGTATCAGAAGTACATGTCATGTATTCTCATCAATGTGCTTTAGTCATCTTTTTCTCTGCCGTTTACTGGCCTAACATACCATCTTTGACTTGGGAACATGATGTTGACTGGTAGGTGGAGGTACAAGACATATAGTGCTTTTATACATGGCCTTTACTCTAATTCATCAGCCCCCAACTGCTTCTAGAAGGGGAGACACAACGTATATATGATGTACATGGCATGCAAAGGTTAGCCGGCCACATGGGCATGTAGACTTCTTCTCAGCTTCCAACCTCTTCTAGAAGAGGATAAATGGTGTGTATATTTTTTACATGGCATGTACTTGCTTCTAGTAACTTGGGCATGTACTTGGCCGAACCAATCCATGTCGGGGTTCTGGTACACGGCGTGTATCTGAAACTACATGACATGTAGTTTGGAATTTTTTGTCGATTTCCCCTGATTTGTGTCTTTTTCATGGAAATACCTGAAAAGAATTATGATTACCGAATTACAAAATTTTATCTCCAAAAGAACTTGTATCTATGAAAAAATGTTTTAAAAACTCGATAAAATGTACAAAAATGTTTACATAATTTAGGCACATCAAACTCCCCCACACTTAGTCTTTTTCTTGTCCTCAAGCAAAATCTCAACATCTAATCGATAGTATCCATATTCCAAAAATGGAAGCATTACACTTTAATTATACTTATAAATACTATATGCATAGAAAAAGACTTTAAAAAAGACACAAAAACATATTTCAATTTTAAATGTTATTCTAATCATGCCTCCTTTATAGTTGTATTATAAAACTTCCATTCTCTTTTATGCACATCGTTCAACATTTCACAATTACACATGCCACTTGATGATTTACCTCACCATAAAATAATACTCTCATCACTCAAGATCGTTTTATCATAGTTGTGCTCAATCTTAAGTATATGCACTCTATCCATAGGCTTTCAAGTTTTCTCATTCTCTAATTTAGAAATTAAAATCACAAAAATCATGAGGGCTTTCATAAATGTTCAAATATTTATGAGGCTAAAGGTTTGTAGATAGTAATGTGAAAAATAATCTCAGAGTCTTTAAAAAGGTAGGATAAATTCTTAAAAAACGGTGCATGATATTAAAATATTAGAGCTCAATGTAAAAGCATCTTCAACAAGATCTGTTAAAAGCGCTCATCTCCACCACCTCCCTTAGTTGGGTAGGGTTCACAAACCAACAAGTGAGTATAAGTTCCCTTTGTTTGTATCATATTTATTTATTTATTTTTAACAAAGGGGAACACTTAGAAATACCACAAATAGGGGTTTCGAATTCTTTCTGCCCCAAATAAATAGAAGGCTCTCCTCCATACTTAATTTCATGATGATTCACAAAAATGTTCCATGTACTTCCAATTCCCTCTTTTAAGCTCGAGTGAATAATCATGCAAAGCTAAAAAGAATTAGGGTAGTAAGGGAAAATAATATTGTAATATGGATTCCTATCAAGGTTGTTCATGGTTTCTAGGGGCTTCATGAAGATCAGATGTAGGGTAGGTCTCAGGATAAAAGGGGTTGAAACAATTTAATGCCTCAATCATTTTAATATAATTAAAAAATTCTTCATGATTTGAAAAGAAAACTTGCAAATTATGGTAGTTATTCATATCCCAAGAATCTCTCAAGAAAGAGGATATATAAAATAATATGGTAAAAAGGTTTAGAATCTCGGGAATGAGGAAAAAGATAAAGGGTCAGTCAGGTCATGGAATGAATAAAAATTAATAGTTTAATAAATGTAGATAGCTAAGAATTTAAGTTGTAACATCAACCATATCATCAATCATTTTAAAATAATTCATTAAAATTTTAAAATAATCATGTAACTTCTAAAATTCTCAACTACGCCTTTATTATTTACAATTATAATTAACTGAAAAGTTTCCACAGTTTTAAAATATTTCATCTATTAATGATGTCTCCTAGATTAATTCAAGGGAAAACGATCAATGTCAGTGGAGACACTCCCCCCACTGAATAGGGAACATGTTCCCCTAAGTTCCACAGAAATGCGGATAAGGTAATACGGGGACACAAAAAGTGGGCCAAGATGAGGGGATGTAATGGAATAAGTAAAACTAGAAAGAAAAAGAAAACAATGGAAATTTGAAAAAGAATACTCCCCTCATGTATTGGTAAAGAAAGATGGGAAGTGGTGGAGAAGTACAGCCCATAGCATGCCAGAGTTCCTATGACGGTTGTGAAGAGAGAAAACTGCAAGCATACACAATGGAGCACATGCACAAGATATCACAAAAATATATAGAGAGAATGAAAGAAATTTTCCAAAAAACCAATTAGGGGGCCACCTTAGAAGAGGCATCATTTTGTATAGAAGTAGCCAGTAAAGAAGGATCAGCAGCCGTGGAGGATAGAGGCTCATAAAATGCATCCATAATAGAAGTTGTAGGAGCTATAGGTAGAGAGCCCTCGTTCTGTGGGAGGGATGTCGGTGAAGCGGAGTCTGTGATGGCGATCTCTGCAAGGGGAGCTGGACCAGGACCTATAGTGAAGATGAGGATGAAGTCCATGGCCACGACAGTGCCAGAAGGTGGTATGGGGGGGAACCAGAGGCGTGGAAATAAAAGGATCCGCCAGTGGAATGGGAATCTCCTGATGTTGCAATAGTAGCTCCACCATCCTCTCAATGCGGTCCAGGCGCTAAGCAGAGGTAGTCAACTGCTGAAGGAGAGCAGTCTGCTGATGCTCCAGACGAGCTAGGCGGTGGTCGATCCCAACTAGGCGGATGGATATGGTGAGTTCAGCCGAGGTTGTGGAGGGGGAAGGGGGAGGGGGAGGTCTAGAAAGGGGAATGGTAGAGGAAGGAAGGGTGAGGTATATGGAAGAGGTGGTGAAGGAGGCGCAGGTGCATCAGCAGGGGTAGGAGGGTTGGTAGGGGGTGGTAGTGGAGCCTGGGAAAAGATGTAAGTGCCCCCTACTTCCAGACCAATCCCATGTGAATAATCATAAGAAAGTCCATCTGCTGGGGGAACCTAACCGGTCGTGGGGAAGGGAAGGCTCAAAAACACCAAGGTGGTGGGAAAGGTGGGTGGCATAAAACCCACTGTTCAAATTTCCTTAACGGCTGATAAACATGGCATGGAAGTAGGGGAGACAAGGTAGGGGAGGTTCGGGTAGTCCTTCTGGATGAAATAGGTGAGGAGATCCATGTCATGGCTGGTCACGACCCCCATATTCTCGTGGGGGGGGGAGGATGGCGCTAAAGCACTAGTGGATGAAACGGAGGACAAGGTCAGTGATGAGGGTAAACTTCTGGGAAGTGGGGGTGTATTGATGGTCAGTCCCATCAATATCCCACCACATAGCAATGAGCTCAAAATGATCGGGGTGGGTATGGATGGGGATAGGGAGTAGAGTGATGGGATGAGGATAGAAAATGTACCCTCAGCCAAACTCGATCATAGTAAGTGAGAAAGGTCGACCGCCTAGCTAAAATTGGACCACCAGGAATGCATTTCCAGGTGTCTCCTGTTACTTGGGCTCATAGAACTCTAAAGATGTAGCGAAATCCAAAAATAAATCTCAGAAAATAGGAGTATTGGCCTGAAAGATCATGAGTAATGGTGTCTGCCTAAGGAGATCCTCTAACTCTCCCCAAATACCCAACTACTGAGAGAAGCTGCTGTCGAGATAATGGATGCTCAATGGGATCGGGTGGCAAGAGAGATTCTGGACTCTGTCGTGCGCCTAGTGTATGACTGGAACACCATGCCAGGATAGGGGACACCCAAAGGGGCCATCCCAAGTGGTGTAGCAGCAGGAGCTGACTCTGGTGGTGGATCGGCCACAGTATATGAAGGCCTGCTAGATGTGGCAGCCGATAATGGATCACCTGTGACTGAAGAGGGCTCGGGAGGTGTGTAAGCCGGTGATGAAGAAATGATGGTGTGTGGAGATTTCATGCAGGGTGGCTTGATACTGGGACAAGCATCAGTCAAGGCGTTGAGTGGTGTAATGATGGCCAGTAGAGGAGGCTGGGACTTCGGAATGTCTGGAGCTGGTGTCATCGCAGGCCAGAGTCATATCTAACGAAAAGTGGGCCTCTCTCCCTCAGTAGTGGAGGCGGGCCGCTTCCCATGCGAAGGGTCTCTGTCGACCATATCCTGAAAAAGAATGAAAAAAACTGAAGAAAAAGAAAAGAAAAATAAAAGGAAGAAAGGGTGAGAAAAAACAGAAAGTAAAAAAGGACACGGCATGTAAACCCAGAGGACACAGCCTGTAGTGTAAGAAGTTCAGCATCCCGTGTGTTCTTGGTAGACATACTGAGTGGACATGTACCGGCTAGGGAAGGATACACGATGTGTAGATAGTACACACATTGTGTATGTGCAAATGGTTTCTTGGCCGTGTGGGTGCTAGACATGGGTTGTCCTAGAGAAATGGTATACACAGTGTGTACCGAACATACACGTCGTGTACACAAACATGGCGTGTGTGGCTGTGTGAAAAAGGTTCCCATGCATTATTCTGGATGGAACACGGTGTGAACCGAACATACACATCGTGTAATTTCAAATTTTGAACTATCCAGTGTGCGGTGAAGTACAAGAGTACACGACGTGTGTTCTAGGTATCGTGCTCGTGTACCGTGGAATCTGAATGGTCAGCCGATATGGAAATCAACCTAAATGCAACGAAAATTGTTAAATAAGGAGTGTCGAATGGCATAACGGAATTGAGGATCAAAATGCAAAAGAAATCGGACCAAAACACAGAAGAGATCAGTGGATTTGATGGAGAGAGGTCGTTTGGTGTCCGGGAGAAGAAAACAGGGATGGGGGGGTTGCACGACACGGGCTCAAGCTAGGTGGGGCGTGGCCTTTATAGCCAGAGTACACAGTGTGTACTATAGCATACACATTGTGTAGTACCTTTTTTAAAAATATATGATATAATTATTATAATAACCATATAATAATTCATATTCATAATTAAAATATATATATATATATATATAATTATTTACTAAAAATAAATCTATACACATAATGTATCGGTAAATACACATTGTTTGTTCTAAAATTGCAAAAAGAGAAGTGCAACCTTTGGTCTGGTTCTTGGGGCAAGGTTTGAACTGGCGATCGGCCATTCCGAACAGAAGCCCTTAACCATTGGAGAAAAGGTTGTACTACTACTTATATCTATTAATTATATATATTTAATGTACAGGGAATACACTACATGGTAAAATAAAATGCATGACGTGTGATTTTTAATTATACAAAATGGGATGAAGCAGGGAGATTAGCCAAGTTTGAACTTGGGTCTTTTGGATCCAAGGCCGAGACTCTGCCAATGTGCCAACTTCGACTTCATGTATTCCTTTATTGTGAAAATATTTTCAGTTTATTAATGGAAACATGGCACACACGACGTATATCTAAATACACGTCGTGTGGTTTTATTAAAAAGGACAAAATGACGGAAATGGGGTGGTTGTCAGGATTCGAACCCGGGACTCTTGGAACCAGGTTGCGACCTTGGCCAACCAATCCATCCCCATCATGGGTTTTATTATAAAATATATATATATATATATATATAATATGAAAAATACTACACACGCTGTGTAATAAAACATGAGAATCAAAAGGAGGAACCTTGTGCTGAAGGTGAGTCGGGAAGGATTCGAACTAGTGACGGCTCAGATACAATCCAGTGATCTTTCCATTGACACTGACATCATCCCTATTTAATACTTAGTTAATATATATATTTATAATAGTAAGAATATAAATGAAAAGAAATCAGTACACACCATGTATATAGGTCATACACGGTGTCTATCTGCTGGGTTGGCTCCCAGGAAGTGCCTTTGTTTTAGTTCATTGGCTCGACCAACTTACCTCTACTTACCTGATATGCATGGTGGAGAGTGTTCCTACCGTGTCTTCCATGTGATGGTAAGTATTTATCCTTTGTTCGTTCACCTTGAACGGTTGACCATCCTCTCTAGAAATTTCAACTACTCCATGATGGAATACTCGTATGACTTGGAATGGTCCCGACCATCTTGATTTTAGCTTTCCTAGAAATAATCAAAGACAGAAGTTAAAAATGAGTACTTGATCACCGGGTTGGAAAGATTTTTGTGAAATCATCTGGTCATGGATTTCTCTCATCTTCTCCTTGTACAACTTGGCATTCTCATACGCCTCTAATCAGATTTCATCAAGTTTCGATAGTTTGAACTTTCACTTCTCTTCAGCAGCCTTCAGATCAAAATTCAGGGCCTTGACGGCCCAGTAAGCTTTATGCTCCAACTCTACCGGCATATGGCATGGCATTACATAGATGAGGTAGAACAAGGACATCCCCAGAGTTGTCTTGAAAGCAGTCTGATATGCCCACAAGGCATCCCCTAGCTTCTTGGACCAATCTTTCCTTGAAGTGTTCACCATTTTCTCCAGAATCTGCTTGAGTTCACGGTTGGAGACCACCACTTGTACACTAGAATGGAGATGATATGACGTCCCAATATGATGCTTCACTCTATACTTTGACAATACTCCTTTCATCAAGGTGTTGTCGAAGTGGGTCCCTCTGTCACTGATTAGTACATGGGGAACACTGAACCTGCGAGAAATGTGTTTATTTAAAAATCCCACGACTACTCTGGTTGTGTCGTGTGCTGTAGCAGTAGCTTAGACCCACTTGGAGACATAGTTGACACAGACCAGGATGTAAGTGTTCCCAAAAGATGGGGACAATGGCCCCATGAATTCTATGCCCCAAATGTCGAAGATCTCAACCTCCAAGATGGGGTGTTGTGGAATCTTAGATATATGCCCCACAGTACCTATCCTTTGGCATCAATCACAACGAGAAACAAAGGCTCAGGCATCTCTATTCATGGTGGGCTAGAAAAACCCAGACTATAGAATCTTTGCAATAGTATGGTCTAGCCCATGATGTCCCATAACAGGCGAGGTGTGATAGAATTCCATGACTCCATGAACTTCTGTTTTTGGGATGCAGCGTTAGATCACCCCATCTCTATAGGATCGAAACAGAAGAGGATCTTCTAAAAAATACCTCTTGACATTAGAGAGAAACCTCTTCTTCTGTAGGAAGGAGTGGTCAGGGTGGATGGCACATATACCTAGAGAATTAGAAATATCAGTATACCAAGGTCTAGGTGATTATTTGACTGAAAATATATGCTCATTAGGGAAATCCTCCCTGATCTCTCGATCTTACTCCTTCTCCAAATGTGGCAGATTCAAGCGGGAGATATGGTCAGCAACAACATTCTTTCTCCCTTTCTTATCTCAGATCTCTGGGTCTAATTATTATAGGAGGAGTACCCATCGGATCAGTTGTGGATTCACATCCTTCTTGTTCAGTAGGTACTTGAGTGCTACATGGTCAGTATAAACAATAACTTTAGATAGCACTAAATAAGAACAGAACCTGTCAAAAGTGAACACTACTTCCAACATCTCCTCTTCTGTGGTGGTGTAGTTCATCTGTGCGTCATTGAGAATCCTACTGGCTTAATATATGTGTCGGAAAATTCGGCCAAGCCAATGGCCCAAAACTACTCCTACTGCATAGTCGCTGGCATCACTTCAACTATTGCATAGTCGCTGGCATCACCCAGTTAGGAGAAATCATCACTGGATCTTCCACCAGGTGTTTCTTTAAGTTCTCAAATGTTGTGGTGCATGGATCATCAAACTCAAAAATGGCATCATTGGTCGTAAGGTTGGTGAGGGGATGATATATCTTCAAGAATTCATGAACAAACTGCATGTAGAAACTTGTATACCCCAGGAAGCTACGGATGGCTTTGACGGAAGTCAGAATAGGAAGTCGTGAAATGACTTCTATCTTTTCTAGGTCCACCTCTATCTCCTTCGCTAAGATTCTATGGCCAAGGACAATGCCACTCTGCACCATGAAATGACACTTTTCCAAGTTCAACAATATGTCAGTTTTCTCACATCTTTTCGAAACTAGCTCCAGGTTCCGCAAGAAAGTGGTGAATGATTTTCTGTAAATGGAAAAATCATCCATGAATACCTCCAGGATCTATTCCACCATGTTCTGAAAAATAGTCAGAATGCATCACTGGAAAGTGAAGGGAGTGTTTCACATTCCAAATGACATCCTTCTGTAAAGAAATGTATCGTAGTGTCAAGTAAATATGACCTTATCTTGATCCTATAGAGCAATGGAAATATTATTGTAGCCAGAATCACCATCAAGGAAGTAGTGAAAGTTGTGCCTCTCTAGTCTATCTATCATTTTATCCATGAAGGGTAGGGGAAATGATCCTTCCATGTGGTGTCATTAAGATTTCTATAATCAAGATAGACTCTCCATCCCATGACAGTGCGTGTGGGGATGAGCTTTTTCTTATCATTCAATATCACAGTGATACCCTCCCTTTTTGTGTACCACTTACAGGGGACTCACCCATAGACTATCTGAGATGGGGTATATGATACTTGTATCCAACAACTTTATCACCTATTTCTCTAAAACTTCCTTCATGGGGGGGGTTCAGGTGTCATTGTGGTTGCTGATATTGCTTCGCTCCTTCGAGTAGCACCTTGTGGGTGAAAATGGTAGGGCTGATGCCCTTTAAATTTACAACTGTCCACCCAATAGCATGCTTCAGTCTCTTCAAAACATGAAAGATTTCATTCTTCTACTCTTTTGACAGTGATGCACTATGTATGATTGGAAATGTCTGATGGTCTCCCAAATACTCGTAATTCAGAGAAGACAGAAGAAGCTTCATTTCTAGTTTAGGCGCCTTTAGAATAAAAGGCACAAGTGGTTGCACCTCTGCCCACTCTTGAATGTCGGGTATAACAGCACGTTTCCAATAGTGGCTGCTCTGGCCTTCTAGGAATTGCATGTCCTCTAGTGCTTCATTAACTGGATTTTCTGGAAAAACTAAGTCATCTAAGGGGAAAGAACATAACATATCATCTCTTTCTCTGCTCAAGTGATAATCCATATTGGTCACTTCATAGCAGCCATCATACTCTGATAATGATTCTTTCTTGACGACTTTGAGAACATTGTAAGATACACTTTCATCTCCTACTCTGAAAATTAGTTCCCCTTGGTGTATGTAGATTAGTACCTTCCCAGTGGCTAAGAAATGCCTTCCTAGAATGATAGGCGCCTCTTAGTCTTCCTCCATATTGAGGATGATGAAATCTGTGGGTAGATTAGCCTTTCCATCTTGACCATCACATCCTCTAGTAGCCCCTTCAGATATTTGATGGATCAGTCAGAAAGTTGAAGGACTACTCGGGTAGGCTTTAGATCATTGAGCCATAACTTCTTAAAAACTCTTAGGGGCATGAGGTTTACACTGGCCCCTAAGTCACATAGGGCCTTCCCAAACTCACATGGTCTAATAGTGCATGGGATAGTGAATCTACATGGATCCTATAGCTTGGGAGGAATCAAATGTTGTACAACTACTAAAAACTCCTTGGGCAGGGCAATGGTGCCCAGATCCTCCATCTTTATTTTGTTGGAGAGGATCTCCTTCATGAATTTTCCATACATGGGCATCTGTGTCAGTGCTTATGTAAAAGGTATGTTGATGGAAAAATTCCTGAATACTTCCATAAACATTCTGAACTGGTGGTCCAGATTATTCTATGCTTTATCCTCTCCAGAAAGGGTAAGGCAGACTCAAAGGGTTTGACAACCCCCTTTCCTTTACTTTGTAAAGCCTCTTTTGGTGGGCCTTTGGATGAGGAGGGGTATGTAATTGTACCTTATTCATCATAAGAGGCTTTAGGTGCACCTGTCTATGCAAGTTACCTATGTTGTATCTCTTTTCCACTTCGTAGTGTGATAACATGGGCCTCCTCCCTCGGGTTCTTCTCGGTGTTACCCGGTAGTGTACTGGGATGCCTTCCCAAGAGTTGGTTTGCTAGCTGGCCAATTTGGTTCTCTAGGCCCCAAATGGAAGCCTCCTGATTCCGGTGTCTGGTCTCATCATTAGATATAAACATGTTCATGAGATCCTCTAACCTTGAGTTGTTCTCCTACTGAGGTAGATGTGCAGCTGGTAGAGTTGGTGGCTACCGCGGGTACTGCGGGCGAGGGTTTTGATACCCTTTCTACTAGTAAGAGCATTGTTGGGGATGTTTTTCCTTGGGTACTGGCTCTGATACAGAGGCTGACCATAGCTGGGAGGTCACTGGGGAGGAGGATTTCGTTGTTGTTGGCCCCAGCCTGCGTTCTGTTGATCATGCCATGCTGAGTTCTAGTATTGATGGTACTAATTTGGACCTCATTTGTTAGCAACATATCTCACCTCTCTCATCAAAGGGCCAACTATAGGTCCTGGTCATTCTCCCATGATGTGGTTAACACCAAATTCGTTGCACACTGTATGGTTTGCCGCATGTACTAGGGATGTGCCCTTCAGATTGAGCGTGTCAATATTTTTGGACACAACGTCTAACTGGGAAACAAGCATAGTAATAGCATCTATGTTGTGCATACTTCATTTTTGTGGGGCCCGCTCAGAATTCCACTAGAATCTATTAGAATACATGTCTTCCAGTAGTTCAAAAATCTTTTTGAGGGACTTTTTCATCACTGTACCTCCAGCAACAGTATCCACCGTAGACTTTGTGTTCATTGTTAGTACTCCCTAAAAGGCTTGGACCTATATCCAAAGTGGGAGTAAATGGTGTGGGGATTTTCACATCATATCCTTGAAGTGTTCCCATGACTCGTACAATGACTCTAAGTCATGTTGCTGGAATTTTTGTATTTCATTTCGCAAATTCACCGTCTTTGAAGGTGGGAAATATTTGGACAGGAACGCCTGGGCTAGCTAGTCCCAGGTAAGGATAGATCATTGCAGCAATCCTTTTATCCAGTCTTTCACCGTATCCCTTAGAGGGAAGGGGGAAAGGTGAAGAAAAATGGAATCTGTAGACACTCCATGGTAGCAGAACATGTCACAAACCTCCAGAAAATTAGAGAGATGGGCATTGGGGTCCTTGATGGGCAGGCTGCTGAAATGAACAGTGTTTTGGATCAGCTGCATAATGGAAGGTTTGATCTCGAAGTGTTGGGCCTACACCGGTGGACAGACGATGTCTGTGTCATCTCCATGAATAGATGGCAGGTCGTACTCCATGAGAGTATGGTGTGGAGGTGGCTATTGAGGGAGTGGAGGCAGCATGTATTATTGTTCCTAAGGGGATAAGTACAGACCCTGACAGGGAAGAAAGAATAGAATCCACTCCAGTTGGAAATATTGGAGCTACTACGAGCCATATCCTGGAGCTTGTGGATATTACTAGTTCTAGTTTTCATCCGAACCAAACGGTTGTCCAGCCCCTTGGATGGGAGCTGGATCTCCTTCTTTATTTTGTGCCATGTTATTTTTTTGGTTTTGATCATCATTGAGTGTTCGTCGTCGACTCAAAAGCGTTTTTTCGATCTCTAGATCAATTGGGATAAACCCTGATGACTCAGCTTTCTTAGAACGAGTGAGGTAGTCGCTCATACACCTATGAACATACACAATACTAAACACACCAAGCGTAAACAAGGAAGAAGAAAGATAAATAGAAATGAGATTAGAAAAGATATTTTTTAGGAATTTTTTATTTTTATTTCCACTAAAATTCGATACAAACTTAATTACCATCCATCCAATGTTAATTTTTTATTAATAACAAGCACTTTTAAGGGGTAAGTGGGAACCCTCACAATTAACTAGTTTTAGTACCAAAGGATATGACAGATTTATTAAAGAAAATAGTGAGTTGTTTGGAATCGTTTTTCATGAACAAAACCCAGGGAATATCGCTTACCTTTGTGTCGGGGAAATCTTTCAAGGTGCCCTCAAAAAGAGGATCCATGTTGTCCCAGGATTTCTTGTACTCCTCTTTACTAATCTTCCCATGTTGGAGCCTCTTAGCAGGATGCACGCCTGCTTATCAGCCCACTCGCCTTGCTCCTTTGTAGTGGCCACCTGGATCGGTCTGCTCTTCTTCAAAGCTTTGATATCCAAAGTTTCCTCAATCGTTTCTTCATCCAAATGCATGAGTATATCCCTATGTTCCATCATAGAGACCATTTTTCGCTGTGAGTCAGATTTAGAACCACCTTCATGCTGTTTCTCCCGACCCCTCAACTCCACACCTGAAGAAGAGTCTAGAGGAGCAGCCTCACAGCTTTACAGAACCAGGTCCTTGGAGATGGCATCCATCTCCTGTTGGACAAGGTATTTGGACTTGTTCATGGTTGGGATGCCAACCTTAGTGGAGGCCTTCGGGGAAAACTTTCCCTTACTAGCAGATCTAGTAATAGGAGGGATAGGGAGGTTGGAGTAATCCTTCCTTCTGCGCGACCTCCGGTTGTTCAAAATGAAACCATCTGAATCAATAACTTTATTCTTGCCCTTCCACATAGAGGATCTAAAATAATCCTCCTCTATGACTAGTTCCTTGGGCTCATCACAGTCCAAACCCTTGACCATTTCTTCTTGAGATGTTTCCTCATCGGCCAATAAGTCCTGACCATAATCCACCCCTACAGATTCCTCTTTTTTAGGGCCCTGTTCTATACCTAGCACTACATACCAGTTTTGGGAGGTCCAGATTGGCCCCCTGCTAATAGATTCTCAACATAAGAGGAGGTCTGTGGGGCCGACTTTGTCTTGGCTGGGAATCCTTTCTTTTCAAGGCCACGACCCATAAATTTGGAAAGTTTGGGACTTCCTTCCAAAGCCATGTGCTGAAATCCCTCATTGGAACCGCGACCCTTGCTATCATCCTTCAGAACAACAACAACAGTATTCTTTGGAGAAGCCTCCTGGAAAACCTGTGGAGAATCCTAGGAGGCCTCACTCACAGACTGTTCAACCCTTTGGATAACTTGACCCTCATCTGTAAGAATGGAACTCTCCTCTTGCTCAGCTTCGCACACTTGCATGTCATCACACGAGCTACTTGCCCCCAGATCACGGCGGAGCCGATCAAAAATCTCTGAAATAAGTGGCCTGAATTCCTCTAAACCACATTTCTTGGGTGCACCCGAAGAGAACCCCTGGTTTGCGCCCAATAGGCCCTGCCTGGGTTGGTCCTCCCCCAAGGAGATAGAGTCCCCCTTGTCCTGGACAGCCGGAGGTCCCTCCATATGAGCTTCCCCTGCAGCAACCTCCTGAGAACTGTGCCCACCAGACAAACCCGAGGGATTGACCTCATCCAAGACTGGAACCTTCTTCCAACATTCGAGATAGCAATGGCCCTGTCTATTGCAGCAAGAGAAAAACTTGGTCGATGATTCGTAGAGAATCAGTTGACAATACCTATAATCCCCCCCAATCATAATCCAAATGACTTCAGTAGGGGGCCGAGAGATATCCATTTCAACACGTAATCGTGCCACGATCGGATGCTTCAGATAGGAAGTCTGCCGATCAGCACAAATAAATCATCATATGGAGTTACCTATCGAATGGATAAGTTTTGTATTTTGGAAAGGCAGCGGAATGTCGGGAAGTTGAATCCAAATTGCTATGGTAGAAGGGTCTTGCTGCATATGGAGATCGAGCGACCAGAAGAGCAGATGAAAATGGAAGTCATGAGCAGATCTTCTAGGTCGAGACCACGCCCGCATGAGGTCTTGCTCACACGAGAAGCTGAGAAGAATATTTCATGGCCCAAGAAATCCGACAACCGCATGCTGAGCTAATCCCCATTCCTCATTCACAAGCTTGTCAAACAACTCAACCGGTAGGCGACGTCGAACGAATCGAGCCACCAGAGATGAAGAGAGAAGCGCAGAAGCTGCGTTGAACTCCTGTGGAGAAATCCGGACCACGGGTTGTCCTTGAAGAACCCATAGAACCTTTGGGGATACGGAAATTCTAGGAAAGAATGAGTGCTCCTCGGTTTGAGGAAATGAAACAAAAACCCAACCTTGATCCTGGGACCCCTGCTGAGGAGCGTCGTGAGGAAGAGACCCCTCCCCCGGTAGAGGAGGGGCCGCCACAGCTGCCATTGGCACTAGGGTTTCATCGGAGGTAGATTCTAGAGGAGAGGCTTCTCAAAAATTGTTTAACGGTTAATGCATGTATAGGTGTGGCCTTACACCACCCACGTGCCACACCTCCCCAACTAGGCCCAAGGTGGCCAACCCTTGGGCTTGGGCCAGTTCCCGCGGAGTCGAGGGGATGAGAGGATCACTGGAAAATGGTGCACATTGCCTTTGCGAGGACTCGAACCCGGAACCTTGAAGACAGGACTCCACCGACTTGAACCAACTCACCCAGCCCCCACGGGATTAATTAAAAAAAATACAAATTTAACTTTTACTTCTCTAGAAACGTCATCAAAATTTGGTAGTCATTTTACCAAAGGTATGTTATCGGTGTCCCAAATTATTTTACCCTAACGATTATAGTACCAGTAAGGGGTCAATTCATAGGGAAAAGAAGTTACTTTTTTCTTTATTATCTAGTTTGTACTTGATTCAGTGAAGTTTACTAAATTTAGATTTTATTTTTTAAGGTTTTGATGAAAAGGTGATTGGATTTTAATTTCTTTAGAAAATTACTTAAAGGATAAAAGAAAACATGATAATTTTGGTCTTGATTCAAATATAGAGGGAAATACATTGGGGATGTGGATTTTTAAGAGGTTTTTTTTTAAATCAAATTACCTATGAGGTTGTGTTTTTCATGATAACACAACTCTCTGGGTTTCAATTGTGATAAGGTTTCCTTGGTCTGGTAAACTATGACTGGAACTGAGGAAACTGACTCCTTGGTCCGGTAGTCATTGTTTCATAGTTATTTATTTATATTAGTACATTTTTGAGTTAGTGAATACATCCAATGATCATAAAATTATTCATCATTATTCTTCTTTTGAGTCCCTGAAAATTCTTCCCATGGTCTGGCTCAGAATTTTCAATGATAAAATGAAGTGATTAAAGAAGAATAAGAAGGGTTAAACAGGACAAACATAATCATAACAACTAATCCAAATTACAACTCTTTCATCACCCACAACCCCAACACACTAGGTGATGGTTATCCCTTGGCCGTATTTTTTGAAAAAAAACATAAAAAAAGAGTTTGAAAAAACTTTGAACCCTTAAATATTCAATGAAATATCTTAAATAAAATTTCAAATTTAAAATTCAACAGTATTTTAATCTTTTAACACCATTTTAATTCCACATTCAAAAAACCCATTATTTATTAAAACATTAAAATCATGGATTAATTCAATAATAAAACACCTAAAACCATTAAAATTTGATAAAACTTTTGCACCAAATTTATGTCTATCAAATACCCCATGGACCCCCGTGCACTCCTTCCTTGAAAAAGCTCTCCTGGATGGGGTGGCTTGGTGGTAGTAGTTTTATCTAAGGTATGTTATCGATGTCACAGATTATTTTACCCCAATGAGTATAATACCGGTAAGGGGTCAATCCATAGGGAAAAGAAGTTACTTTGGTCTTGTTTTTCTAGTTTGTACTTGATTTAGTGAAGTGTACTGAATTTAGAGTCGATTTTTTTAAGGTTTTGATGAAAACATGATTAGATTTTAATTTTTTATCAAATTACTTAAAGGATAAATGAAAACAAGAGAACTTTGGTTTTGATTCAAATATGGAGGGAAATGCATCATGGCTGTGGATTTTTAAGAGGTTGTTTTTCAAATCAAATTGCTTACGAGATTGTGTTGTTCATGATAACCCAACTCTATGGGTTTCAATTGTGACAAGGTTTCCTTGGTCTGGTAAACTATGACTGGAACTGAGGAAACTGACTCCTTGGTCCGATAGTAAGTATTTCATAGTTCTGTATTTAGATTAGTCTATTTTTGAGTTGAAGAATACTTCCAATGATCATGAAATTATTCATCGTTATTCTTATTTTGAGTCCCTGAAAATTATTCCCTTGGTCCGGCTTAGAATTTTCAGTGATAAAATGATGTGATTAAAGAATAATAAGAAGACTTAAACTGAACAAACACAATCATAACAACTAATCCAAATTAAAATTATTTCATCACCCACAAACCCAACACACTGGGTGATTAAATACACATAGAAGAAAAGATGAAAATAGAACCCTCGATACCTGATGTGGTCATCACAAAAACATCGAGGAGATATGAGTTCTTCAATAGAATGTTAGAATGACGGAGTAGTGGAAAGATGGTAGCATAGGAATAGAGTAGTAGAACCTCCTTCATTTGGATCTTTACTAATGACCCATAAACTAAAGGCCAAGGCCTCTATTTATAGAAAACAAAATTACACGGCGTGTATCAAAAGTACACGCTGTGTAGTATCATCAACACGCTTTTTTCATCTTTTTCTTTGCCGGTTGGTGGCCTGACATGCCATCTTTGACTTGAAACATGACACTACCTAGTAGGTGGAGGTACACGAAATATAATTCTTCCATAAACGGTGTGTACTCTCATTCATCGGCCACCAACCGCTTCTAGAAAGGGACACATGGCGTATATATGATGTACACGACATGAAAAGGTTAGCCGGCCACAAGGGTGTGTAGACTTCTTCTCAGCCACCAACCTCTTCTAGAAGAGGATAAATGGCATGTATATTCTGTACATGACCTGTACTTATTTCGGATAACTTGGGTGTATACTTGGCCTAACCAATCTGTATCGGGGTTCTGGTATTCGGCGTGTATCTGAAAGTACACGGTGTGTAGTTTGGAATTTTTGATCGATTTCCCCTGATTTGTGTCTTTGTCATGGAAATACCTGAAAAGAATTATGATTACTGAATTACAACATTTTATCTCCAAAAGAATTTTTATCTGGTGAAAACATGTTTTAAAAACTCGATAAAATGTACTAAAATGTATACACAATTTAGGCACATCAAACTCCCACACACATAGTCTTTTTCTTGTCCTCAAGCAAAATCTCAACATCTAATCGATAGTATCTATATTCCAAAAAGGGAAGCATTAAACTTTAATTATACTTATAAATACTATATGCATAGAAAAGAACTTCCAAAAGACACAAAAACATATTTCAATTTTAAATGATATTCTAATCATGCCTCCTTTATATTTGTATAATAAAACTTCCATTCTTTTTTTTGCACATCATTCAACATTTCAAAATTACACATGCCACTTGATGATTTACCTCTCTAGAAAATAATACTCTCATCACTCAAGATCATTTTATTAGAGTTTTTCTCAATCTTAAGTATATGAACTCTATCCATAGGCTTGAAAGTGTTCTCATTATCTACTTTAGAAATTATAATCACAAAAATCACGAGGTCTTTCATAAATGTTCAAATATTTATGAGGCTAAGGGTTGGTAGATAATAATGTGAAAAATAATCTTAGAGGCTTAAAAAAGGGATGCTAAATTATTAAACAACAATGCATGATATTCAAATATTAGATCTCAATGTAAAAGCATCCTCAAAAAGATCTGTTAAAATTTCTCATCACCACCACCTCCCTTAGTTAAGTAGGGTTCACAAACCAACAAGTGAGTATAAGGTCCCTTTGTTTGTATCATATTTATTTATTTATTTTTTTAACAAAGGGGACCACTTAGAAATTCCACAAATAGGGGTTTGGAATTCTTTCTGCCCCAAATAAATAGAAGGCTCTCCCCCATACTTAATTTCACGACGATTCATAAAAATTTGATATGTACTGCCAATTCCCATCTTTTAAGCTCGATTAAATAATCATGAAAAGTTAAAAAGAATTATGGTAGGAAGGGAAAATAGGCTTGTAATATGGCTTCCTATCAAGGTTGTTCATGGTTTCTAGGGGCTTCATGAAGATCGTATATAGGGTAGGTCTGAGGATTAAAGGGGTTGAAACAATTTAATTCCTCAATCATTTTAATGAAATTAAAAAATTCTTCATGATTTGAAAAGAAAACTTGAAATTCTAGTAGTTATGCATATCCCAAGAATCTCTCAAGAAAGAGGATATATAAAATAATATGGTAAAAAGGTTTAGAATACCTCTCGGGAATGAGGAAAAGGATAAAGGGTCAATCAGGTCATGGCATGAATAAAAATTAATAGTCTAATAAACGTATGTAGCTAAGAATTTAAGTCATAAAATCAACCATATCAGCAAACATTTTAAAATAATTTATGAAAATTTTAAAATAAGCATGTAACTTATAAAATTCTCAACTATGCCTTTATTATTTACAATTATAATGAACTAAAAATTTTCCACAGTTTTAAAATATTTCATCTATTAATGATGTCTCCTAGATTAATTCAAGGTAAAAAGAGCAATGTGGGTGGAGACACTCCCCCACTGAATAAGGCACATGTTCCCCCAAGTTCCACAGAAAGGCGAATAAGGTAATACAGAGACACAAAAGTGGAATAGGATGAGGGGAAGTAATAGAATAAGTAAAACTATAAATAAAAATAAAACTATTGAAATTTGAAAAAAAAATACTCCCCTCGGGTCTAGGTAATGAAAGATGGGAAGTGGTGGAGAAGTACAGCCCATAGCGTGCCAGAGTACCTGTGACAGTCATGGAGAGAGAAAACTGCAAGCATACACAATAAATCACATGCACAAGATATCACAAATATATATATATATATAGAATGAAATAAATGTTCCCAAAAACCAATTAGGGGGTCGCCTCAGAAGAGGCATCATTTTGTACAGAAGCAGCCAACAAAGAAGGATCAGTAGCCTTGGAGGATAGAGGCTCTGAAATTGCATCTAGAATTGAAGTTGTAGGAGCTATAGGTAGAGAGCCCTCGGTATGTGGGAGGGATGTTGGTGAAGTGGAGTATGTGATGGTGAGCTCTGCCAGGGGATCCGGATGAGGACCTATAGTGAAGATGAGGATGGAGTCTGTGGCCAAGACAGTGCCATAAGGTGGTACGGGGGAAACCAAAGGCGTGTAAATAGAAGGATCCTCCAATGGAATGGGAATCCCCTAATGCTGCAGTATTAGCTTCACCATCCTCTCAATGCATTCTAGGCACTGAACAGAGGTAGTCTGCTGCTGAAGGAGAGTAGTCTGCTGATGCTCCAGACGAGCCAGGCGATGGTCGATCCCAGTTAGGCAGATGGATATGGAGTGGTCAGCCGAAGGTGTGGAGGGGGAAGGGTAAGGGGGGAGGTCTAGAAGGGGGAATGGGAGAGGAAGGAAGGGTGAGGTAGCTGGAAGAGGTGGTGAAGGAGACACAGGTGCATCGGCAGGGGCAGGAGGGTCGGTAGGGGGTGTGGTGGGGACTGGGCAAAGAGGTAAGTGCCCCCTACTTCCAGACCAATCCCATGTGAATAAGCATAAGAAATTCCATCCACTTGGGGGAACTTAATCGGTCGTGGGGAAGGGAAGTCTCAAAAACCCTGAGGTGGTGAGAAAGGTGGGTGGCGTAAAAGCCACCATTCAGTTTTCCCAGAAGGCCGGTAAACATGGCATGGAAGTAGGAGGCGGCAAGGTAGGGGGGGTCTGGGTAGTTCTTCCAGATGACATAGGTGAGAAGCACCATGTCACTACCGGTCACAACCCCCATGTCCTCATGGAGGGGGAAAAGGATGGCGCTAAATCATTGGTGGGTGAAACGGAGGATAGGGTTAGTGATGAGGGTACAATTCTGGGAATTGGGGGTGTAGCGGTGGTCAGGGCCATCAATATCCCACCACATAGCAATGATCTCAGAACGCTCAGGGAGGGTTTGGGTGGAGATAGGGGGTAGGGTGATGGGATGAGGATAGAAACTGCACCCTCATCCAAACTCGATCATAGTAAGTGAGAAAGGTCGACCGCCTAGATGAAATTGGACCACCGGGACCGCATCGCTAGGCGTCACCCAGTACTCGGGCCCGTCAAACTCGAAATATGTAGTGAAATCCAAAAATAAATCTCAGAAAATAAGAGTGATAACCAGAAAGATTGTTAGTAATGGTTTCTGCCTGAGGACATCCTCTAACTCTCCCCAGATACCCAACTGCTGCTGTCGAGATAACAGCTTCTCAATGGGATCGGGTGGCGAGAGAAATTCCAGACTCTGTCATGTTCCTAGTCTGTGACTGGTAACACCATGCAAGGATAGGGGACACCTTTAGGGGCTGGACCAGGTGGTGCAGTAGCAGGAGCTAGCTCTGGTGGTTGATCATACATAGTAGACGAAGTTCCGCTAGATGTGGCAGTCGATGATGGATCACCTGTGATTGAAGAGGGCTCAGGAGGTGTGGCAGCCGGTGGTGAAGAAATGATGGTGTGTGGAGGCTCTATGCGGGGTGGTTCGGTACTGGGACCAGTATCGGCCGAGGCGGTGAGTGGTGGCATGATGGCTAGAAGAGGAGGCTAGGACTTCGAAAAGTTCGGAGATGGTGTTATCGTGGGTCGGAGTCGTATCTGATGAAAAGTTGGCCTCTCGCCCACAGTAGCGGAGGTGGTTCTCTTCCCATGTGAAGGGTCTCCATCATCCATATCCTGAAAAATAATGGAAAAAAACAAAAGAAACAGAAAATAAAAAGAAAAGAAAGAAAAGGTAAGAAAATTAGAAAGTAAAAAAGGACACAAAGTGTAAACCTAGAGGACACGGTGTGTAGTGTAAGAAGGTCATAATCTCATGTGCTCTTGGTAGACATGCTGAGTGGACCTGTACTGGATAGGGAAGGATAAACAACATGTAGATAGTACACATATCATGTATGGGAAAATGGTTTCCTGGCTGTGTGGGTGCTGGACATGGGTTTTCCTATAGAAATGGTATACACGGTGTGTACCGAACATACACATTGTGTACAAAAACATGGTGTGTGCGGTCATGTGAAAAAGGTGCCCGGGCACGATTTTGGATGGAACACGATGTGTACCTAACATACACACTGTGTAATTTCAAATTTTGAATTTTCCAGTGTGTGGTCATGTAAAAGAGTACACGACGTGTGTTCTAGGTATCGTGCTCGTGTACCGTGGAAGCTGAACGGTCGGCTGATATGGAAATTGTCCTAAATGCTATGAAAACTAGGAAATAAGGAGTTTCGAATGGCATAACAGAAGTGAGGATCAAAATGCAGAAGAAGTCGGACCAAAACATGGAAGAAATTAGTGGATTTGAAGGAGGGAGGTCGTTTGGTGTACGGGAGAAGAAAACGGTGAGGGGGGGGGGGGGTCGCGCAATACGTTCTCAAGCCGAGTGGGGTGCGGCCTTTATATCCAAAGTACACGATGTGTACTATAGCATACATGTTGTGTAGTACCTTTTTTTAACAATATATGATATAATTATTATAGTAACCATATAATAATTAATATTCATAATTAAAATCAAAGAAATATATATATATATATATAATTATTTAATAAAAATAAAGCTATACACATAATATATCAGGAAATACACATCGTGTGTTCTAAAATTGGAAAAAGAGAAGTACAATATTTGGTATGGTGCTTGGGGCGAGGTTCGAACCGGCGATCGACCATTCTGAACAGAAGCCCTCAACCATTAGAGCCAAGGTTGTACTATTGCTTATATCTATTAATTATATATATTTAATATATAAGGCCTACACTACATGGTAGAAAGAAAATGCATGACGTGTGATTTTTAATTATACAAAATGGGATGAAGCATGGAGATTAGCCGAGTTCGAACTCAGGTCTTTTGGATCCAGGGCCGAGACTCTACCAATCTGCCAACTTCAACTGCATGTATTCCTTTATTGTGAAAATATTTTCAGTTTATTAATGGAAACATGGCACACACAATGTATATCTAAATATATGTCGTGTGGTTTTATTAAAAAGTACAAAATGATGGAAATGGGCGGTTGTCAGGATTCAAACCTAGGTCTTTTAGAACCAGGTTATGACCCTGGCCAACCGATCCATCCCCATCATGGATTTTATTATAAATATATATATATATATATATAATATGAAAAATACTACACACGTTGTGTAAGAAAAAATGATAATAAAAAGGAGGAACCCTGTGCTGAAGGTGAGTCGGGAAGGATTCGAACTGGTGGTGGCTTAGATACAATCCAGTGATCTTACCATCGACACTGACATCATCCATGTTTAATACTTAGTTAATCTATATATTTATAATAGTAAGAATATATATGAAAATGAATTAGTACACGTTGTGTATATAGGTGGTACAAGGTGTGTATCTGCTGGGTTGCCTCCTAGGAAGCGCCTTTGTTTTAGGTCATTGGATCGACCAACTTACCTCTACTTACTTGATATGTATGGTGGAGAGTGTTTCCACTGTGTCTTCCATGTGATGGTAAGTCTTCAGCCACTGTTCGTTCACCTTGAATGGTTGACCATCCTCTCTAGGAATTTCCACTGCTCCATGATGGAATACTCATATGACTTGGAATGGTCTCGACCATCTTGATTTTAGCTTTCCTGGAAATAATCGAAGACATAAGTTAAAAAGGAGTACCTGATCACTAAGTTGGAAAGATTTTCATGAAATCATCCGGCCGTGGATTTCTCTCATCTTCTCCTTGTACAACTTGGCATTCTCATACGCCTCTAATCATATTTCATCAAGTTTCGATAGTTGGAACTTTCACTTCTCTTCAGATGCCTCCAGATCAAAATTCAGGGCCTTGACGGCCCAATAAGCTTTATGCTCCAACTCTACTGGAATATGGCATGGCTTTCCATAGATGAGGCTGAACGGGGACATCCCCAGTGTTGTCTTGAAAGCAGTCTGATATTCCCACAAGGCATCGCCTAGCTTCTTGGATCAGTCTTTCCTTAAAGTGTTCACCATTTTATCTAGAATCTTCTTGAGCTCAGGGTTGGATAGCTCCACTTTTACACTGGACTAGGGATGATATGACATCCCTATATGATGCTTCACTTCGTACTTCGACCATACTCCTTTCATCAATGTGTTGTGGAAGTGGGTCCCTCTGTCGTTGATCAGTACACGGGGAACGTCAAACCTGCTAAAAATGTGTTTCTTTAAAAATCCCACGACTACCCTGGTTGTATCGTGTGCTGTAGCAGCATCTTATACCCACTTGGAGATGTATTCGATAGAGACCAGGATGTAAGTGTTCCCAAAATATGGGTAGAATGGCCCCATGAAGTCTATGCCCCAGACGTCAAAGATCTCGACCTCCAAGATGGGGTGCTGGGGAATCTTAGCTCTATGCCCCATAGTACCTGTTCTTTGGCATCAATCACAATAGGAAACAAAGGCTCGAGCATCTCTATGCATGGTGGGATAGAAAAACCCAGACTTCAGGATCTTCGCAATAGTATGGTCTGGCCCATGATGTCCCCAACAGGCGAGGTGTGATAGAATTCCAGGAATCCATGAACTTCTATTTTTGGGATGTAGCATCAAATCACCCCATCTCTATAGGATCAGAATAGAAGAGGATCTTCTCAAAAGTACCTCTTGACATTAAAGAGAAACCTATTCTTCTGTTGGAAGGAGAGGTCGAGGTGGAGGGAAAATGTACCTAGAAAATTAGAAATATCAGTATACCAAGGTCTAGGTGATTATTCGACTGAAAATAGGTGGTCATTAGGGAAATCATACCTGATCTCTTGATCTTCCTCCTTCCCCAAATTTGGAAGCTTCAAGCGGGAGAGATGGTCAACAATAACATTCTTGATACCTTTCTTGTCTCAGATCTCCATGTCAAATTCTTGTAGGAGGAGTACCCATCGGATTAGTCGTGGATTTTCATCCTTCTTGTTAAGTAGGTACTTGATTGCTACATGGTCAGTATAAACAATTACCTTAGATAGCACTAAATAAGAACAAAAACTGTCAAAATTGAACACTAATACCAACATCTCCTTTTCTGTGGTGGTGTAGTTCATTTGTGCCTCTTTGAGCATCCTGCTAGATTAATATATGGGTCGGGATATTCAGTCAAGTCACTGGCCCAAAACCGCTCCTACTGCGTAGTCGTTGTCATTGCACATCACTTCAAATTGTTCATCCCAGTTAGGAGCAATCATCACTGGAGCTTCCACCAGGCATTTCTTCAGGTGCTCAAATGTTGTGGTGCATGGCTCATCAAACTCAAAAACATCATCCTTGGTCAGAAGGTTGGCGAGAGGATGAGATATCTTCGAGAAGTCATGGAAAAACTTCCTTTAGAAATATTCATGCCCTAGGAAGCTGCGGATGGCTCTGACGGAAGTCATAATATGAAGTCTTGAAATGAATTCTATCTTTTCCAGGTCCAACTCTATCCCATTTTCTGAGATTCTGTGTCCAAGTACTATGCCACTCTGCACCATGAAATGAAAATTTTCCAAGTTCAACACTAGGTTAGTGTTCTTAAATCTTTCTGGAACTAGCTTCAGGTTCCACAAGCAAGTGGTGAATGATTTTCTGTAAACGGAAAAATCATCCCTGAATACCTTTAGGATCTGTTCCTCCATGTCAGGGAAAATAGTCAAAATGCATCACTGGAAAGTGGAGGGAGTTTTTCACATGCCAAAGGACATCCTTCTGTAAATAAATGTATCATAGGGTCAATTAAATATTCTCTTCCCTTGATCCTATAGTGCAATGGAAATATGATTGTAGCCAGAATAGACATTGAGGAAGCAGTGAAAGTTGTGACCCTCTAGTCTCTCAATCATTTTATCAATGAAGGGTAGGGGAAATTATCCTTCCTCATGGTTTCATTCAGCTTTCTATGATCCACATAGACTCTCCATCCCAAGACAGTGTGTGTGGGGATGAGCTCGTTCTTATCATTCGATATCACAGTGATACCCTCCCTTTTTGGGTACCACTTGCAGGGGACTCACCCACATACTATCTGAGATGGGTTATATGATACCTTTATCCAACAACTTGATCACCTCTTTCTTTAAAACTTCCTTCATGGGGGGGGGTTCAGGTGTTGTTGTGGTTGTTGAGATTGCTTCACTCCTTCTTCGAGCAGCACCTTGTCGGTGAAAATGGTAGGGATGATTCCCTTTAAATTTAAAATTATCCACCCAATAACGTGCTTTAGTCTCTTCAAAACATGCAGGATTGCATTCTTCTACTCTTGTGATAGTGTTACACTAAGTATGACTGGAAATGTTTGATGGTCTCCCAAATACTCGTACATCAGAGAAGATAGAAGAGTCTTCAGTTCTAGTTCAGGAGCCTTTAGAATCGAAGGCACAAGTGGTTGCACCTCTGCCCACTCTAGAATGTCGGTTATAACAACACGTTTCTAGTAGTGGTTTCCCTAGACTTCTAGGAATTTCAGGTCCTCTAGTGCTTCATTAACTAGATTGTCTAGAAAAACTAAGTCATCTAAGGGGAGAGAACATACTGGATCATCTCCTTCTCTACTCAAGTGATAATCCATAGTGGTCACTTCGTAGCATCCCTCATGCTCTGACAATGATGCTTTCTTGAAGGTTTGAGGACATTGTCTGAGACTCTTTTGTCTCCTACTCTGAAAATCAGCTCCCCCTGGTGTACGTAGATCAGTACCTTCCCAGGGGCTAGGAAATTCCTTCCCAGAATGAGAGGCACCTCTTATTCTTACTCTATATTGAGGATGATGAAATCTACGGGTGGATTAGCCTGCCCATCTTGACCATCATTTCCTCTAGTATCCCCTTCAGATATTTGATGGATCGATCAGAAAGTTGAAGGACTACTCGGGTAGGCTTTAGATCATTGATCCCTAACTTCTTAAAAACCCCGAGGGGAATGAGGTTGACGATAGCCCCTAAGTCGAAGAGGGCCTTCCCAAACTCACATGGTCCAATAGTGCATGGGATAGTGAATCTATCTAGATCCTGGAGCTTCGGAGTAATCAAATGTTGTATGACTACTGAGCACTCCTTGGTCAGGGAAATGGTGACCAGATCCTACATATTTCTTTTGTTGGAGAGGATCTCCTTCATGAATTTCGCATACGTGGGCATCAATGTCAGTTCCTCTACAAAAGGTATGTTGATGTGAAACTTTCTGAATACTTCCATAAACATGCCGAACTAGTGGTCCAGATTTCTGTGCTTCATCCTCTCTAGGAAGGGTAAGGCAGGCTCGAAGGGTTTGACAACCCCCTTTCTTTTACTCTGTAAAGCCTCTTTTGGTGGGCCTTTGGATGAGAAGGGGTATGTAACTGTACCTTATTCATCAGAAGAGGATGTAGGTGCACCTGGCTATGCGGGTTCCTTCTATTGTATCTCATTTCCAATTCTTATTGTGATAAAATGGGCCTCCTCCATCGGGTTCTTCTCGGTGTTACCCGGTAGTGTACTGGGATGCCTTCCCAAGAGTTGGTTTTCCAGTTGGGCAATTTGGTTATCTAGGCCCCGAATAGAAGCCTCCTGATTCTGGAATCTAGTCTCATTGTTAGATATAAACTTTTTCATGAGATCCTCTAACCATGAGATGTTCTCCTGCTGATGTGGATGTGCAGCTGGTAAAGGTGGTGCCTACCATGGCTACTTGAGCTGATGGTTTTGATACACTTACTGAGGGTAAGAGCCTTGTTGGTGATGCTATTTCCTCGGGTACTAGCTCTTATACTGAGGTTGACCGTAGCCGGTTGGTCGCTGGGGTGGAGGATTCTGCTGTTGTTGGCCCCCACCTACGTTCTGTTGATCACTCCATGTCGGGTTCTGGTATTTTTGGTAATGATTTGGCCCTCAGTTTTGATCAGCATAGCTCACTTCACTCATCAAAGGTCCGAGTATAGGTCCTGGGAATTCTCCCATGATGTGGTTAACACCACATTTGATGCACGCTAGATGGTTTGCCGCATGTACTTGGGATGTTCCCTTTAGATTGAGTGATTCAATCTTTTTGGACACAATGTCTAACTGGGTAACAAGCATAGTACTAGCATCTATGTTGTGCATACCTAATTTTTGTATTCCCCACTCGGAATTCCATTGGAAGCTATTGGCATACATGTCTTCCAGTAGTTCGAATAGCTCTTCGAGGGACTTTCTCATCACTGTACCTCCAACAACAACATCCACCATAGACTTTGTGTTTGTCATTAATCCTCCGTAAAAGGCTTTGACCTGCATCTAAATTGGTAGTACATGGTGTGGGAATTTGCGCAGCATATCCTTGAAGTGTTCCCATGACTAGTACAATGGCTCTGAGTCGTGCTGCTAGAATTTGTGTATTTCATTTCGCAAAGTAACCATCTTTGAAGGTGGGAAATATTTGGATAGGAACCCCTGAGCTAGATAGTCTCAGGTGAGGATATATCATTGTGGCAATCTTTTTATCCAGTCTTTCGCCTTATCCCTTAGAGGGAAGTGGAAAAGGTGAAGACAAATAGCGTCTGTAGACACTCCATGGTAGTGAAACATGTCACAAACCTACAGAAAATTAGAGAGATGGGCATTGGGGTCCTCGATGGGCAGGCTGCTGAACTGAATGGTGTTTTGGATCAGCTGTATAATGGAAGGTTTCATCTCTAAGTGTTGGACCTGCACCAGTGGACAGACGATGCTTGTGTCATCTCCATGAATAGATGGAAAGCCGTACTCCATGAGAGTACAGTGGGGAGGTGGTTGCTGAGGGAGTGGAGGCAGCATGTATTATTGTTCCTAAGGGGTGAAGTACAGCCCCTGACTGGGAAGAAATAATGGAATCCTCTCCGATTGGGACTATTGGAGCTGTTGCGGGCCATATCTTAGAGCTTGTGGAGCTTTCTAGTTCTGGTTGTCATCCGGACCAAACGGTTTTCCATCCCCTTGGATAGGAGTCGGATCTCCTTATTCATTTTGAGACATGTTATTTTTTTGGTTGTGATCGTCCATGAGTGTTCGTCATTGCCTCAAAAGAGTTTTTTCAATCTCTGGGTCCATTGGGAGAAACCCTGATGTCTGGGCGTTCTTGGAACGAGTGAGGTAGCCGCTCATACACCTATGAACCTACACAATACTAAACACACCAAGTGTAAACTAGGAAGAAGAATGATAAACAGAAATGAGATTAGAAAAGATATTTTTTAAGGAATTTTTTATTTTTCTTTCCACTAAATTTTGATACAAACTTAATTAAAAAAAAGAAAAATTTAACTTTTACTTCTCTAGAAACGTTGCCAAAATTGGGTAGTCATTTTACCAAAGGTATGTTATCAGTTTCCCAAATTATTTTACCCTAACGATTATAGTATCAGTAAGGGGTCAATTCACAGGGAAAAGAAGTTACTTTTGTCTTGCTTATCTAGTTTTTACTTGATTCAGTGATGTGTACTAAATTTAGATTCAATTTTTTAAGCTTTTAATGAAAAGATGATTGGATTTTAATTTCTTTAGAAAATTACTTAAAGGATAAAAGAAAAACATGATAATTTTTTTCTTGATGCAAATGTGGAGGGAAATTCATTGGGGATATGGATTTTTAAAAGGTTTTTTTTAAAATAAAATTGCTTATGAGGTTTTGTTTTTCAGGATAACATAACTCTCTGGGTTTCAGTTGTGATAAGGTTTCCTTGGTCTGGTAAACTATGAATGGAACTGAGTAAACTAACTCCTCGGTCCGGTAGTCAATGTTTCATAGTTCTTTATTTAGATTAGTCCATTTTTGAGTCGGTGAATACTTCCAATGATCATGAAAGTATTCATCGTTATTCTTCTTTTGAGTCCCTGAAAATCCCTCCATTGGTCTGGGTCAGAATTTTCAGTGATAAAATGAAGTGATTAAAGAAGAATAAGAAGGGTTAAACAAAACAAACACAATCATAACAACTAATCCAAATTAAAACTCTTTCATCACCCACAACCCCAACACACTGGGTGATTAGTTACACATATAAGAAAAGATGAAAACAGAACCCTCGATACCTGATGTGGTCATCGCAGAAACTTCGAGGAGAGATGATTTCTTCGGTAGAATGGTTGAATGACAGAGTAATGGGATGATGGTTAGCATGATAACATAGCAGTAGAACCTCCTTCCTTTAGATCTTTACTAATGAACCATAAATCGGAGGCTCATACCTCTATTTATAGAAAACAAAAGTACATGGCGTGTATCAAAAGTACACATCGTGTAGTCTCTTCAACATGTTTTTGCCATCTTTTTCTCCACTGGTGGGTGGCCTTATATTCCATATTTGACTTGGAACAAGGCGTCGCCTGGTAGGTGGAGGTACACAACATGTAGTGCTACCATACACGGTGTCTACTCTCATTTATCAGCCACCAACCACTTCTATAAGGGGAGAAACATCATATATATGATGTACACGGCGTGCAAAGGTTAGCCAACCACATGGGTGTGTAGACTTATTCTCAGCCACCAACCACTTCTAGAAGAGGATACACGGTGTTTATATTCTATACACGGCGTGTACGTGCTACTGGTAACTTGGTCATGTTCTTGGCCTCGCCAATCCGTGTCGGGGTTCTTATACACGGCGTGTATCTGAAAGTACCTGATGTGTAGTTTGGAATTTTTGATCAATTTTCCCCGATTGGTGTCTTTGTCATGGAAATACCTGAAAAGAATTATGATTACCGAATTACATCATTTTATCTCCAAAAGAACTTGTATCTGGTGAAAACATGTTTTAAAAGCTCGATAAAATGTACGAAAATGTATACACAATTCAGGCACATCACTTGGCCAGCTGGCCCCTATTGGGGTTGGCTTGGTGGTTGGATTCGCCCTTGGTTAATGGTTATCCCTTGGCCCTAGTTTTTGAAAAAAAACATAAAAAAGAGTTAGAAAAAACTATTAACCCTTGACTATTCAATAAAATATCATAAATAAAATTTCAAATTTAAAATTCAATAGTCTTTTAATATTTTAACACCATTTTAATTGCACATTCAAAAAACCCATTATTTATTAAAACATTGAAAATCATAGCTTAATTTGATAATAAAACACTTAAAAGCATTAAAATTTGATAAAAATTATGCACAAAATTTATGCCTATCAAATACCCCCACAATTAAACCATTCTTGTTCTCGAGAATAAAATCCCCTTTATGAGTTAAATAGGGAACCAATGTTATAAATATTCAAATTTAAAAGTAATTAAATCAAGCAATTTTCAATGTAAAATCAAATTTTTAAACTTCCACATAAAATATCAATTTAATTTCTCAATTTTCAAAGATATAATCAATTCAATAATTTTACATTCCTCTATTTGAAAAGGATGGAACATCTTCTCTCATTCATTCAAGTTCCTCAATTCATTATTATTAAACATGTCAAATCACGATTTACATCACTTTATAATATTTTCACTCATCACACATGATAAAATTAAAGTTTATTTATGATCATATCATGAATATGTGATCCTTATCCATAGTCTTTTAAATGAACTACTTTCTCCACTTTTTAAAGAAAAAAATCACATAAAATCGCAAGGGATTGCAATTCAAGTTCAAATGTATCTGAGGATTAAGTTTGGTAGGATTTGATGTTTTAAAATTAAGGCTAAAGGGGTAGGTTTATCTCTTAAATCATAAATAATGATATCAAAAGTTAAAGTGTCATGCATTTATCCCTTTAAAATTTTAATAACTCCCATCTTCCCCAAAACTCAAAGTAAAGATCCTGATTAAATTAAGCATAATGATTGATTTTCACACTCTCTTAAAATTTTCTTTACCTTTATACTTTCTTTTCCTTTTTCAAATAACCTTTTCTTTTTTTTCAAAATTTATTCTTAGAATAAACCTCACATCTCCCACCTAATCACATATGATAAAATATTAGGTCTAGTAATGGTGTTTTTTGGTTTTTTTTCTAAATCACAACCCATTTTCTCATTTTTTGGTTTTTTTGTCATTTTCATTTTTTTATATTCAGTAGGGGAAAAAATTAAGTATCATGAATGAATCAACAACCTTAATTTATTCCCATAATAATCACCCCCACACTTTTTCCTTAAAATAAAAATCATCCCTTTCACCATGGTTCCCTTCACCCCCACACTTCAAGTTTAAAATATCATTCAATTACTAAGAGGACAGTTGGAATGGATAAATATGGATTTAAACATAGCTCATTCATGAAAAGTTAATTCATTATTTATAGGGTTTAAAAAGGATTTATGTAAAGGTGGTATTTTAAGGATAAGTTCTTTTTAAAAATATTCCTTAATCATTTTAAATGTGGTTTTTTATAGTCATAGATTTGACAAGTTCAAATGAAAGTTCTGGTGGGTGACATGTCCCAATATCCCTCAATAAATATGCTTAAGAATAGAAATAAATTAATTGGTCTATCAATACTCTCAAGAATGGAACATATGATTTAGGAAAATCACTCAAGGCATGATTAATAATAAAAAATAAATTCACATGAATTTCATAAATTTCATAAATTCAAAGCATGAAAAATTGTTGGTAAATTTCATTTACATAATAAATCAATCAATTCCCTCAAATAATGAGTACTCATTTTAATATCCATGCTTTACTTTAATATTCCAATTTTCCATTTTAATCATTCAATCTTATTAACATTGAAATATAAAACATGGAATCATAGGATTCCTAAGAAACTCATGTCTCCTAGATAAGAAAAGTAAAGCATAATTAAAGTATGGTCATGCAATTTCAGTTTAAATCTCAGAGCATGTTTTTAGACAGAAATTTAAGAAGTTTATAAGATAATAAATAAAAGTGAATTCCCTTTTAAAAATATATCTGTGTTCCTCTTACTATACTATTTGGGGCTACCGTGTGCCATAATGAACCTAAAAAATAAAATTAATCATTAAAACTTAAGGACCATGTCATTAAATCTCAAACAGATATAGGGAGTGGGGATACATGCCTGACTACTTCGTAAAACTAAAATTGAAATCTAAATTCCTTGAAATAAATTATAAAGGGATATGTCTTAGTATGATCCCCCAAGTGGACCCTGAATTTTTACTACCTTCAGAGGGTATTACTATCTTTTATCCAAAGTTAGTTGGTGGATGTAGTTTCATTGATTTAAAACAACACATGTGGCTTTTCTCAGCTTTTGATTTATCCTTATTGTTGAGGAATGACTCATGGATAGAGTATACCAAATACTCCCCCTTCACAATTAGGTATAAATTTAATAGAGGTGGTAGGATGAAGTATTAATCATTCTCTTCTTTTGTTGCTACATTTGAAACCTTTTTTCTCTTTTCTAGTGTTTTCTTCACATAGGCTGCATGAATTGAATGATCAATGGGGTAGTAAAAATATATATTTACTTGAATAAAATTCTAATTTTAATTTTTAATAATTAATTTATTCCCTTTAATATGGGAAGCCTATTATTTTATTTCCTCAAGCTCTTCCACTTGGATCTTCTGATGGGGCTCCTCAAATTCATGTTCATTGAAATCAAGGAGCTCTATGTGTTCCTCAAAAGGTTCATTTCTTGTTTATTAATCCTCTTATAAGGTATATAAAATATTTTCTGATTCTATATAATTAAAATATTAGGGAGTGATACACAATTCAGTTTTAATAAAATCAGAAGAAATGGAGTCAAATTAAGGTTCAACTACATGATTTGGTTCAGTTTCAATTTCTACTTCAGTGGTAAGGGCCTCTTGGAGTTGATTCTTAGTTGATGGAGGTAGGTAGTTGGGATCTTACATTTTTACTTCAAATTACACCACTTTTATGGTATTTACTATCAATAGCGTTGGATATTCTTCTTTATAAGGGATTGGGAGATCAAGAAGTTCCTCACATTTTTTATAGAAGTCATCCAGTTCTTACTGATCTTCCACATGTATCTCATCAGGAAAGTCTTCAACCTCAATCTCTTCAAGTGAATTAGGGAATAAAAGTGGCTCATATTGTAGTTTAATTTTAGGTTTATCTGATGATGTTTATAAATATGCAGTTATCTAATACATTTGTCCTTGTATATCTTGCACCATCTTTCCATGTTATTGAATATCATATTTTAGTTTTTGATTTTTTCACTTTCTTTTGAAAATTTTTTGTAGGAACTTCTTCAAATTTGTTGGGAGGAAACGAGTAGCAATATTCTTGTGTCTTGTCCAATTCTTGGTAAAATTGCAGGAAGTATTCCCATAATTCAGTTATCTCTCTTTCCAATCCTTACATCACTATTTTCTTAAGGGTCTCCTTTATCTCCTAGATGAGGTCCTTGAATTCCTCTTCTATCCAAATTTGGCTTTGGTCCCCCATGGTCTATCTATCCCACATGACAACACTATATTCTAGAGACTAGGGTGATTTGGCCACTGGTTCTTGCACATGTGAATAATCATTCCATGAAAAATATTATTCATTTGAAAACATCATGGAAAAAATAAAAATTTTATGGTTTTTCTGTTTTTGTTAAAGAAATAAAATCTATCTATAATGTGAAATGAGAAAAGGTAAAGTAAACTAATTTTCATCTCTCTGAAAATAAATCCAATTTTTAACGCATGCCTATCATGGGGTGTGGGAAAATCAATATTACTTTCCTAGTTCAGTATAGTGGATGACCAAATTCATCTCACTTTAGGATCTTCTCAATTTGTTCACTTTATTCTTCTAAATCACCTAAAATAATTTTTTTATTGTTTTAAGTATTCATGAAAATAATAAAAACTTTTTTGTTTTTGATTACTTTTAAAAATGATATACAATATGGAACTTTAAATTTATACTACCATGTAGTTCTAAAAAATGATTTAAGGAGAGAAAGGACTTGGTTTTGGGTTTGTTTTGGGTTCAATCATTATTCTAATTTATATTTTTTATTTCAATTTGATAATCCAAACAAGAAATATCATGTTTGAACTACTATTCTTTATTTAGAAATTATGGAAATCATTGAATGCCTAATAAATATCAATTCCACCCCCTCTTTTAATCAAGGTTGATTAAATAGTCAAGTATTTTATAAAATTTATTTCTACAAGGATTACTTGATTAAATGGGTAAGTAGTCATTTTTTGTGAAAATAAATATTGAATTAAATTTTTTATATATCAATATAAAAATATGTTATTTTAAATGTAAGCACATGGTTTTGATTAAGGTTATTTATGATTTGAGAGACCTATTAAATAGTTTTCTTATAGGTGTTTAGTGTGTGTTTTGTTTTAGGTATTTAGGATATGATCATGTTAATATATAAAGTTTGAGGAATAGAATTTATGATATTATAATATAAGGTTTACATCATGTTCAAATAGAGTTAAAAGGGTATAGGGGTTTCCCAGTATGTGAGGGAACAAAATCATTTATTTGATTCAACATGTTTTCACCTTATATTCTAGTAAATAGTTATATAATGGACCTGTCAATTCCTAGGGAGGTTTCAAGCTGTTTTAGAGTGTTCTATTTCTTTTCTTATTAGAGTAGGACTCCTACTATTGAAGTTATTGTGAGTTTTCCTTGGTTAATATAGATGTTTAGAAATTTGTTTTTTAGATTCATTTTCTTATTTTATTACCTTAAATATGAGGGGTGGACAAGGAAATTTTTAGTAATGGTTTGAGGTGTGTGGGTATATATAAGTTTCATCTTCTTATTTTTAATATTATCTATTTTGGTTATCTCATGTAGATAATATTATTATTATTTTGATCTATTTTTTATCATTAGGAATGGTTTGAGTGTAACCCATAAAATGTTATAATTTAAAACACATTTCTTCCAAACACATAAAGGATTATAAGTGTAACACCCCGAGATTTTGTAAATTATTATTTTTGAATTAATTTAATTTTTTGATATTTTTCATTTCACACAACTCCACAATTAGTTTTTTATTATTAAATAACTAATTAAAACATTCCTTTCACATGACACTGACTTTTTGTACATTACACAACACCAACTCGGCATATGATACATGGAACATCGAATCGGTGTACGTTACATGCAAGCATGACTTGGTGTACCTTACAAGCAACCCATATGTTTCTACAAAACATCATTTTACTATTATAATTATTTAAATGAGATAATTATAACCTATCCGTTAAACATAGCAATATAAATAGTATTAACTACTTCTCAAATATTGTTTATAATTGTTTTATAAAAAAAACATATTGATAATGAAAGATATATCTTTTGGTAAAGTATTTATTTGTTTAAAAATACTATGAACTACACTTCATGAACTTTTATAAAAAACAATAAAATTAATTTTAGACACATCTATAAATTTAATTTGATAAAATAAACTTCATTTTTGAATCTATTTTCCCGAAATTATCTTAGGGTGAATTTTTTCTATTAAATTGAGAAACTTCATTTTTTGATGAATAGTGAAAAATACTACATTTTAGTTAATAACTGTCTTTTATTTAAATAATTATTAATGTTAAATTATAATTTAATTTTTTTAAATGAACATTAGATCAATTATACATATATTAATACCATTTAGGTCATTATAATCAATTTTACTTTTAAATTGAATATAAAAACTTAACAAAATTTTGAACATTCTTCTACTTTAAAAACTCATAATTTCGTCCTGTCTGCGAGATTAGAATTAATCTTAAATGTGATTAAAATTAATCACAGTGATTAAGGTCAAATTAAGCTTAATTATGGACTAAACCTTAATCTTAGGGGGCCAAATGACCTAGAAAATTGTCAAAAAACCATTATCTGGACGTATTTAGACCCTATACTCCCTTTTCTATAATTTTTATCATTATTGGATCCACTTGAAAAATGAAAAATGTGGGTGAAATTCTCTCTTCAAATATTTACAAGAGTGCCACTCCTCCTTCCCTATAAAAGGCCACCGCCTCTCCCTCTTCTTCACACATCTCAAACTACTTAGTTTCATCTAATATCTACCCAATACACTTTACAACATCCCTAAATTCCTCCTTGAATCATCCCATTGGGAATAAAGTCTTCCAATGAAGCCTTTTGGCACAAACCAAAATGAGTTACTTGGTTAATAGGTAACATCTTCTCTCAAGTCCTTTCTTTTATTTTCCTTCTCCACCCTCCACTCTTTTTATTCCATGATTTTATAAAAACACCAGTATACTCAATATAAAATTATGTTGTTATGATAATGGTTTTATGTACACTTACACACACCTACATCTAATGGGTAATGAACATAATTTTTACGTGCACGGTGAACTACTACCTCATTAAACGATGATTGTTCAATTTTCCTTACCTCCTCTCATGGTGGAAATTATGATGGACACTATATTTATATATGTTATATATTATATTTATTATTTATTTAAGTTTATTTATTAATTTTAAAACACATATATTTTTTACTTTCTATTTTGTGTTAATATGATAATTTTGTTTGAGGAAGTGTGGACCACTTCCCCCTCAAAGCGATGTGATTCATTCACACACTACATAAAATATATTAAGGATGGGTTTAGAGAAATTATATGATATAAATGATATAATAATGCTAATGGAATAATGATGTGTGTGTGTGTGTGTTTTTTTTGTGTGCATATATATATATATATATAAACATATGTCATTTACCTTCTTTCTTTCAATACGACCATAAAAATAGAAACAACATTCATGCGTACGTATGGCTTATCATATCCATGAATGGTGTATTCCATTTAATAATTATATATTATATAGATCATTATGATAAAAAATATACTCGATATAAATGATATTTATATCATGTTTAACATTATTTAATCATGATATAAGTATAATGACCAACAATATAACAAATTAAGACACATACGAAGAACAAAGAGAATATTACCTGAAGTGAAACCTTAACATAGGATGGTTAACAAGCACATAATATATGGTCATAACCAAACTATATATGGTATTATATATAATAATATGATTTTTAAAAATATTTATAGTAAATTTATATTTATTATACAGGTGGTTTGAATGAGTACGACGAGAGTCAAGACACAAGGTAAGGGGATTTCATCTCACTTTTTATTTTTGTGAGATACATGCTATGTTCGCCACTCTTTCCTTTTGTGTGTTTTATGTAATAACCATGATTGAATTATATGTACCTTATAAATATATTTATGGATATTCACATGTCCATTTTATGATCTTTCTTTCATGGGTCTTACATTTCAAAAGTTACCAAATAGATAAAATGGTTTTTTTCTCAATTTTCCATTTTTGAGACTCGTGTTTTGTTATGCACCTAAATTCTTTTTCAAGGTATATATACTTATATTTTACATGCTATATCATGAACTTAATTATTTTCATGATATTCTAATCTTCATTTAATTTCCTTTTCTTACATGGATAGTATGATCCCAAGTTTTTAAGTTATAAGAGTTTATTGAGACAATCTCATCGATTTTCAAGATTATTTATGTTTATGATTACTTAAATGAGACATTATGATCCATATCTCAATAAAACTCATGATTTTCCTTATACAATTTTTAATCAAGATATATCCATGTATTGGTACCATTTTCCTACTCTTTGGTACTTAATATAATTAAGAAAATGTTTTTATGAAAAATATGATTGTATCTCTCTTTTCCATCGGAAATCTATTTTATTTCAAAACCATGTTTTAAAGAATGTTTTAAAAGATACTTTTAAATTATATTTAAATATAATTTTGAATAAAAAGTATTTTAAAAATGTTTTATGGTTTTAAAGTATTTATTTATAAGTTTTCAAAGTTATTTTCAAATAAATGGTTTTTAAAAAAATCAATATTTCTTTATATGTTTTCAAAGTGTTTTCAATGAAAAAGGTTTATAAAATGTTTTGAATATTATTTTATAAGTTTTTAAGGAAAAAGGTTTTATTTTTTTAACTTCTTTTATAATTTTTCAAGTAAATAGGTTTTTAAAATGATTTCAATCCTTATTTCTAAGTTGTCAAAGTATTTTCATAGAAAATGGATTTCAAAAAGGTTTTATTCTTTTAGAATACCTTCTCAAAGAAGAAAGTATATTTTTCTCAAGAAAATTTTTCAAAATATATTTCCAAGTTATTTTCCATCTAAGATGAAATATATTTTTTTTAATCAGTCCCTTCTAGTAAATTATCCAACAGTTCCATTCATATTCATTCTTGAATGGCTTATGTTTTGATGGAATAATTATTATGACACCCATTTCACTTACACAGGTTATATACTTTTGAAACCTGATTCTCTCCATGGGTTATGATTTTATGAAATTATTATAAAACCTATTTATTTTTCATAGGTTATGATGTGAGAAAATTTTAATGATTCCCACTTCATTTCATGTGTTATGATTTGATGTTTATAAAACCCATCTATTTTTATGGGTCATGATCTAATAAAGTTTTTTATATTTTGGAACATTTAAGAATGATTTTATTATGATATGGGTGGGACCTATATCTCCCTCCAATTAATTGGGTAATGATGGATGGATCATGAGTATAAATGTTATATGTCAACCTGATTACACATTAGAAATATTATTCATGGACCTAATTGTATGTCTATAAGTTTATGCATGAACCTAATTATATTTTCAAAATGTTATGATTGAACCTTATTATGTGTTCACAATGTTATGTATGGACCTGGTTTCATGTCCATAATTTTATGTGTGAACCTGATTACATGTTCAAAATGTTATGAGTGAACCTTATTATGTGTTCACAATGTTATGCATGGAACTAGTTGTATGTCCATAAGTTTATGTGTGAACCTTATTACATGTTAAAAATGTTATGATTGAACCTTATTACATGTTCACAATGTTATAAATGGAACTGGTTGAATGTTCATAAGTTTATGCATGAACCTGATTATGTGTTCACAATGTTATGTGTGAACTTGATTACATGATCACAATATTATTCATGGACCTGGTTTTATGTCCATCAGGTTATGCGTGAACCTTATTACACATTCAAGATGTTATGAATGGACCTGGTTTCATGTCTATAAGGTTATTTGTGAACCTTCTTACACATTCACAATTTATTCATGGACCTGGTTTCATGTCCATAATGTTATGTGTGAACCTGATTACACATTTACAATGTTATGCATGGACCTATTTGCATGTCCATAAATTAATGTGGGGCTTGATTTTATGTCCTTAACTTAATTAGTGAACCGGTTTCTACTTATAAATGTTTACAAAGTTATAAACCAATGTGCATGCCGCAAATCCCATGTCTAATTCCTATGTTATGATTTCATGACTTATGCTCTTAATTCTCTTATGATCATTGTATTATGAACTGATAATATTTATTATGATCTTGAATATTTAGGGTATGATCCTCAAATGTTATTATCATATTCCATACCCCTTTTTTTCATGTTATGATTGCGCATTTCCTTTATTTACCCTTAGGGAGCATTTAAGCTCGCCCATTTCTTATGTTTCCTTTCCCCATGTTATGAAGAAATATTTTTAGTATAAGTACTCAAGGTGGATATATTTATGGTAGATGTTGAATATATTTCACCATGATAGAATATTTTGTTTCCAAGTTTCCAAATACACTAAACTATTATGGTCCTTGGGTATGTATTTTTGCAATGTACTGAATATTCATAAAAAATGATAGAATATCCATGTATGTTAATCATGGGTTGCAATAAGAAGATGGTGGAAGAGTTTTATAGAGTTTATTATAATCTCCCCTAATCATACATGTGGTATGGATTTTATTAAAAACGAGTATACCCTTTTGGATATACTTGTGAAGGTTTTGACTACTAAATATGGGAGATATCTTATAGTGATACGTGTCATTGTTAGAGGTGGAATCAGAATTTTTTGGATATCAGTGATGTGAAATCCATGCTAACTTATTTTTTTTTAATTTTTATTAATGGATAGTATTGGTGGTATTTTTAAGGAAATTGAATAGAGGTTTTGGATATTTTAGGATATGTGAAATATACCTATGATGGATAACTTTACTATTATTAAAATAGGGGTTTACTAATGGGTTGTAGTAAAAATATATTATTTATTATTCCTAACATATATGTTCTAGAATAATCTACATAAAAATAGAGTAACATGAAATCCAACTTCGCTACTTTTGTCAATAACAGTTTTATCTATTTTTTCATGAAATTCCAAGATCCTTGACCCTATTTTAAAATTTGGGGATTGCATGAACTTTTATGATCTAAGGAAATATATTTTTACACAAATTTAGAAATCCAAGCCACAATTAAATGAAAATCAATAATAATAATTTCTAAGAGAATCCCGCTATCCAATAAAAAAATTCCCAACATATTTATTACCACCTTTTTTCCCATACAAAAACAAATCAAGAACCTGGACCAATAGTTATATGTTTACCCTAGGTTTTTTCTATTCATGTCACCCTTGTGTAAAATGATAACTTTTCAGGAATCATAACCAATAACATCAAAATGTTAGGTTCCCCTTATTAGAAATATCAATAACTTTCTCCTCTGATTATGAATATCATATGTGTATTTATTTATTTTTTTGTAAAAATGAATATTTTATATACCTAATAGGATGGATATGAATTGAAAGTGGATGAACACTAATCATATGTAAAAATAGTGTGAATATGTACTTAAATAGTTTATCAAGTTTGAAATAGAGCATGCATGTGGCCCTTCTCAAATCTTTTATCCGTTTTTATGTTTTTTTATTCAAGAAAACTTAGTCCAAAAGAGTTGGAAGAATATTTTATTTGTCATAGAATAGTTCAGAGCTATATATGTTGGACTAAACATGTGGAAAAACTGAATGTGCATTCTAATTGGGATGATACTGCAATTTATGGACCATTTGATATGAATACTAGTGTAAATGATGATGGAGATTGTGTGGAAGAAATGATAATGGAAATTTAAGATGACACTCATGATTGTCTAAAATTTTTTAAGAAGTTGAATAGCTATGGTAAGATACAATTGTGTACTAGTTATACTAAAGACAAAAATATTGTTAGCAGTATTGAAGTTATATAATTTTAAAACTTTAACAGATAGAGCAACACCGAATTTACAGAACTACTTGGTCTCCTGAATGATATGCTACAACAATAAAATGAACTTCTTGGTCGAACATGTGATGCTAAATGAATTTTATATTCAATGGGGATGATATCTAAAAAAAATTAGTCAGGTCCAAATGATTTCATATTTTTTTCCAAGGACCATGAATCACCCATAAAATTACCTAAGTGTGGCATGAATCATTACAAGAATGATTAATCAAGTCCTTCAAATGTTGTATGGTATTTTCCTATTATTCCATGGTTTAGAAGACTGTGTGGATTTCAAGAAACTGTGAGACAATTGACATGGCATATAGATACAAGAATTAAATAAGGGAAACCATGATATCTAGTGAACTCTCCTTGGTGGAATAAAATTGATTATGAGTATCCTGAATTTGGAAATGAGTTGAGAAACTTCCATTTTCATTATCTAAAAATAGAATAAATCCTTTTAGTGTATAAAGTAGTATAAATTTTACATGTTCAATTATGTTGGTAAATTATAACTTTCTTTAATGGTTTTTCATGAAGCGCAAATACATTATATTATCTTTGCTAATATCTAGTCCCAAAAACCCGATAATAATATTGATGTTGATTTGGAACTACTGATTGAAGATTTTAAATTGATGTACGATACATGTGTTACAATTTATGATACTTATATAAGTGAATAATTCACATTGAGGTAAATGTTTTGTGGGATGATAAATTACTTTACAGCTTATGGAAACTTTTTAGGCTATAACATTAAAGGAATGTTTGGGTATCCCATTTGTGAATAATGAAGACAATCTATTTGGTTAAAACATTCCATGAAGACTATGTTTTTAGGAAATTATAAATTCTTATATCGACAAAATAAATACCATTCATGTATGATATCATTCGATGGGAATATCGAACAAGGTATAATATCATCTCCACTACTGGGTGATCAACTATTTGATAAAGTAAAAGAATTTGAAAATGTTTTCAATAAACCATTTTCAATAAACCATATAAAATTAGGTTGGATAAAGAGATCAATTTTCTTTGAATTTTCATAATGTAATTTTTTTACAATATAAATTTTGTTGATATCATACATGTAGAAAACAATTTATTTGATAGTGTTATTGGAATGTTACTAAATGTTCTTGGAAAAATAAAATATGGCATCAAGGATAGTGTGTACATGATTGACATGGGGATAAGGAAGGTTAGGAATCGTTGAAGGGTAAAAGATGGAATTTTCTTCCTCCATTAGCTTAGATTCTATTTATATAAGAAAAATATAAAATTTTCATTTTCCTTAATGGTGTAAAAGTTCCAGAGGGATATTCATCGAATATCATGAACATAGTTTTAATGACTAATTTGATGTTATAGAGACTAAAATCACATGACTATCATGTTTTCAGACAAGATTTTATGCCCGCCACTTTACATTATATTCTACCTAAAAATGTACAACATACATTAACCGGACTCTCCTTCTTTCATAAATCCATATAAAATAAATTTATAGACTCATAGAAGTTTCCAATCATGAATAATTATGTTTAAATCATATTATGTTGATTTTAGATGTTCTTACCACTATAATTATTTAATATAATGGTTCACCTAATGTTTAACTTGGTTATAGAGGTTCAATGATGTGGTTCTTTCCATTAAAAATGGTTGTACCCCATTGAATGGTATATGAATATTTTTAAAGGGTATATCTAGAATCGAAGTTGGACATATGGTTGTATTGAATAATGAAATATTGTTAAAGAAGATGTTTAATTCTATACCAATTACCATCAAATATTGATAGCATAAGTCTCAAAAAGTCTCATCATAGAAAATTACTTATGGATGAAAGTTATTTCTAGAAGATATGCTGTTACAATTACCATCACATGGTAGGAGAAATATCACCTTTACATTTTACATAATAGTGAATATGTTGATCCATATGTTGAATCCCAAAAATAATTTTTTATACATTTTAATCCAACAAGGGATGAAGGATGGACACCAAATACACATAATAAATAGTTTATAGGATGGTTTTGAGATCATATTTATATGGATTTATCTAAAAATATGAATTCAAGTGTTGAATGACTTCGATGGCTATCCAAGGGACAAAATGAAAATGTTATATTTTATACTGGTTTCTTAATTAATGATTAGATTTTAAATAAAAAATAACATTATAACTATAGTACGATGAAAAATATTAGATTTATGATTATGGTGGAAGTGATGCACATATCTGGTTCTAATTATAGAAATACAATTTATGAGAATATGTCAAATTTTTGCATCATTAAATAGATATACAAGTTTGATTATACAAAATTTTAAGTGTCAATTTTCTATTGCAAATGGGTTGACAATAGGAGTGTAGTGAAAGTTGATAAAATGGGCTTTAGAAAGGTGAATTTAAGTATGGAAGGGTATAAGTATAATTCATTCATAATGGAATCACAAGCAATATAGTTATTTTATGTCTTAGATCCTATAAAAAAGAATTAGTTAATGGGACATGTTATTGGGCCACTTGGTCTTGGGCCTATGGGCTATATAATTGGTCTCCCTCAACCCATATATAATTATGTACTTTCTTTTATAATAAAATAGAGACTTTGACTCCATATTCAAAAATAATAATTAGTCAATTTTCTTGGTAGAGACTAAAACAACTATAGGGTTAGATGGAAATGCAATCAAGGATAACCCTTTTATTGGGAGATCACAATAATTTCATGGTGGATCGCATATAAAAATTTTCTTGTACATTATAGGGGACAATAAATAGTGGATTTTGATTCTAGATAGAGGATCCAAATCATTTCAAACTTTAAAGAAAGGAAAGAGAGTTAAATTAATAGGTTAATTTAATTTTTAATAAACTATGTTTTTTTTCTCAAAATATTATGTGTTCTCTACTATATCAATGTAATATACATTAAATATTTGACTAATCATGATGAAAATGGATTCTTCACATGATGATATTACCAATATCAGGGAATAATAGGTGGTTAATGGTAAAACTATTGAATTATTAGGGTATCAACAACATGTTGATGAAAAAACAATAATTATGTACCATAACTGTGTTGACTAAAATTATCAAGGTAAGAATCATGGGTATAAAATTTGAGGTTGTCTAGAATCAATGCGGATAACATATTGCCCCCGAAAAATAAATGTTCATTAGTTATGTTAGGGTCAAAACGAGAATGAATGTTCCAATTGATATTGATTCATGGTACCATATCCATCCTGTAATAAAGGAAACCCATTGGAAAGATATTAAGGTAATGTTATGATATACTTTCTCTATTTTACTAAAAATTTATATAATGAAAGGTTGATTTAATTTTTGATCTCCCTTATATATTTAATCTATTTTAGTTGGTTTTCATAATAAATTTGTCTTAATAGCCATTGGAAAAGCCCATATAGGCTTCTGGAAACTTCTTACCAAGCTTCATCTTAGATATTTAAAGGGGAAAGTAAATCCCCACCCACCAGTTATGTATTCACACACTATAATGATGGAAACATGGAGTGATTTCAACAATTATCATGATGATAAATCATTTTAAGTGCATTATACTTGATAATATATTATTTTACATTATTTACTTTATCTAATTTGATTCAAAATAATAATAATTTATGAAACAAAAAAGGAGTGATGAAAATAAACAACATGCATAAAAAATTGTACCCTTATCACAAATAAAGGATGGGGTACACTTCACTAGAGAATAAAATATTTTGTATTTTAAATCTAAAATAAATGTTTTATGTGATATGAAAAAACACATGTTACTTTGTTTATATGCATATTGATGAATTAAAATCCAAATCAACTTCCATCCCATGACACGTGTTATGGAAGGAGGTACACATAAATAAATAGGGTAAAATAGTTGATGAAAACTCAAAGAAAATATAGGAAACATGTGTAAGTATGACATAATAGTAATTAATTTTTCATTATAGAAGTATTACATGAAAATGTCTATTTATGTTCATATTTTTTATATAGTTTATCCATAAGAATCGATGGTAACCATACCTGAAGAAAATTTTCTTTTATTAGCTTTGAAGTGACCAAAAAATATAGTCGAGTTAGAGGTGTAGGTTTTGGAGTGTCACCACAAACATATTTTGAGAAGAAAAAACCACAAGAAGATACATATCAGTTGATGGAAGGATTATAGGTGAAAATAGATGCTTTGAAAGATATTATTATCTGGTCTGGATTGAAAGACCAATATATGTGAAAGGATCAAAGAGAACTGGAAATGAAACAAATATTAACACATGAATAGCCAAATGACCCCACTAGCTTTGATGTTATTCATTCCCCCCATTCGCATAAATTACATGAGGTAATTTATTTTTTAATTAATCATTCTTTAAAATTTGAAGAAAAAAACTTATTATAAATTTATATTACTAAAATTTTATAGGGTAAATTTGTATATGATTTCTATCTATCAACACCCACAATCCAATTTTTTGTGAGGGGTACAATGTATAATATCCTGGGAGAAATTATACATAAAAAATAACTCCCAAAAGATCACATGAGACTGGATATTGAAGTATCTCAAGATTTGAGTGTTGAGTTTCATGTTCCACTTGATTATCTGAATATTTCAATGGTTAATGATGATATTTCAACTTACATATCATGACCGTATAATCTTATAAATATACATGAGGTATGCCCTTACCAATTTTTTTCAAATGAAAAACCTAGAATAGTATATGAAAAAAGTTTTAAAGTGAGGTATGGTATTAAATATAGATAAAATGATGGGGAAATAGAAGGTAATATCAAGAAAATATATTGAATAAACCAAGAAAACAAAAGGACTCTTCCGGTATTACCTTCTCCCCACCAGTTACACTGTATCATATATTAAAATTACAACTTCATACAAACACCACATTCAAAGATGGAGATATTTCCAACATTAAATATGAAGAATAAATATTTGTAAATGTAATTACATATGTGGTTTTTCTAAAGATTATAAAAGATATTCTCAAGTTTGAATGGTTGGGAGTCTTAATTTAGAATACATACATGAGGTACATTTTCATAATCCATCAATACAAAAAATGATCTAATATATTCATTAAATTTAATTAATTTCCATATTTTCTATTGGTGTTTATATTACTACATATAAATAGAAAAACCTATGAGTCACTATTTGGATTCATTAATCCATGTATTGTTTCTATGCAAGAAAAATCTTTGCAAGTGAAAGAAATTGATAATAATAAAATGAACTATGAAAGGTGTTCGAGATAAAAAATAATAGACAACAAACTCTTCTTGATTCTTATAATCTAGGGGTAAAACTCTACAATAAAATCATATAAAATATTTATTTCTTTTTTATTACTTATTTGAATTTTTAGAAATAATTGGACACTGGTTGCAATCAATTTGGATACCCCAAATATTTATTTTACGGATCCAATACACAGATTTCCATAAAACCAACAACACATGATGTGTATTGTGAATTCATATTGCACCATAGTCAATATTTTATTGATAAAAATTTAATTATATTTTTTATTTTTTATATTAATGAGAATTTTGTTATGATAGTGTGATCTATAAATCTAGGATAAATCGTGGTATTAGTTCTATCACTGAACATAAGAAGCCTATAGATTTCTTCAAATGGAAATAGATTAAGGTATATATAGAAATATTTAACTATAAAATCATATTTCAAAAAAAATTACTTATTTTTCTAATGTTTCTGCATTTTTTGAAGAAAAATAATGACAATAATTGGGGATATTAAATTTTCAAATTTATGAAAGATGTCATATACTATCAAAAGAATAAAATACCCAAACAGGTTATTTCTGAAGGTAATTAAAATTTCATTAAAAATATTTATTAATAATTTTGTGTCTATATTTTCTAAATAATATCAATATTTACAACAATATACATACTCAAAATAAGAATAAATTTGGTTAAGCGATGAGTGGGAAAAGAACATGATGTTGGAATGTTTTTGAGATCAAATTTATGTGATTAACTGTTATATTTGTGATCAAGTATGATCTATGACCTTAGAGATACACTTGGGATGTGAATCATTAGTATCAAAATGCTTATATATTATTTTTTATCTATTTCTCAAGGAGAAGTATAATGGAGGAAGTCGATTTATTTAAAAATGAATGATCAGAATACATGGTGTAAGAATGTATATAGATGTCATTTAGAGGTGAATTCCTACTACTTATTTAGTTAATTTTATCATAATTTTATCTACTTTTTTTTAATTTCCTTATCATTTTAATTTGATACTTATTTTATTAAATTTACACATTAGTTCAAAACCCACATCACATTCTCAAAACTAAGAAAACAAATTCATATTATTTTGATACTCTAGGAAAATGATCCATAAGTCATTTTTTTATGTGTAAGAATTGACTACACATCAATTTGACACATGATGTGGATGGTATGACTCAAAGTCCATGTTTTCAATAAATAAGTGTCATTTTAGTTAGAAACACATATCACATAGAAAAAACCTATAAAAAGAGCTCATCTTGTATTCAAACTTTAAGATAATGATCCACAATTCATTTTTAACATGTGTTTATTATGAATTTAAGTACGTGTTTTCAATATAAAAGTGTCATTTTAGTTTAAAACACACATCATGTAGCAAAAACCAAATAAACTAGCTCATTTTATTTTAAAAAAAATATAAAAAGATATTGAATTCATTTGTCATGTATAGGAATTTACCGCACACCAATATGACACACAATGTTGTCAGTATTACTCAAAGTATGTGTTTTCAATATAAAAGTTTCATTTTAGTTTAAAATACATGTCATGTCACTAAAACAAAGAAAATGAGCTTGAATTGTTTTGAAACAACAGTAAAAATATTGATAATTTCTTTTTTATGTGTATGAATGTTGGGACCAAGTTGGATGGATAAGGAAGTAAAAAAAGTTTTTTGTTATAGAGTGTTGTCTTTTGTTGTCAAAGAAGCTAAATCAATTCACTTTGTAAAGGACTTGTAAACCAGACGATGCTTTTCTGATAAGTATTTCAAAAATATCATAAGTTGGGAGAACTTGTCATGCAATCCTTATAAAGGAAAGGGGGAGAAATGATGATGCCAGTCATATACAGTTTTTATTGGAAGGAATGATGTTGCTGGAAGATAAGGAAGTTTTAGTACTTCCCATTGTAACTCTGATGATACTAATGTTGATCTATCAAAGGATATATATCACGATAGTAGAGTTCGTGATGAAATCTGAAGAATGGTTATGATAAGTATTGAAGAGAAAAATGAAAAAGGAACAGACCATCTGGAGGCGGCACAAAAGAACAGTTTAAGGTGGCGCCGTTTTCCAGTGTTTGCCAAATTTTTGGGCCTGAAAATTGGAAAATGTAAAGAAGTGATTTTGGAAAAGGAAAGAAAGTGGCGTGCAAGACAAGAGTGGTGCACAAGTTTTTGTGCGCAAGTTTTGGCACGCAATTATTGGCACGCAAGTATTGGTGTGCAAGTATAAGTGGCGCGCAAGTCATATTTCAAAGATCATCCGATCAAAATATGACAAAGGAAATAAAGTGGTGCGCAAGTTAGAAAGTGTCACACAAGTCAAGAGTGTCGCGCAAGTATTGGCGCGTAAGTGCATGTTGTGTGCAAGTCATATTCCAACATCATCATATCAAAATATGAAAAAGGAAAGAAAGTTTCACACTAGTGATGGAAGGGTGTGCAAGTGATGAAGCGGTGCGCAAATGATGTAGTGGCACACAAGTATTGGTGTGAAAGTCTAGGTCGCGCAAGTCACTGAAATGCCTATAAATAGACGACTAGACTCCTCATTTTTTAAGGCTCAATACTTGAGAATTATCTTTGAGCTATGGGCACGCAAGTAGAGAGTTGGGCGTGCAAGTTGAGGGTTGATTAGAAGGCGAGCAAGTTGGGGTCACGCAAGTTGGAGGCGCGCAAGTGTTATTTGGTACGTAGGATGCAAGAAGGCAGTGTGTCTGAAGGGCAGCGCACACGTAGGCAGCGTTTAAGAAGAGGCGCGCAAGTTGTAGGAGTGCAAGTATAGGTTGCGCAAGTGGAAATAGGCGCGCAAGCTGTTTTTCTACAGGGGTTTCTGCTAGCTTCTGGGTAGGAAAGTGAAGAATTACTTTGAAAGATTTGATTTTTGTAAGCTCATTAAGAAGCATTGATCCATTGTATTACCCTATTTATGCTAATAGGGAGCATACAAGCTATTGGATTTTTTAAAAAGTGTTTCAAGAGTGGAAGGGTATATCCTACTCATTGTATTCCACATCAAAGGATTGTTTTCTAGTGGATTGTGTGGTACTGGATTGTTTCCATACCATACCAAGGATTTAGCTACTCTTGTTGAGTAGCGAACCTTGTAAATCTTGTGTTCCTGTGGTTGTGTTTGTTTATCAGGGAAGAAACTCTTTAACAAGAGGTGAAGTTTGTTTCAAAAATGGGAAACTTAAAAAGAAAAAGATATCACTGATTCACCCCCTCCCCCTCTCAGTGATACTTGGATCCTAACTGGGAACTTCAATGAATTTACCACACATCAATCTGACAGATGATGTTGTTGATATGACTTGATATGTGTGTTTTCAATATAAAAGTTCCATTTTAGTTTAAATGGAATGTCACATCACCAAAATTGATAAAATGAGATCATATTGTTTTCAAACTTTAGAAAAATTATCTATAATTCATTTTTCATGTGTAGGAATTGAATGCATTCCAATATGACATATGATGTGGTTGGTATGACTCAAAGTATGTGTTTTCAATATAAAAGTGTCATTTTAGTTTAAAAAGAATCACATAAACAAAACTGAGAAAATGAGATCGTATTGTTTTTAAAAAAATTACAATGATCCATAATTAATTTTTGACGTGTAAGAATCGATCACACATTAATATGACACATGATGTGGTTGGTATGGCTCGAAGTTCATGTTTTCAATAAAAAAGTGTCATTTTAGTGTAAAACACACATCATATAGACAAAAATTAGAAAATAATATCAAAATGTTTTAAAAATTTATAAAAATAATTGATAATTCATTTTTTATGCGTAAGAATAGATTTCATGTAAATATGACACCCGATGTGGTTGGTATGACTTGAAGTGCATGTTTTCAATACAAAAATTGCAATTTAGTTTAAAACACATGTCACAAAACTAAAACTAACAAAATGAGATCAAATTACTTTCAAAATTTATCAAAAAATCCATAATTCATTTCTGACATGTAGGAATTGACTGTACATCAATATGACACACGATATGGTCAATATGACTCAAAGTGCATCATTTCAATACAAAAGTGTCATTTTAGTTTAAAATACACATTAAATATCCAAAACCGAGAAAATGAACTTGGATTATTTTCAAGATTTAGAAAAATATAATGTAATTCATTTGTGATGTGTATGATTAAACCAAACATAAATCTGGCACACGATGTGGTCGGTATGACTTGATGTGCATGTTTTCAATATAAAAGTGTCATTTCAATTTAAAACACGTGTCACATCACTAAAACTGAAAAAATGAGCTTAAATTGTTTTCAAACTATAGTAAAATTATCAATAATTCATTTTTAACATGTAGTAATTGAACACAAGTCAATCTGATACCCGGTGTGGTCTGTATGACTCAAAGTGTATGTTTTCAATATAAAAACCACCATTTTAGATTAAAATGTGTGTATCATCACCAAAAATGATAAAAAAGTTTGTATTGTTTTCAAAATTTATAAAAATATCCACAATTCATTTTTCATATGTAGGAATTGATCTCATTCCAATCTGACGCACGATGTTGTCGGTATGAATCGAAGTACATGTTTTCATTATAAAAGTTTAGTTTTAGTTTAAACGTGTCACATAAACAAAACCAATCAAATGATATCCTATTGATTTCATACTTTATGTAAAATATCCATAATTCATTTGTGACATATTGGTCTCAACCTCACATCAATTTGACACCCAATGTTTTTGGTATGTTTGAAGTGCGTGTTTTTAATACAAAAGAGTCATTTTAGTTTAAAACATGCATCAAATACCCAAAACTGAGAAAATGAACTCAAATTGTTTTAAAACTATATTAAAATTATTGATAATTAATTTTTAATATGTAGGAATTGACCATGTGTAAATATGACACCCGATGTGGTTGGTATGACTCGAAGTACATGTATTCAAGATAAAAGTTCCATTTTAGTTTAAAACATGTGTCACGTCACCAACACTAAGAAAATGAGATCATATTATTTTTAAAATTTAGGAAAATTATCCATAATTCGTTTTTGATATGTAGGAATTGAATGTTCATCAATACAACACCTGATGTTTTCGGTATGACTCAAAGTGTGTGTTTTAAATATAAGTGTTGTTTAGTTTAAAACACGCATCCAATATCTAAAACTAAGAAAACATGATCTTAAGGTTTTAAAAATTTATTAAAACAATCTATAATTTATTTTTGAGATATAAGAGTTTACCACACATCAATATGACACCCAATTTGTTCATTATGTCTTGAAGTGCATGTTTTCAATATAAAAGTTCTATTTTTTAAAAATGCATGACACATCACCAAAAATGAGAAAACAAGGTCATATTACTTTAAAAAATTAGAAGAAAAAAATACATAATTCATTTTTCATATTTAGGAATTGAACTCATTACAATCCCATGCATGATTTGGTCAGTATGACTCGATGTACATGTTTTCAATATAAAAGTGTCATGTTTGTTTAAAACACATCACATAGAAAAAAGTGATAAAATCATCTTAGATTGTATTTAAAATTTAGTAAAATTATCTATTATTTGTAACACCCCAAGGCATTACAAATAAATTTAATATAGAATGTGATTCATGAAACACTGAGTCGGAAAAACAACACTTTTTTATTATAACCTAGCCGTTAAACATAATTTTTCTGCCTATGTGTTTTGAATTTCAAAAAACAGACAAACACTATTGCGATCAGTAAGGTATTTAGAGTACGATAGGATCAACATACATTTTTTGTGAATATTTACTTGACCATTATTAATATTAATATACCCTTATGAATAGTAACCTCACCCATGTAAGTATAATTAAAATTTAGTCACCTTATAAATGACAGTTAATATTTTAAAAATTAATAATTAATTGTTGGTATTTTTTAGAGAAATTAATAATTAATAATTATTTTTAAATTAACAAATTGATTTAAAATAAAATTAATTTTCATAAAATGTATTCCTAAATAAAGATTTTTGTCCTATGATTTTAGGATAATTTTATGAGACCTCGGTTAATTTTTGAAAGTATTATAAAATCTGTTTTAAATTTAAAATCTGTATTTTTCAAGTAAATAATTATTTTTATTTAAAAATTAAATTTAAAATATTTAGAAAATTATTTTGATAAAATGGAGCCTAATTTTAACTCTACATGTCAAAAAATGGTTAGGGTGAATTTTTTGGATTTTTCTGAAATATATGAATTTTTTAGTGAATAGTAAAATACAGTAATTTATGGTATAAATACATTAGAATCTAAATACACTATTCCTTGAGTCATCTCTAAAGTAAGAACACTTGTTTCAAACTCACATTCACTTATTACTATTTTTGGTCACAAGAATCAACACTATTGGTTGTCTTGAGAAAAATATTAAAATAATGAATAAGATATTCAAAAATCACCCCTCTCCTCCACTATAAAAATCACCCCTCACTCCCTCTTCTCCTCACTTCTATAAGCCTTAAAGCTTCTAAAAGTTCTGCCCAAATACTCTTCCCTAGTATCTCCCCATTTATAGGATCTTTTTTTCTTTCCAAAAGACCGAAAACCCTTCCCTTAAGGAGGTTCTCAAGGAGGATATTTCAAAAGGTAAACCATCTTCCTTTTTCTTTTAATTTCATTTTCAATTTATTTTGGTTTCTTATATTCTCCTGACCTCCTATGTACAAATGATAATGATAAATCTAGTATCATATATATGCTATAATTATATCATGTTAATGGAATATCCTTCCTCAAACTACTATCTCTCTCTCTCTCTCTCTTGTTTTAAAAACGAAATCATCGTATGGGAGGTGCCGATTTACAACCTTCATAGACGACGAACCTTCGTTCTTCAATTTATCCTTCATGTCTGGTCATGAACCATTTTTATGGTTTAATGATACTATAATATATGTATTATAACCTATTAAATTCTCTTTAACTAGTATATATACATAATAATAATTCATATGACAAAACTATTTCATAACAATCGAAATATCGCCAAAATAATCTAAATGATTATCACTAATGTTCTATCTAATAACTCTTCCTCATACCATATAAAAAATGAATTATATCACCATTTAATATTATTTATTTTCATTAGTATCATTTAAATTAAATTCTGGAGAATTATTCCAATTCCACATGAACTTCCATACTCATATACAAGTATACCAATCATGAAAACCAAGGAATCGAACGCTCCAGAGCAATAAAATTATATCTTATAGCTCATCCAAAATGTCATAAACGAACTTAATAAAATTATAATGAATCAAATACATGTATATAAGTTTATTAATTAATTAATTAATTTAATTTTATTATCCAATAAGTTATGGTCAAGTGCAGAACACATTCAGACATAAGGTAAGAGTTTTCTACTCGAACCTCCATTTTCTTTTGGGTTACTCTTTGCCTCTCTTAATCCCAATCAAATTTTTGATTATTATTATAAACTGCTAATAATTTTTTTAATGTTCTATATATTTTTACCAATCATAATATTTCTTAATTTTATGAGGAGTTAAATGTTTTATAAAGATCTTTCATAATTATTCCTGATAAACAAGCCCGGCTCAAGGGAACCTATCAAATTCTTACCTATTTTCAAGTTCACTCTATAATCTATTTTAAGCAATAATTATATTTCTAAAACCACTAATTTCATTATTTAAAAACTACCTTAGTTTATTTCTGGTTTTATGAAAATATTTTTCGAAAAGAACTCTTCTTTTCAAAGTAAAAGTGTATTTCTCTCAAAAATTCCTCAGTGATTTTATTACAGTATTTTTGTATATTTCAACACCTCTGTTGAATTTTTTGTATTATTGAGGTTAATATATTATGTTTATCATCTACCATATTTTATTAAATGGTTTATTATAATTTCTAATGTGGATGTTCTATCTTGATACCATTCACCATACTACTCAGAATGGTTAGTGTTTATGTGTAAAGATTGGGGAAATTTATTTCATATATTCAGGTTGTTTATGTTTATCACCTTTCATATGGGGAATGAATTGGACTTAACAAGTGACATGTGGGTCCCTCTATAAACCATAAATGCATAAGTAGGACTCATGATACAAAATATAATTGGGTTTTGGTGGGGGCCTTACCCTAGTATTTTCAGACGTCTTGGTCGAGGCCTTAAAAATATGATTCAAATGTCCGACATTATGCATTCCCTCATTATGGTATTAGTAATTTATAAACCATGTTATTATTTGACTAGTAGAATATAAATGGTTATGTTTCATTTGCTTATGATCATTTATATGGCCTTATTTAATCAGCTTTTATTCTTTCCATATTATGCTCAAGAATATTTTTAAATGCATGTGTTCTTAGTTGTTCACCATGCCTTGTGTTTATTTTTATGATAACTTCCGTTGTATTACTTACCCTTACTGAGTATCTAAGCTCTCCCCTTTCTTATGTTTTATTTTCCCCAGGTTATGAAGATGAATATAATTAATGAATTTCAGGGATAATCTAGGAGTCATAGATGTTTCCAATGGAATTGTTATTATGTATTTCATTTCAAGTTGTATTGTTGAAATTATGTTTGTATCTTGTTTTCAAAAAATACTAAAATATTCATTCCTTTGGGATATGATTTTATTTTAATCATGAAAATTTACAAATATATGGAATAGGCTCTGGGTAACTAGGGTTTGGGTCCTTACAGTTGGTATCATAGGAAGTTTAATAGAAACCTTGGATACTAGATATAGACAATGTTGATTAAGAAACAAAGCCGTAAGGTAGAATTTGAGGATAAGAATACAAGGACATCATAGAATTTTGGTAAGGAATATATGATATGGATATTCCTAACAAGTACATACCTGTTGGATACTATAATTGGACATGGTTTTTTGGTACAAATGTACCTAGAAGTAAAAACTCCAACAAGGTGTTCCAGGATTGACTCAGGGTAACCGGGTACATGACAACAGGCCTTACTGCACACCTGGTTTGGAACTCCCTGGGTCTATGCTTATGATAATTCACATATTCTTTATAATCTATTATTAATGATTTAAATGTAAATACTTCCTCAAAGAAACCATTCTTAAGATTATGAAATTAGACATATATAATATTTCAATTTATGTTAAGTGTTTTTCTAGTTCAAAATTATACATTATGATTCATAACATAATTTAGTGTATGGAATTATTTAGAAATAGTGCTTAGTGGAAGGAATAAAAACCACATGAATGCACGTATCCCATGTAGGGATTTAACTTCAATGTAAAATAATGATTTTGGTTATGAATATGGGGCTGGTGCTGAATAACTTATAACTATACTGGGATAGCTTACTCGGGTTATATATAATAATCATACATTAATGGAGAATCCTGATCCACAACGTGGAGGAGAAATGTTAGACTACTTTATATGACAACAGCCTCCATCGTTCAATAAGACTAAAAACCCATTCATATCAGAGTAGTGGATAAGTTCCTTAGAGAATATACTTCTCTCTTGGGGATATAATGAAAGGGATAAGGTTATCATGGTAGTTTATCATCTATCGGGAGATGCAGATCAGTTATGGATGTTAATTCAAAATAAGAATGAGGATTAAGAAATATAAGAAATGAAATAGTGGAATTTAAGTAAATATTTTAAAAAAAAGATTTTCCTCTAGAACAATGACCAGATATGAAGAGGCAATTCTTGAGTTTTAAATAAAATGAGTATGAAAAAGTTTCAAAGTATGAAACCAATTTTACAAGGCTATCAAGGCATTCCAGGACTACATACATAATACGAGGAGCCAGATTGATCGATTCATTGATGGTTTAAAACCATTCCTCTGAAGGGAATTGGTTTCTTAAATTTTCTCATCATACAAAGATATAGTCTTATGTGTAATCAAGATAAAGAAATAATTATCTATGTATTATTAATTTAAAGGAAAACAAGAGAAGAATAGGGTGGAATAGGAAAAAATATATAAAAGTAAGAATAAAAAGGGGAGTTTTATAACATGTGATACTTGTGGAAAGAAACACCTTGGAGCCTACTTAAAAGTAAAAGGATTCTATTACAAATGTGGAGAAAGAGGCCACCAATCTCATGATTTCAAGGTAAATAAAGAAGATACCAATGTTAAATTCTACAGTTGTAAATAGATGGGAAATTATGCCAATGATTGTCCTAAGCATCAAGGAAACATTACCCAAAGAAGTCCAAGGGAGAAAGTCCAATATTATGCGATCAAAACTTTTGAGGTTGAAGTTCCTAATGATGTAGTGGACATTACTTTAATCCTTTCCTCAAAGATAGTCAATGCTTTATATGATTCTGAATCATTAAATTCTTTTATATCTTCCCAATTTTCCAATAAAATTAGACATTTAAAATTTGATTTAATAAAGGATTTTTCAATCAAAACTCATCAGGGGAGTAAAATTACAACAAATATGTGTCGATCAGTCCCCCTTATGACACATAAATGGGATATAGTTGCTAACCTTATCTTCATACCCATGATTGACATTGATATAATTCTTGGTATGAATTGGATTTCAAGTTATGATGTGAAAATCTGTTACAATAAGAAGGAAGTTACATTTTTTGAGAATGATGTAAAATACCTTATCTTTAGAGAATAAACCTCATCATTTTATTATTATCTAGATCCACCCCTAGTAGCTCTACTGAATACAATTCTTAGGAAGGAATATAAATCAATATCAATTTGTGAGGAAAGAAATATTCAAATTGAGGATGTAACTATTGTGAAAGAATACATTGATGCATTTCTAGAGGATTTACCTGGACATCCTCCAGAGTGGGATATTGAGTTTCCTATGGATTTAATTCTTGGTGCAAGGCTTATATAAAATACCCCTTATAGAATGTCCATGGTGGAATTAGTATAAATGAAGAAAAAAACTAAAGGAATTGAGTGATAAAGGATTTATCCTACCTAGTGTTTCTTCATGGGGAGATCCTGTTATTTTTTTAAGAAGAAATATGGATCTATGAGGCTATGTATTGACTATATGGAGATCAATGCTATTACAATAAAGAACAAGTATCATCTTCCTAAAATTTATGATTTATTCAATCAACTTCATAGAGCCCAATATTTTTTAAAGATCGACCTTCGATCTGAATATCATGAGTTGCATGTGAGGAAGGAAGATATTCCAAAGATAGTATTTCAAACTAGGTATGGGAATTATGATTTTACAGTAATTTTTTTATAATGACAAATTCACCCTTTGTTTTCTTGGATCTAATGAATAGAGTTTTCAAGGAATATCTTGATGACTTTTTGTGGTATTTATTGATGATATCTTGGTATAATACAAAAGATGAAAAGACTATGAGAATCACTTACACATTATTCTAAAGACTCTTAGAAGAAATGAGTTATATGGAGAGTTTATCAAGTGTGAATTATGGCTTCAAACAGTTTATTTTCTTGGTCATATTATCTCTAAGTATGGAATCTTAGTTGATCCTGCAAAGACAAAGGAAGTTCAGGAATGGCCTACTCCAATGAACATAACCGAGGTATGTAGTTTTATTGGTTTAACAGGTTATTATCAGTATTTCATTTAGAACTTCACCCGATTAGATAACCTATTAACCAATATTACTCATAAAGGGGTTAAGTTCATACGGAAAAAATAATGTGAAGAATGTTTTGAAGAATTGAATAAGAGGTTATTGAATGCTCCAATCTTGACTATACCATTAGAAAATGGTGGATTTTTTATTTATAGTGATGTATCAAGAAAAATAATTGGTTGTATCCTTATGAAGAATGATAGAGTTATTTTCTATGCATAAAGGTAGTTAAAAATTCATGAATAGAACTATCCAACTCATGATATTGAGTTAGAAGCTATAATATTTTCTCTAAAGATATAGAGACATTATATCTATGGAGAAAGATGTGATATATATACTAATCACCAGATCTTGAAATATATATTCTCATAGAAATAACTCAATATGAGGCAAAGGCAATGTCTTGAGCTACTCAAGGATTATGATTGTTCCATACACTACAATCTAGGGAAGGAAAATAAGGTGTAAGATGCATTGAGAAGGAAGGATCATGGAGTTATAAAAAAATGATGATTGACAAGGATCCTATGTACATGGATCTAGTGAGGATGGATATGGTAATTATCAAATAAGGTGAAGTGTCATTACTTTTTCAATTGGTTTCCCAACCACTTTATTGGAAAGAATTAAAAGTTCTCAATCTGATGATGATAATATTCAAAATAAAATTAAAGATTTGAATGATGGGAATCTATCAGGTTTTGTGTGTAAGGATGGAATTTTGAAATTTGGGAGAAGGCTATGTATTCCCTCTGTACCTGAGTGAAAATGGAGTTATTGGATGATGCACATAGTTTGAATTTCTCTATACACCTTGGTAGCACTAAGATGTATATAGATTTGAAAGAACATTTTTTGTGGGACAACATGAAGTGGGAAATAGCTGATTATATATCAATATGTTTAGTTTATCAACAACTGAAGGCCAAAAGACAACATCTTAGAGGATTCATGTAACCTATTACTATTACTACATGAAAATGGGGTGACATCACTGATGATTTTGTGACTGGATTACCAAAAACTCCAAGTAATAATGATGCAATATGGGTGATTATTGATCAACTTACAAAATATGCACATTTCCTTGCTATAAGGGAGGATTTTACACTAGATAACCTTGCACAACTCTATATTAATGAAGTTGTGAGACTTCATGGAGCACCTCTCTCAATTTTGTCTGATCTTGATCCATGATTTATATCAAAATTATAGAAAATTATTCATAAATCCTTGGATATTGAGCTTTGATTCAGTACTTCTTATCACTGTCAAACTGATGGTCAATCAGAAAGGACGATCTAAACATTAGAAGATATGTTGAGATCATTCTCACTTTATTTTCAAGGTATGTGGGATTAGTATTTATCTTTGGTGGATTTTTCCTATAATAATAGTTTCCATTCAAGTATTCAAATGACACCATATGAGGAATTTTATGGAAAGAGATTTCATACCCCGACATGTTGGGATGAAGTTGGTGAAAGGAAGCTTGTGGGACAAGATCTTGTGAAAGAAACAACAGAAAAGGTAAATACTATTCAAACTCGTATCAAATTAGCTCAAAGTATGAAAAATATTTATGCTGATAATTGTTGGGGAAAATCCCTTAAGGTAACAATGCAGTATTTTTGGGTTGGTTGTGTTTGTTGACAAAGCAGGTTTTTATGGTGAATTTTCGAGTTCTATAGATATTTTTGACAATCCTTGTTGACAAAGAACCATGGAATAGGAATGGAAGATCAATAGGTGGTACAAAGAAAACAGATACAAGGGGGCACCATTTTCTAGTGTTTTCCAAATTTTTGGGGTCCAAAATTTGATGTTTGGTGAGAATTGAAATATATGTATTTCCTTGAAGATGTCATCAAAATATGGAAAAGGAATTAATTTTGTGAATATGGGCTCTATCAAGTGTATTTTTCAAACACATGAATAATGGTGAAGGTGATCTCTGTGATTATGATGAGCTTCGTGAATGACAGAGGCAATGAACCTTGCAACAATGCGAAGCATTTGACAGAGAGCATTGCATCAATGAAAATTTTAAGTGGTGCATCACGAAGGAAAGATGTGCCACAAAGATGATTTTGACCTATTCAGAAATCGTTTCTAAATAAGCGAAGCTTTGTGTTCGACCACACCTATAAATAAGAGGCCATCCCTCTTCATTCCAGATGAGTTGAAGAGAGAAAATCTTGAGTCATTTTGATTTCGCAAAACAATGGGTTTTCTACGAAGCAAGGTTTCAAGGAAAGGATTGAGCTTTGTAAAAACACTATCCTAGTCTTGACCAAAGTAAATGACTCTAAGTATTTAGAGCTTCGTGAATAAGGGGTGTTCAGTATTGGCTTAGTGAGCTTCACGAAGGAAGTCACTCCGCGACGGCTTGAGCTCTATGACAGCCTGAGCTCTGTGAAGGCTTGAGCTCTGCAAAGTCTTGAGCTCTGCAAATTCTTGAGCTCTATGAAGGTGTGTGCTTTTTGAAGAGGTAATAACTTTTTTAAGGCTTGTTTGAGCTTTGAAAAATAGGGAGCTTTGTGAAGCAGTGAGCTTTGCAAAAGTATTTCAAATGTTATTGTCTAGTGTTTAGTGGTAAAGGGATATTCATCAGTGGATAAAAATTGGAATTCAATAGAGTATCTACATACATCAGAGGATGCATTCATTAGTGATAATGAAGGGATCTATAAGTCCATAAACTATGATTGGATCCCTTCCAAGAGCAGTGAGCGAAAGAAGAGGAAGACGGTGATCCTTCCCACCGGAAGTGAGCTAGAGGAAGAGACATAGGGAGTGACCCTTGGGAATGAAGTGAGAAGACCCTAAATTTGTAAAGGTAGTGAGCCCGTTAATATAAGATCTATCCTAAACATTGTAATTTGGTAGTGAGATTTAGTGGATTTGGTAAATTGGAACATCGTTGTTATATGCTCCTTGGATGTAGCCTAGTGAGGGTGAACCAATTAAAAATTTGTGTGTCAGTCTACTTGCCTTCTTTCATTGCATTCAAAGAATCATCATCGGATAAAGAAGGGAAGAATAAGATTAGTAGTAACACATAATTGAAAACAAAGTGACCCTTATAATAAAGAGTTCAAGATCCAATGGGGTAGAAATTATTTAGGGAAAAGAATATCCATACACTGATTCACCTCTCCCCCCCTCTCAGGGTATCTAGGCCCCTTTTGGACCTAAAAAATGGTATCATAGAAAAGGTTTATTTTATAAATATTTATGTGTTATGAATTGGTTTAGTCTATTTTGATGTTGGAGATTCAGTTTTCTCTTATATTGGTGTGCCATGGAAAAGGGAAGAACATAAAAGAAGAAGCAGAATTTTGGTGGTATTCTTTAGAGTGGAAGTGTCTATAGAAAGAGTGTGATTCAATTGAAGGAATCAAGTAGTGAACAGAATGATGATTTGGATAAATAATGCAGTGAAAATACTTACTCATTCAATGATGCTACAGGAATGAGTAATCATCCCCATATTTCAAGTGGTATTGGAACTACAGATGATGAAGAAACTTTAAGAAGGGGAAAAGTGGAAGTTATCCATGAAACAAAGGAATTGGATTAGAAATTAGAGGAAGAAATTAAATCTAAATATATCTAGATCCAAGCACTAGAAATTGAGATCAATAAGGTTAGAGTCTTAAATCAAAGGCTTATTGATGTGGCTATTGATATAAGGGATATGAAGGATTCTCAAGCTGAAGAACTGCAAAAGATATCTAGAGAGATAGAAAACCCAAAAGGTGATGAGAATAACAAGAATCAAAAGTTAGATGAAATTTAAAATATGAAATCCAGAAATGATGATCTTTCTACAGATTAGTCTAAACTAGTTCAAAATAATCAAAGGTTACAATAAGATAATTCTTACTGCTCTGATTCTTTTACTCAAGAAAATTTGAAAATAAAGGATCAAATTGATATGGTGTATAAGATCAAATATGAATTGGAATATGAGATAAGTAGGGGTAAGGATATCAAGATAGAACATAATGATCAACTTGAATCAAGGTTCAAGAAGATTAAAAAATTGGGAGAAGAGATAGAAATGTAAAAGAAAGAAGTGGAGAAATATAATTCCAAAGGAAATCCTAAATTAAAAGATGATTTTCACTTACTATTTGATTATCCTTCAACAATTGATGATGAAATGAAAAGTAAATATGATATTTCTAAAGAGAAACAAGAACATATTTTCTTATCTCAAATACCATACCATTTTGGAAAATATGGTATTAGATATGATGAATCCCCTCCCATGCATGATAGGAAGAGAGTCATGAATAGTTCAAAAAATAGAAAGTCATGTAGTTTCTAAAGATAGACCTAAAAGTTATTTTACAAGAAGTAATGATATCATGTGCTATTTCTGTGGGATTCATGGTTGTATATCATGATTTTTTTTAGAGGCTCAGTAATAAACTTCATGCTATGAAGATAGAAATTTTTCTAAATTTAAGAATAAGAAGAAGTATCATGAAAAATCTGAAAGAAGGGTCTCTCAGAATAAAGTATCCCTGAAGTTCTTCTATTGTTGAATAATGGTCCACACCATGAGTATGTGTTATGAAGCTTAGGAGGTCAATGTTAGAAGAATAACTCAAGCTATATCAACATCTTATATGAGAAATGATAAGATGAGGTATGTATTTAATGGAAGATATTTTATTTGTTCTAATCATGGGAATTTAGAATGACATTGTAGCAATAAGAATTTAGGAAAGGAAAAGGAACCCAAAAGGATATCCCCAGCACAGGTAGTGTACAGTGAAAAAGACTATACTGGAAGATAACATGGTAAGATGAAAAATAGGTTTACAGCCCTAGGAGAATCACAAGGTGCTCAATGAAAGGTGTATCAATCACCCCCTATATTACACTCACAAAAACTCCCCTATAATGGATCTGGAAAATCTTGGAAGAAAAAGGGAGGAGATTACCCAAGTGTAATTAAGAATAATGTAAAGTTAGTGGAATACTTAACCCCAACAATAAAAGGTGGCGTAACTTGAATAATTGATAAAAGAAATGCGACTAAATAATTTCTTGGAAAATTTTCATGTCATTACAAATAGAAGGAAGTGAAGGAAAAAAAATATCTTACAAATGGAGGAAGAAGCAAGAGCATATGATCAGTAGAGAGATTCTTGCTTAGAGAAATAATCCTGAAAAATGGGATATTAGTGAAGCATCAAAGAAGGAAATTTCTACTAATGGGATTAATTCCCAAATTTTGAAAAAGGCCAAGCATAAATAATTTGAATATCAGAAGAAGAATCATACTGGGGGTAAAGAATGCCTAGTAATATGGCCAGAACAGTTGAAGTTGGAAAGGCAGTTGGAGTAGGAAAGGAAAGAGTGTGATGCTTTGTAAGAAAGAATCAAAGGGTTGACCCATCAGGATCGACCACAATCCTCTTCTTGAGGATTCCAGAATAACCCCTCTCCCTAAGTGTTTAAATGATACTAATTTATGTTCAAGTGTTTCTATTTTTTGGGGAGATATGATCCAAGGGGAATTCACATCAGAAAATGAAACACGGTGACGTAATGTTCTTGGGAATGCCAACTGATTCAAATTAGTTATCAAAATTAAATATAAAAGGAACTGATTGAGTGAAATGTATTGTGATGGTGTTATTAAATATATCCATGTTTCCAACACTGAGTTACAAATCAATAGTCTTAGAGGTTTTTTTGATGTCTCATTGCTAAGGGACACATGATGAATAAATTATGTAGGATAAGAAGATTTGTTTTGGGTCTAAACAGTGGGCCTGACAACTGGAAGAGTTTCATATCATAGGGGGATCATTCTAGCTCTTAATTATATGCAAGATCTCAATGGTGTAGAAAGGAAGAATGTTTATGATCAAGAAGAATGATTGGGGGACAAGCAGCAACACTCAATTTTTTAATGATTATCTATTTTGTTCTAATAATATGGTATCAGTTGACTATTTTTAGGATACAAAGAAGCTACGAGAGATTATCAACAATGTTTCAACAAGAAGTTGAGAAAATTAGTTAAAATAAATGATGTCACTAAACAATGACAAAGTGAAAATTTGTATATTGAAATTGATGAAGTGGTAAGAGACTCAGGGGGAGTAGGAGTGGAAAATGCTAATTCAGAAGCAGATACTGATAATGAACATGAGAAAGTCAAATCTATATTAGTATGAAAGTTGAAGAGTCAAGCTGAAATTGACTTGAAAAATATAATTGGTAATCAGACAGTGCTAGTGTAGACATGATGATTAGGATAGGGTTTGTCAGCTGAAGAAGGCTTTATATGGGTTGAAGTAAGCACCAAGATCATGGTATTCAAGGCTAGATCAGTTTCTGAAGAAGCTCAGTTTCCAGCATGGAGTTAATTAAAATTTATATGTGAACAATGAAAATAATCACAGGATGATGGATTTGGTGACACAAGGATGGAATGGAAAATTTATTTCTCAATCAAAATATGCCAAGGAGGTTTTAAAAAGGTTTGGAATGGACAATTACAAGGAGATGAAGACTCGGGTGGATACCCATATGAAATTATCACGGTATGATGAAGGTAAGGTGGTTAATATCACATAGTACAAGAAAATCATTAGAATCTTACTATACTTGATAGAGACAAGTCCTGATATTGTATTTTCTACATACCAAGTAGTGAGGTATCAAAGCAGTCCCAAGGAAATCAACATGCTTATAGTGAAAAGAATACTTTGATATATCAAACAAACTTTGGACTTTGGTTTGATGTATACTGAAAAATCTCATCCAAAGATATTGAGATATATAGATGTAGATTGGGCCGGATCAGAAGATGATAGAAAATAACATCAGGAGGTGCATTTTATCTTGTTGAATTTTTTATTTCTTGGCTAAGAAAGAAATGGGAATTCATTTTATTGAGCACTGCAGAAGCTGGGTATATTGTTGCCACTTGAGCATGCACGCAATTATTATGGATGAGGTAGTATCTTGATAACATAGGAGTTGAAGTGAAGTCTCCGGTCAGAATCTAGTGTGATAATTCGAGTGCAATCAATCTTAGAAAAAATCCAGTTCATCACTCAAGGACAAAGCACATTGAGATCAAATATCACTTTATCAAGGAGAAGGTAGAGAAAAGGATTGTAAAGTTGGAGTATGTGCCTATAGAGCTATAGGTTTCAAACATTCTAACAAATCCCTTACCCAAATAAGCATTTTAGAGGCATCGACTAGCTATGGGAGTTCATTCGACTCCCTAAAATTGAAAAAGTGTAGATGTGGGATCCCTTAGCCCTGAGGTATGATGTGTTTTCTAGACCGTAAAAGAGTGACCTTTGGGTTATTTGAAAAAGGGGGATAAAATGTGACTGTTCAATGGGGAGAGTGTGGCTATTTATGGGAGAAAATTTCTTAAGTCAAGACATGGGGAGAAACTGACAGGTGGAGCAATGAGATAGGGGAGCAATGAGATAGGGGGATTATTAAATATAACAATGCTAGAAGTGATCGATAAAAGATTATATATCATTATAACTGAGATTCATGCTGAAATAAGAATATTGGTATTGGAATGGTATCAATAATTGGTGTTCGGAATGAAGTGATTTATTAATGAACTTTTCATACTACTCTTATTTATCACGCTGAGCATTGATCATGTGGGCTTAGAATATGTGTTGAGTAAATCTTTGATTACTATCTGAATCACAAGAGGTGAATGGTGGAATATGATGGAAGAGGATTTAATGAGTTATCAAAGTGTTGAGAATATTTATGAGAAGAGTTATCAACAAACCCAAAGAGAGAGATTGTTGGAAAATCCCTCAAGGTAACATTACAGCATTTTTAGGTTTGTTGTGTTTGTTGAAAAAGAAGATTTTCATGGGGAATTATTGAGTTCTGGAGATATTTTTGACAATCCATGTTGACAAAGAACCATGGTAAAGTAATGGAAAATCTGGAGGTGGTAAAAAAATAAATGATACAAGTTGGTGATGTTTTCCAACGTTTTCCAAATTTTTTGGGTCCAAAATTTAATGTTTGGTGAGCATTGAGAAATATAGATTTCATTGAAGATGTCATCAAAATATAGAAAAGGCATGAATTTTGTGAAGATAATCTCTATAAAGTGGATTTCGCAAATTCATGAAGAATGGTGGCAGTGATCTCTATGATTAAGATGAGCTTCGCGAACAGCAGAGGTGTTGAGAATTGAAGCGGTGTGAAGAATTTGACGGAGAGCATTATGGAAAAGAAAAAATTTAGTGGTTCTTTTAGAAGGGAAGATCCATCGTAGAGATGATTTTGACCGATTTGGAAATCACTCTGGAAGAAGGGGAGTTCTGCATTTGACTATGCCTATAAATAAGAGGCCACCCCTCTTCATTCTAGACGAACTGAAGAGAGAAATATGGAGTTGTTTTGATTTCATGAATTAGGGGGTGCTCCATGAAGTAAGGTTTCAAATAAAGTCTTGAGATTTGCGAAAAGACTATCCTAGTCTAGACCAAAGTCTTGATATTTGCGAATAAGGGGTGTTCTGTGTTGGCTCAGTGAGCTTCACGAAGGAAGTCACTCTGCAAAGGATTGAGCTCTACGACAACCTAAGCTCTACGAAGCAGTGTACTCAATGAAGCAGTGTGATCTACGAAGTAGTGAGCACTATGAAGGTGTGTTCTTTGCAAAAGAGGTAGGAACTTTGTGAAGGCTTATTTGAGATTTGCAAAATAGGGAGCTTAAGTAGTGAGCTTTTCAAAATTATTTCAAAGGTTATTTCCTAGTGTTTAGTGGAAAATTAGTATTCATTTGTGGATAAAAATTGTACTTCAATAGAGCATCTACATACAGTGGATGATAAATTAATTAGTGATAATGAAAGGACCTACAAGTCTACAAACTGTGAGTGGATCCCTTCCAAGAGCAGTGAGTGAAGGAAGAGGAAGATGGTGATCCTTCCCACCAGCAGTGATCCAGAAGAAGAGACATATGGTTTGACCCTTGGGAATGCAGTGAGAATACCCTAAACTTTGTAAAGGTAGTGATCCTGGGCATAGAAGATCTAGCATAAACATTGTAATTTGGCAGTGAACTTTAGTGGCATTTGGTACATCGGTGCATCGTTGTTGTATGCTCCATGGATGTATCCCAGTGAGGTTGAACCAAGTAAAAATATGTGTGCCAATCTGCTTTCCATCCCGCATTGCATTCAAAGCATCATCATTGAATAAATAAGGGAAGAATAAGATCAACCCCCCGAATGGCCTGAAGGCCTTCATTTTTTATTGATTTTTGATAACCCCCCTTTCAAGGATGAGGGAAAACCCTTACAAGGCTCGTAGGCTTACAGATTACATGGCATGTAGGCTTAGGAGATTACATGACCCAAAGGTCTTAAGGAATTCAATCAGAATATCTACAAGGAACTGCCCCTCCCCAGCATCTGCATCATGATAGTAGTTATCCACCTTCGCATGGCCGTCTGGCTAGGTTTTCCATGCAAGCACAGGTTGGTCCCAATGGAATAGTCATACCCTCTCATTCTGAAAAATCCATTTGGCTCTTCTCTGGTGAGTGCACCTGCTCTGTGTAAGAACCCGGGTTTTTAGAACGGGTCAAAATCCTGAACCTGTTTGAATTTTTGACTTGTTTCTAAGGAAACTAGAGAAAATGGGCAGTTTCTGGAAATTTCCAGACTACACACTGTTTACTTTAAGTACACACCATGTACATGTTAATCGAGTTACCGGCCGTGTGCTCTCCGAGTACATGTCGTGTGATGACCGTGTAGAAAATTTCTTACTACACGACGTGTAGTTATAGACACGCCGTGTACCCACGACTGTGTGGCGGCTATACATGGCGTGTAGGCCTGTTGGCTAGGGAGAATCGTTGAAACCAGAGACACACCATGTTCTCCTTGGATATGTTGTGTAGTCTATCCATGCATGAGGGATATACATGGAATGTGGGTAAGTCGGTGAGGAAGAGAAGGGAAACCAAGTACACGCTGTGTACCCATAGGTACACACTGTGTACTCATGTCAGCAGGTTATGGAAAGTAAGTCGGTGGAATTACAGCCTCCAAATGAACAGTTAAATGATATACATGGCATGTAGTCCTAAAGTACACACTTTGTAGTTTATTTTTTTGTGTTAAAATGGGAAGTAGCCTCGTATTGAGGAAAAAAACACCTTGTGTCGCCCAGTTTCATGAACCAAGCTGGCCAGAGCTTCAACCTCTTCCTGGTTCTTCATCCGAAGTTGGATTCGATCACAGTTAGATGTGTTGGAACCCCCTCAGTAAGACCTCAATTCCACTTGATATGTTTTGTTTGATTTTTGTTCTAGAACGAGTTATAGGGGTTTGAGCGGTTTTGGATCTTTTTTAGATCTACCACATTTTAGACCTAATTGGAGGCTGTTACCGAAGGAGTAGCATCATACGAGTCTCAAGTAGGTGTTGCATACCTCTTTTTGTGTTTTCGCGGTCATTTGGGTGACACGGCCTATGGCGTGTTTTTTGGTATTTTGAGTGGGACCTAGTTTTATCTATTATTTCTTATTACATTTTTTATGGACCTATGGGATGCCTTTGGGTATGCCTAGTTACTAGTTTTTCTTGATCAGGGCCAAGCGAGGGGTCGTAGCTCATTAGGGCATTTTGGCCAGGGGATGCCAACATGGTTATATTTGAATTATATTGTTATAAACTATTGAGTTTAACTTCTTAAAGCCTGATATAAATTGTTAGAGGAATTCAATACCCCAATGCTGGTATGGGAAAACACCTTGCGTACTGAAAATCAACTGTTTAGAATGTTTTGTCTGGTAACATTTTCTGTTTAAATACGTTATATATGAAATTGTTGAATTGCATAGTTGTACCCTTTTGGGTGGTGTTGGGCATGGCCTGAATTTTCTTGAGTGATTCTGATCACTGGTTGGGCTTGGACCAGGTTACATTGGGTGGTTTTGACCACGGTATTGGGCATCATGGATGTCAATTTGAGGCAGGATAACTGTCAGGTTGGGCATGGCCCGGGTTACTAGGATGGTGATGCCATCAGACATGAGCGACATGGTTGCAGGGACACAAATTGTCAGAGATGTGGTGGATTGGGTAATATTTTTTGTGATTATCGCTCACCTGGACTTTGAGTAGTGTGCACACAAAGATACTCCGTGATGAGGTGGTTTTGACCACTCATGTGGGTAGAGGCCCCCATTAGTTGCAGTTTAGGTACTATCGGTTTGGGGGTTCTTGCCATAGAAATCCATGTGGGAGGTGAGGAGCCTTCAGGGGATAGCATTGAGGTCATTGGGTTGGGGGACGAGGCTCGCCATTATTTGAGGGAAGATATCGTTGTCCCTCCAGATACTTTATTTGAGGGTAGACATCGTTGTCCCTCCGGCTACCTATTTTGAGGGCAGACATCACTGTCACTCCGGTTACTTATTGAGGATAGGCATCGCTGCTCCTCCAGGTTACTACTATTGGGCATGCCTTCGGGACGTCGGTACTTGAGACACAAGGTGTCAGGGGGCACATGGTGTCGGGCTACATGACAGATATTCCGGTGTTGGCCGAAGCAGGTGGCACTCCCTGGTGGATTTTGAGCACCAGTGGAATTATTGTGCGTTGTGAATTGTTCTGTTTACTGCTTTCCTTATAAATGCATGCATGTTTAAACACTTATATTAGGTACACACCGTTGGGTGGTATCTTACTGAGATTTGTCTCACACCCTGCATAGGCCCTTCGGGGCGCGTGCAGACTTTATGGATTTGCATGCAGAAAAGAGGCCAGCTTCAGGATTTGGGTTGTATTAGTTGTTTCATGGAGATGGTATGGACCTTGGGGTATTACCTAGATAGAGTTTATCTTATTTTGTTTCCTTTCCAGTATTATAATTCTTATTTATTATATAGCTACAACCGGTTAGCCATTGGCACCTTTTTGTACATAAATACATGTATGACCTGTTTTGAAGCATGTTTTATTGTCCAGTAGTAGTTACAAGTGGTCAGAATAATGTTTTGTTTACTTTCTGATGTTGTTGTTATATTTATTTCTTCTTTTGTTTATCGATATTGAATGTGCTTCCGTTCTACGGGTCTGGTTCGAGTCTGCTGAGTCATTTGTTCCACTGCATCATTATTATTATACTCAGACCAGTACCATTGTTATCCTCTGAGAGGTTATAGCCTCCCCACTATACCTATAAGACCCTCGCTGCTAGTCGGCAGCCTTTGGCGTTTGGGGAGGTGCGCCTAAGGTCATAACACCTGACCCGTTTAGCATTGTTCGAGTGGTTTCTCGGGTCTGAGTCGTTACAAAGTGGTATCAGAGGAGTTCTTGATAGGAATTTAGTAGCAGTGTTTTACTGGCTACTAATGAGATTGAGACTTCTCTTTTTATTTCTGCTGGTTTTACTATTTAGGATATGGTAGACTGGAGATAGGTTTTTACCGGAACTGGGTTTCTAGCTTGTGCTTGGGTGCCTGCAGCCCCAAGTACGAGGGATGGACCAAGTTCCCTTGGGTGGGAATTGTTGTTTGCTTTTTCTCAGATTACAGTTTATATGATTTCCACCTTGGTGGATCACTTGGTGTGTGAGGTTATTTATTGTGATATGTGACCCTTGACCTGGTGCGGTAAGGGAGAATTGGACCTTGTCCTGGTATGGAAAGGCTTGTTTGTTTGGCTTTTGATAGGAACATTTTTATGGTATTTCAATTGCATAACTGCATGTATTCTTTGTGAAGTGATAATACCATGCGAATAAAATCAATGGAAATGCTTTGTATGCTCTAAAATTTGAATGGGTGAAATTCCTAATATAATTGCTCGTTGTTTCAATGTATATTCCATGCTTTATTTTTTTGTAGAATTACATGTGGAAGGATATTTGGGTATGACTCTTATGAGAGCAGGCAGGTACAATCGGTTGAGGTGATTTTGATCACCCGGATTGGGCGACTTGGTCGTCGGTTTGAGGCAACGTTAGTTTTCAGGACAGGCATGGCCCGAGGTACTTTTGATACTTGTCTCTGTTGAGGGTGGGTAAGGAGGACATGAGGCTGGGATGCCATGGAAATGGGTTATGATAGGGGAGAGTAAGGGTATTTTTTTGTGTTTCCTTTTACTGCTTTTCCTATCTGCGTGAATATATATTGTTATATATATATATGGTTTGTCTGACCATTTATGGTATTCAGTGAGTTCCTCCTATACGCCTCAATGGAGCAACAGGCGAGTGAGGATACAGTGTCGTGGGTGCAGGATCAAGTTCAGGATTCGGTATAGGCAAAGAAAGAACTGCAGGTACAAGCTCGGGGACAGGATCAGGTTCAGGATCCAATGTAGGTAGGACAGTGGCCTGGTTTGACAGTGTTCAGGCCATGGCTCGACGAGCAGCTCTGAGCGAGCCTGGTGCACATCTTGCAGGGGATCGACCGAGGCGCGCAGGGTACAGATCCATCTATGGAATATCTGACGGGGGAGTGCCAATCGCATCACCCACTGCTTTTTCAGGGTGAGGGTGGTCTGCAGGCGGTTGAGAACTGCATAGAGAGTATTTATATGATCTTTGAGCAGCTTGAGATGCCTCTAGGGCAGAGGGTCAAGATGGCGAAGTACATGCTGAGAGGACCGGTGAAGTGTTGGTGGGATGTGCAGGTTCAGGATCGTAGGCACGAGGTACTGGCATGGAAGGACTTTGAGGATAGGTTCTTTGAGCACTTCTACCCCAAGACACTAAGAGCATAGATAGTTCTTGAGTTCTTGAGTCTTTAGTAGGGAGACATGTCCATCATGGACTATGCAGCTACCTTCACAGAGTTTTCTTGCTTTGAACCTGGTATGTTAAGAGATGACGCAGCTAGGGTGAGGTGCTTAGAGGATAGATTACGACATTCCATTCAGGTCTAGGTGAATATCTTTCGACTAAGTTCTTTCTTAGAGGTGGTAAATCAGGCGCTCATTGCAGAGGTCAATCAGAGGGATATTCCCCAGGTTAGCTGGGGAACGACTTAAAATGATGGTTCAGATAGCATGAAGTGAGGACGGGATGAGTTCCAGTAGGGCGGTCAGGCCAAAGACTCATCTAGACCACTTCATGGTAGTTCTTCAGTGATTTTTTTTAGTGTGGACTGCTCAGACATTTTAGGACTCGATGCAATAGGACTCCAAAGGAGTGTCGTGCATGTGGACAGGTCAGGCATTTGGAGAGGTTTTGCAGGCAGCCTTCTCAGACAGCCGACAGACAGGGACCAGGACATACGGTGGCATCCAGAGTTGGTTCGGGTTCGATACCAGGAGAGGGTAGCTGAGGTTTAGCTGTACACAAGGATGTGATAGAGACAGCGGGATCCAGTTGAGGGGTTAGTGTCCAGTGATTGGAGAAGCACCATAGGGAGGTCAGGCATCAGGCAGTCATGCTTCAGGCCAGGTGCACTCCATGGAGCTCCCAGAGGCGGAGCAGGCTGGTGAGCCGATGATGGTTAGAGGTACACCACGGTATGGCCATGATTCCCATGTTTCCTTTTTTGCATGACCTGTAGAGGTATGTCTGTTTTGAGTGCACGTGGTGCACAAGATCTATGTGGACTGACTAGATGCTAGTCAGTGGGATTGGAAACATATCGGGTGTGTGATATATTTCTATATATATATATATGTATGTATGTATGTATGTATGGGATGCGTAGAATTTGGGGCATCGAGGATGCGGGTTAAATGAGGTGTTGTGGGCATCGCAGTATCGAGGATGCAGGTTACTTGAGGTGTTGTGGGCATCGGGGCATTGATGATGTGAGTTACTTGAGGTGCTAGGCACCAGGAACTCATGAAGACAGACACTGATGTGATGCAGGATACATTGGGTGTTGGGAAGGACACAGGAGCGCCAATGAGTCGCAGGGGTGACAATGTGTCACAAAAGGACTTTGAGTCCGGAAACAGGTTTGTAAACCCTTGTTTGTTTTGAGTTTTGTCATGTTGAGACCGATTTAGGTGATTCCTAAGGTGGGGAGCCCTTGAGGAATTTTGTCGGTACATTTAAGACCGGGGAAGTCCGGGTTACTTTGATCGGGGTGGTGTGTTTGGTGCCATCTCTGGGTTTCGTTTGATAGCTCGGGGATGATCTAGGTTAAGGTGGGGAGATTGTAAGAACATGGGTTTTTAGAACAGGTCAGAATCCCAACCCAGATTGAATTTTTGACTTGTTTCTAAGGAAATTGGAGAAAATTGGTAGTTTCTGGAAATTTATAGACTATACACCGTGTACTTTAAGTACACACCGTGTACATGTTAAGTGAGTGACCGGTTGTGTGCTCACCGAGTACATGTCATGTGATGACCGTGTAGAAAATTTCTTACTAGACGGCGTGTAGTTATAGACACGCTGTGTACCCACGACCGTGTGGGGGCTATACATGGCGTGTAGGCCTGTTGGCCGGGGAGAATCATTGAAACCAGATACACACCGTGTTCTCCTTGGACACACCATGTAGTCTAGCTGTGTATGATGGATATATATGGAGTGTGGGTAAGTCGGCGAGGAAGAGAAGGGAACAAAGTACACACCGTGTACCCATAGGTACATGCCATGTACTCATGTCGGTAGGTTCTGGAAAGTAAGTTGATGGAATTCAAGCCACCAAATGAATATTTAAATGATATACATGGCATGTAGTCCTAAAGTACACTCCGTGTAGTTTCTTTTTTTGGGTTAAAATTGGAAGTAGCCTCGTATTGAGGCAGAACACACCTTTTGTCGCCCGGTTTTGAGAACCAAGCCATCTGGAGCTTCAACCTCTTCCCGATTCTTCATCCGAAGTCGGATTCGGTCACGGTTAGATGCGTTGTAACCCCCTAGGTAAGGCCTTGATTCCTCTTGATCCTTTTTGTTTGATTTTTGTTCTAGAACGAGTTATAGGGGTTTCAGCAGTTTTGACTCTTTTGTAGATCTACAGCGTTTTAGACCTAATTGGAGGCTGTTACCGGAGAGTAGCATCATACGAGTCTCAGGTAGGTGGTGTATACCTATTTTTGTGTTTTCGTGGTCATTTGGGTGACGCGGCCTACGGCGCATTTTTGGGTATTTTGAGCGGGACCCAGTTTTATCTATTATTTCTTATTACAATGTTTATGGACCTATGGGATGCCTTTGGGTATGCCCTGTTACCAGTTTTTCTTGAGTGGGGCTGAGCGAGGGGTCGTAGCTCATTAGAGCATTTTGGTCGGGGGATGCCAAAATGGTTATATTTGAATTATATTGTTATAAACTGTTGAGTTTAACTTCTTAAAGCCTGATATAAATTGTTAGAGGCATTCAAGACCTCAGAGCTGGTATGGGAAAACACCTTTCATAGTGCAAATCAACTATTTAGAATGGTTTTCCTGGTTACATTTTCTATTTAAATACGTTATATATGAAATTATTGAATTGAATATGTTGTACCCTTTTGGGTGATGTTGGGCATGGCCCGGGTTACTAGGATGGCGATTCCATCAGACTTGAGCATCATGGTCATAGGGACATGAGGTGTCAGAGATGTGGTGGCTTGGGTACTATTTTTTGTGATTACCACTTACCAAGACTTTGAGTAGTGTGCACACAGAGATACTCCATGATGAGGTGGTTTTGACCACTCATGTGGGTAGAGGCCCCAGTTAGTTGTTGTTTAGGTACTATTGGTTTGGGGGTTCTTGCCATAGGAAGCCACATGGGAGGTGAGGAGCCTTCAGGGGATAGCGTTGAGGCTATCGGGTTGGGGGTCAGGGCTCACCATTATTTGAGGGCAGATATCACTATCCCTCTAGATATTTTATTTGCAGGCAGACATTGTTTTCCCTTCGGCTACCTATGTTGAGGGCATACATCGTTGTCCCTCCGATTACTTATTGAGGGTAGGCATCGCTGCTCCTCCGGGTTACTACTATTGGGCATGCCTTTGGAATGTTGGAACTTGAGACACGAGGTGTCAAGGGGCACATGGTGTCGGGCTACATGACAGATATTCTGGCGTTGGCCGAAGCAGGTGGCACTACCTAGTGGCTTCTGAGCACCAGTGGAGTTAGTGTTTATTGTGCATTGTTCTGTTTACTACTTTCCTTATAAATTAATTCATGTTTAAACACTTATATTAGATACGTACTGTTGGGGGGTATCCTAATGAGATTTGTCTCACACCCTGAATGGGCCCTTTGGGACACGTGTAGACTTTATGGATTTACTTGAAAGAAAGAGGCCAGCTTCAGGAGATGGGATATATTAGTTGTTGCATAGAAATGATATGGACCTTGGGGACTTACCTAGATGGAGTTTATCTTGTTTTGTTTCCTTTCCTATATTAGCATTCTTATTTTTTATGTAGCTACAGCTGGTTATCCATTGGCGCCTTTTTATATATAAATACATGTATGACCGGTTTGGATGCATGTTTTATTTTTCAGTTGTAGTTACAAGTGGTCAGCATGCTATTGTTTTTACTTTCCATTGTTGTTGTTATATTTATTACTTCCGTTATTTATCGATATTGAATGTGCTTCTGCTTTGCGGGTTTGGTTCGAGTCTGCTGAGTCCTTTGTTCCGTTGCATCATTATTATTATACTCGGACCAGTACCATTATTATCCTCTGAGAGGGTATAGCCTCCCCACTATACCTATAAGACCCTCGCTGCTAGTCGGCAGCCTTTGGCGTTCGGAGAGGTGCACCTAAGGTCGTAACACCCAACCCGTTTAGCACTGTTCGGGTGGATGCTCGGGTCTGGGTTGTTACAAAGTGGTATTACAGGAGTTCTTAATAAAGATTTAGTAGTAGTGTTTTACTAGCTAATAATGAGGTTGAGACTTCTCTTTTTATTTCTGTTAGTTTTACTATTTAGGATATGGTAGACTGGAGATAGGTTGTTACTGGAACTGGGTTTCTAGCTTGTGCTTGGGTGCCTGCAGCCCCAAGGTACGAGGGAAGGACCAAGTTTCCTTGGGTGGGAATTGCTATTTGCTTCTTCTTAGATTACAGTTTATATGACTTCCACCTCGATGGCTCATTTGGTGTGTGAGGTTATTGATTGTGATATGTGACCATTGACTCGATGCAGTAAGGGATAATTGGGCCTTGGCCCGGTATGGAAAGTCTTGTTTGTTTGGCTTTTGATAGGCACATTTTCAGGGTATTTCAATTTCACAACTGCACGTATACTTTTTGAAGTGATAATAGCATGTGAATAAAATCAATTACCATACTTTGTATGCTCGGAAATGTGAATGGGTGAAATTACTGATATAATTTCTCATTGTTTTCAATGTGTATGCCATGCTTTATTTTTTTGTAGAATTTCATGTGGAAAGATATTTGGATCTGACTCTTATGAGAGCAGGCAGGTACAATCGATTGAGGTGATTTTGATCACTAGGATTAGGCAACTCGGTCGTCAGTTTGAGGAAACATTAGTTGTCAGGACGGGCATGGCCTGAGGTAATTTTGATACTTGGCTCTGTTGAGGGTGGGTAAGGAGGCCATGAGTTTGGGATGTCGTGGGCATGGGTTGCGATAGGGGAGAGTAAGGGTAGCTTTTTTATGCTGCCTTTTACTAATTTTCCTATTTTCTTAAATATATATTGTTATATATATATGTGGGTTGTCTGACCATTTATGGTATTCAGCGGGTTCCTCCTATACGCCTCGATGGAGTGACAGATGAGTGAGGATACAGTGTCGCGGGTGCAGGATTAGGTTCAGGATTCGGTACAGGCAGAGCATGAACCACAGGTACAGGCTCAGGGATAGGATCAGGATCAGGATCCAGTGCAGGCAGGACAGCAGCCACATTTTGACAGCGTTCGTGCCATGGCGTGATGAGCAGCTCCGAGCGAGCCTGGTGCACGTCTTGCAGGGGATCGACAGAGGCACACAAGGTATAGAGCCATCTATGGAATATCTGACCCAGGAGTTCTAGTCGCAGCGCCCGCCGCTTTTTCAGGGTGAGGGTGGTCCGCAGGAAGCTAAGAACTTGATAGAGAGTATGCAAATGATCTTTGAGCAGCTTGAGATGCCTCTAGGGCAGAGGGTCAAGTTGGCGACGTACATGTTGAGAGGACCGGCGAAGCATTGGTGGGATGTGCAGGTTCAGGCTCGTAGGCATGAGGGAATGGCATGGAAGGACTTCGAGGACAGGTTCTTTGAGCACTTCTACCCCGAGACACTGAGAGCAAAGAGAGATCAGGAGTTCTTGAGTCTTCAGCAAGGAGACATGTCCAAAATGGACTATGAAGCTACCTTAAAAGAGTTTTCTTGCTTTGCAGCTAGTATGGTAAGCGATGACGCGACTAGGGTGATGCGCTTCGAGGATGGCTTACAACACGCCATTCAGGTCCAGGTGAATATCTTCTGGCTAGGTTCTTTCTCAGAGGTGGTGAATCAGGTGCTCATACTAGGGGGAAATCAGAGGGATAGACCCCAGGTTAGCCGGGGAACGGCTTCAGGTGACAGTTTGGATTACAAGAAGCGAGGATGGGATGAGTTCCAGCAGGTCAGTCAGGCCAAGGACTCAGCTAGACCACCTCGTGGTAGCCCTTCAGTTATTTGTTTTCAGTGTGTAAATCTAGGACATTTTTGGACTCAGTGCGATAGGCCTCCAAAGGAGTTTCGGGCATGTGGACAGGTCGGGCATCTAGAGAGGTTTTGCAGGCAGCCTTCTCAGACAGCCGGAAGACAGGGACCAGGATAGATGGTGGCATCCAGAGTTGGTTCGGGTTCGGTACCAGGATAGGGTAGCTGAGGTTTAGCTGCTCGTGGAGGACATGATAGAGACAGCAGGATCCAGTTGAGGGGTCAGTGGTCGGTGACTGGAGTAGCACCGCAGGGAGGTCAGGCATCAGGCATTCGTGCTTCAGGCTAGGTGCACGCCATGGAGCTGCTAGAGGCGGAGCAGTATGGTGATCCGATGACGGTTAGAGGTACACCACGGTGTGCCTGTGATTCCCATGTTTCCTTTTTGGAATGACCTGTAGAGGCATGTCTTTTTTGAGTGCACATGGTGCACATGATCTATGTGGACTGACTAGATGCTAGTCAGTGGGATTGGCACCATATCGGGTGCATGATATATTTCTATATATATATGTGTGTGTGTGTATGGGATGCGTAGAATTCGAGGCATCGAGGATGCAGGTTACTTGAGGTGTCGTGGGCATTGGGGCATCAATAATGTGGGTTACTTGAGGTGCTAGGCCCCAGGACCTCATGGAGGCGGACACCGATGCGGTGCAGGATACGTTGGGTGTTGGGAACAACACAGGAGTGCCAATGAGGCGCAGGGGTGACGATGCATCATAGAAGTACTATGAGTCCAGAAACAGGTTAGTAAAACCTTTTTTGTTTTGAGTTTTTTCATGTTGAGACCGATTTAGACGATTCCTAAGGTGGGGAGCCATTGAGGAATTTAGTCAGGACCTTCGAGACCAGGGAAGTCTGGGTTACTTTGATCAAGGTGGTGTGTTTGGTTCCATCTCTGGGTTTCTTTTGATAGCTCAGGGACGATCTATGAAAAGGTGGGTAGAATGTAAGAACCTAGGTTTTTAGAACGGGTCAAAATCCTGACCCTGTTTGAATTTTTGACTTGTTTTTTAGGAATCTAGAGAAAATGGGCAGTTTCTGAAAATTTCCAGACTACACGTCGTGCACTTTAAGTACACGTCGTGTACATGTTAAGCGATTGATCAGCCGTGTGCTCTGCGAGTACATGTCGTGTGATGACCGTGTAGAAATTTCTTACTACACGGCATGTAGTTATAGACACGTCGTGTACCCACGACCGTGTGGCGGCTATACATGGTGTGTAAGCCTATTGGCCAGGGAGAATCATTGAAACCAGATACACTCTGTGTTCTCCTTGGACACGTCGTGTAGTCTAGCCATGTATGAGGGATATACGTGGCATGTGGGTAAGTTAGTGAGGAAGAGAAGGGAAACCAAGTACACGTCGTGTACCCATAGGTACATGTCGTGTACTCATGTAGGTAGGTTCTGGAAAGTAATTCAGTGGAATTCCAGCAGCCAAATGAATAGTTAAATGATATACATGGCGTGTAGTCCAAAGTACACATCGTGTAGTATCTTTTTTTTTGCGTTAAAACAGGCAGTAGCCTCGTATTGAGGCAGAACACACCATGTGTCTCCTGGTTTCGTAAACCAAGCTGATCGGAGCTTCAACCTATTCTCAGTTCTTCGTCCAAAGTCGGATTCGATCATGGTTAGATGCATTGGAACCCCCTAGGTAAGGACTCGATTCCTCTTGATCCATTTTGTTTGATTTCTGTTCTAGAACGAGTTATAGGATTTTGAGCAGTTTTGACTCTTTTCTATATCTACTTTGTTTTAGACCTAATTATAGGTTGTTACCGGAGGATTAGCATCGTACAAGTCTCTGGTAGGTGGTGAATACCTCTTTTTGTGTTTTTGTGGTCATTTGGGTGTCGTGGCCTACGACGCGTTTTTGGGTATTTTGAGTGGGACCCAGTTTTATCTTTTATTGCTTATTACATTGTTCATGGACCTATAGGATGCCTTTGGTATGCCTTGTTACCAGTTTTTCTTGAGCGGGCCCGGGCGAGGGGTCGTAGCTCATCGGGGCATTTTGGCCAGGGGATGCCAAAATGGTTATATTTGAATTATATTGTTATAAAATGTTGAGTTTAACTTCTTAAAGCCTAACATAAATTGTTAGAGGCATTCAAGACCTCAATTTTGGTATGGGACAAAACCTTGCGTAGTGATAATCAACTATTTAGAATTTTTTTCTGGTTATGTTTTCTGTTTAAATACATTATATATGCAATTGATGAATTGCATATGTTGTACCCTTTTGTGTGGTGTTGGACATGGCCTGAATGTTCTTGAGTGATCCTGATCACAGGTTGGTCTTGGCTCGGGTTACGTTGGGTGGTTTTGACCACAGGATTGGGTGTCATGGACGTTGGTTTGAGGCAGGATGTCTGTCAGGTTGGGCATGGTCCGGGTTACTAGGATGGTGATGCCATCAGACTTGAGCGACATGGTTGGAGGGACATGAGGTGTCAGAGATGTGGTGTCTTGGGTACTATTTATGGGGATTACTACTCACCCAGACTTTGAGTAGTGTGAACACAGAGATACTCTGTGATGAGGTGGTTTTGACCACTCATGTGGGTAGAGGCCCCCGTTAGTTGCGGTTTAGGTACTATCGGTTTGGGGGTGCTTGTCGTTGAAGCCAAGTGGGAGGTGAGGAGCCTTCGTGGGATAGCATTGAGGATATCAGGTTGGGGGCTGAGGCTCGCCATTATTTGAGGGCAGATATCACTGTCCCTCCAGATAATTTATTTGAGGGAAGACATCTCTATCCCTCCGGCTACCTATTTTGAGGGAAGACATCGCTATCCCTGTAGTTACTTATTGAGGACAGGTACCATTGCTCCTCTAGGTTACTAATGTTGGGCATGCCTTTAGGACGTCGATACTTGAGACACGAGGTGTCAGGGGGCACATGGTGTCGGGTACATGACAGATTCTGGCATTGGCCAAAGCTGGTGGCACTCCCTGGTGGCTACTGAGCACCAGTGGAGTTAGTATTTATTGTGCAATGTTCTGTTTACTAATTTCCTTATAAATTCATGTCTTCTTAAACACTTATATTAGGTACGCACTGTTGGGTGGTATCCTACTAATATTTGTATCACACCCTACATGGGCCCTTCAGGAAGCGTGGAGACTTTATGGATTTACGTGTAGGAAAGAGGCTAACTTCAGGAGATGGGTTGTATTAACTGTTGCATGGAGATGGTATGGACCTTGGGGTATTACCTAGCTGGAGTTTATCTTGTTTTGTTTCCTTTCCTGTATTAGCATGCTTATTTGTTATGTAGCTACAGCTAGTTAGCCATTGGCGCCTTTTTATATATAAATACATGTATGACCTGTTTGGATGCATGTTTTATTTTTCAATTGTAGTTACAAGTGGTCAGCATGTTGTTGTGTTTACTTTCTGTTGTGGTTGTTATATTTATTGCTTCCGTTGTTTATCGATATTGAATGTGCTTCCACTCTGCAGGTCTGGTTTGAGTCTTCTGAGTCATTTTTCCTGCTGCATCATTATTATTATACTCAGACTAGTACCATTATTATCCTCCGAGAGGGTATAGCCTCTCCACTATACCTATAAGACCCTTGCTGTTAGTCGGTAGCCTTTAGCGTTCGGGGAGGTGCGCCTAAGGTCATAAAACCCGACCCGTTTAGCATTTTTCATGTGGCTACTTGGGTCCGGGTCATTACACTCTGAATCCTATTCTTGGGTTGCTCCTTTTTGGTAGTGTGTCTGGGGCAACTGCATGTGGCCCGAAGGCCTTGAGGTGGCCTGAAGGTCTTAAAGGTATCCTGAAAGCCCTACTGACCCAAAGGCCTAGGTGGCAAAAAATCCTTAAGGACTCCAAGCCCAAACCGGTGGCCCAAGGTGAATAGTTATAGGTACTATAGTACCAAAAAGTACCTGCTACAGTAACTTCTACAATACCTACTACGGTACCCGCACAGTGTATAGTTCTGCTACAGTACCTGTACAGTGTACAGTTCTGCTACAGTACCCACACAGTGTACAGTTCAGCTACAGTACCGGAAATATGCCTCTACCTGGTTTTGAACTTGGGTCTTGTGGATGCACTTAAGGATACCTCACCAACTGGGATGAGTCTCGTGTGCAGATCAACAGTAACACATAAGTGAAAAGAAAGTGACCCTTATAATAAAGAGGTCAAGATCTAGTGGGGCTGGAATTATTTAGGGAAAAGAATATCCATACCCTGATTCAACCCCCCCCCCCCTCTTAGGGTATCTAGGCCTCTTTTGGACCTAACAATAATCAAAGGAATTATTTTTAATTTCATGTGGGATATCATGTTTTCTTAAACATAACTCTATGGAAGGTTATTATAATATTTGGGAAGAAAAGGAAACTGAGCCCTAGGTACATTTGTCCTTTTGAAATTCTGGAGAGAATTGGAGTTGTAGATTATTGTTTGACAATACCACCTGGCCTTTCTAAGGTAAATAATGTGTTCTATGTCTCATTATTTCTAAATTACATTCTAATCCCAATAGATGTACTCACTCATGAAGGTATAAAATTGGAACCTGACTTATATTAATATGAAGAATTTATCCAGATTCTAGCCACTAAAGAACATGTGTTGAGGAATTAGATGACTCAGCTACTAAAGTTACTTTGGAAAAATCATAAAATTGAAGAGGCAACATAGGAGCCTGAGGAACTTGTGATGAAGACCTACCCAAATCTTTTTAGGAGGTAAAATTTTGGAAATTTTGAGGTTGAAATTTTTATAAAGGGGAAGAATGTACCACCCCAAGGTTTTAAAAATAAATTTAATATAGAATGTGATTCATGAAACATTGATTCTCTATGAAACAACACTTTGTTATTATAACCTAGCCATTAAACATAATTTTTCATCCTCTGTGTTTTGAATTTTGAAAATGTACACACACAGTTGCAATCGGTAAGATATTTAGAGTCTAATAAAATCAACATACATTTTTGATGAATAATAACTTGACCCTTATGAATATTAATGTACCCTTATGAATAGTAATCTTTTCCATATATGTATAAATAAAATCTAGTCACCTTATTAAGGAGATTGAATATTTTAAAAATTAAGAATTAAGTGTTGGTATACTTTTGATTAATAAGAAATTAATTATAATTTTTAAATTACTAAATTTATTTAAAATATTATTAATTTTCATAAAATGTATTCATAAATAAATATTTTTTAGTCCTATAATTTTAGGATAATTTTATGAGGCCTCAGTTAATTTTTGAAATTATTATAAAATCAATTTAAAATTTAAAATCTATATTTTTCAAGAAAATAATGATTTTATTTAAAAATTAAATTTCACATATTTAGAAAATTATTTTTGATAAAAAAATTCCATTTTTGAACTCTATATGTTGAAAAATGGTTGGGTTAAATATTTGGTATTTTTCTAAAATACATGATTTTTTTAGTGAATAGTAAAACACGGTAATTTACGATATAAATACATTAGAAGCTAAATACACTATTACTTGAGTCATCGCTGATGTAAGAACACTTGTTTTGAACTCACATGTAATTATTACTGTTTTTGTCACATGAATCAACTCTATTGGTTTTCTTGAGAAAAATAATAAAATAATGAATAAGACATTCAAAAATCACCCCTCTCCTCCATTATAAAAACAACCCCTCACTCCCTCTTATCCTCACTCCTCTAAGACTTGAAACTTATCAAATTTATGCCAAAATACTCTTCCCTAGTATCTCCCTACTTCTAAAAGCTCTTGGTCTTTCTAAAAGAACAAAACCCCTTCCCTTAAGGAGGTTCTCAAGGAGGATATTTCAAGAGGTAAACCCACTTCCTTTCTCTTTTAATTTCATTTTCAATTTATTTTGGTTTCTTATATTCTCATCACCTACTATGTAAAAATGATCATGATAACTCTATTATAATCTATATACTATAATTATATCATGTTAATTGAATATACTTCATCAAATCACTATCTCTCTCTCTCTCTTTTGTTTTAAAAACGAAATCATTGTCCGGGAGGTGCTGATTTACAACCTTCATGGATGACGAACCTTCGTTCTTAAATTTATCCTTCAAGACTGGTCATGAAACCATTTTTATCATTGTACCAGACTATAATATATGTATTATAACCTTTTCAAGGTTTTTTAACTAGTATATATACATAATATTAATTCATACAATAAAAATAGTTCATAATAAACAAAATATCGCCAAAATAATATAAATGATCATCACTAATGTTCTATCTAATAACTCGTCCTCATACCATATAACCAAATTAATTATATCACCATTTAATCTTATGGATGTTAATTTGTATCATATAAATTCAATTCTGTATAATTATACCAATTCTACATGAACTTCCATACTCATATACAAGTATACTGATCATGAAAACCAAGGAATCGAATGTTCCCGAGCAATCAAATTGTATCTTATAACTCATCAAAAATTTCATAAATGAACTTAATAAAATTATAATTAATAAAATACATGTATATAAGGTTGTTAATTAAATAATTAATCTATTTAATTTTATTATCCAATAAGTGAAGTTCAAATACAGAACACATTCAGACATAATGTGAGGGTTTTCTACCCGAACCTCCATTTTCTTTTGGGTTACTCTTTATCTCTTTTAATCCAAATTAAATTCTTAATTATTATTATGTACTCATCATAAATTATGTTTGAATTTTTTTATATATGTGTACCAATCATAATCCTTATTTATTTTATGAGTAGTTAAATATTTTATAAGGATCTTTCATAATTCTTCCCGATAAACAAGCCCGACTCAAGGAAAGTTCTCAAATTCTTACATATTTTCAAGTGCACTCTATAATCTGTTTTAATCAAAAATTATTTTTATAAAACCACTAATTTTATCATGTAGAAACTACCTTAGTTAATTTCTAGTTTTATGAAATTATTTTTCCAAAATAACTCTTCTTTTCAAAATAAAAGTGTATTTCTCTCAAAAATTCCTCGATGGTTTTATTAGAGTATTTTTGTCTATTTCAACACCTATGTTAAATTTTATGTCTTATTGAGGTTAATATCTTATGTTTATAATCTACCATATTGAATTAAATAGTTTATGATCATTTTGACTATATATGTTCTATCTTTATAGCATTCATCATACTACTCATAATGGTTAGTGTTTGTGTGTAATGATTGGGGAAAGTTATTTCATATGTTCATGTTGTTTATATTTATCCCCTTTCATATGAGGAATTCATTGGACTTAATATGTGATGGTTGGGGACCATTAAATCCCCTCGATGCATCTTTAGTTCGCATGAGACAAAACATAATTGGGTTTTGGTGGAGGCCTTACCCTAGTATTTTCAAAGGTCTTGGTCGAGGGCTTGACAATATGATTCAAATGTCTGGAATTATGCATTCCCTCATTATGGTAATAATAATTGATAAACCATGTGATTATTATACTAGTATAATATCAATGGTTATGTTTCATTCTCATATGATTGTTTATATGACCTTATTTAATCAGCTTATATTCCTTCTATATTATGCTCAAGAATATTTTTAAAGGCATGTGTTTTTAGTTGTTCACCATGCCTAGTGTTTATTTTTATGATAAATTCTGATGTATCACTTAACCCAACTGAGTATCTGAGCTCACACCTTTCTTATGATTTATTTTCCCTAGGTTTTGAAGATGAATATAATGAATTACTAGTATGTATAATCTAGTATTCATAGATGTTTCCAATGGAATTTTTATTATGTATTTCATTTCAAGTTGTAATATTGAACTTATGTTTGTATCTTGTTTTCCAAAACTAATAAACTATTCATTACTTCAAGATACAACTTTCTTGTAATAATTACAATGTATTAATATAAGGCACTGGATCTAGGAAACTAGGGTCTAGGTCCTTACATAATTCATTTGTGACATGTTGGAATTGACCACATGTTAATCTGATGCCTAATGTGGTCGGTATGACTTGAAGTACGTCTTTTCGTTAAAAAGTGTCATTTTTGTTTAAATCATTCATCAAATAGTAAAAAAAGATAAAACAAGTTTGTATTATTTTCAAACTTTAGGAAAATGATCAATAATTCATTTATGATGTGTAAGAATTGACCTCATGTGAATTCGACAATCGATGTGGTCAGTATGACTCAAAGTGCATGTTTTCAATATAAAAAGTGTAATTTTAATTTAAAATGTGTTTCACAAAACCAAAAACAATAAAAAGAGATCATGTTATTTTAAAACATTAGGAAAACATTCCATGATTTATTTTTCTTGTGTAGGAGTTAACTACACACCAATCAGACACATGATGTGGTCAGTATGACTCGATGTACGTGTTTTTAATGTAAAAGTTTTATTTTATTTTAAAATGAACAACATTTAAAAAATCAAGAAAATGAGCTCGAATATTTTCCAAAATTTAGGAAAACAATATATTATTCATTTTTGACCTGTAATAATTGACCACACATCAATCTAACACCCAATATGATCGGTATAACTCGAAGTGCATTTTTTCAATAAAAACGTGTTATTTTAGTTTAAAACACACATCAAATTGTTATAATTGATAAAAAAGCCCAGATTTATTTTAAACCTTGGTAAAATGATCAGTAATTCATTTGTGACATGTAGGAATTATCTACACATCAATACAATACCCGATGTGGTCAGTATGACTCAAAGTGCATTTTTTCAATACAAAAGTGCCATTTTAGTTTAAAACATGTCACATCACCAAAACTGAGAAAATGCGATCATATTATTTTCAAAATTTAGGAAAAATATCCATAATTAATTTTTAATATGTAGTAATTTACCACACATAAATAAAACACATGATGTGGTTTATATGTCTCGAAGTGTGGATTTTCAATACAAAAGTTCCATTTCAGTGTAAAACACACATCAAACAGCCAAAACTAAGACATGATATCATATTATTTTAAAACTTTATAAAAATAGTCCATAATTCATTTTGATGTGTAATAATTGACTGCACATCAATCTAACACATGATGTGACTGATATGAATCAAAGTGTGTGTTTTCAATATAAACGTGTTATTTTAGTTTAAAACGCATGTCACTATACAAAATAGAGAAAATGAGATCATATTATTTTTAAACTCTAGGAAAATGATAAATAATTCATATGTGATGTGTAGAAATTTTCCACACATCAATCTAACACACTATGTGGTCAGTATGACTCAAAGTACATGTTTCAATATATAAGTTCCATTTTAGTTTAAAATGCACATAATATAGGAAAAAATGAGCATAACAAGATCAGATTCTTTTCTCATCATTTTATCTTATATTACTTAATTAATTAATTTATCATTTTTATCTAATACTTATTTAGTTAATTCCCATAGATACAGTGCTTAAATACGGACAATAAATGGGATGATAGTTGAAGACTTGTTCTAAAAAATCAAGTGCTCTTGAATTGGATCACATCCATAGTGAGTTTTTTTATCACCAAATATGTGATCCAATTCAAGAGCACCATATTTTGAGAAAAAAATAAATGGTGTGATGTGTAAGAATCAACCACAACTCAATTTGATACATGGTGTTCCTTGTATGACTCAATGTATATGTTTCTAGTTAAAAATTATCACTTTGTGTTTAATTTATTTCTTTATAGTATTACAAATATAAGAATTATTTTCTTATATAAGTTAATTATTTTACTTGAGATAGGGCTGTTGTTTCAGAAACTAATTGTATGATTGGGGGTTGGGGAAAAGATAAAGAAACATTGATGTTTTTGAATGGTTGTTCCAAGTTTTACTTAATCTTATAATTGTATGAACCAATGTTTGAAATGTCTAATAGGTAGTGTTTTTTCTATTTGTGATATAAATTTTATTTCAATTAAAATTTTTATTTACTCTATATATTTTATCCCTAATTTTTATGTTATGGTGTGCTATAATTTTAATAGCACACTGCATATGTATTCCCCTTTATCAGTGACAGAAAAATAAAAGGTATCCTTTATCAGTGCTAGAAAAAGAATTGATAAAGGGGTTATTTATCAATGCTAAGAAAAGATCTGATAAATTCTACCTTTATCAGTATTAATAAAATCATTGATAATGGTGGCCTTTATCAACCCTTTTTCAGCATTGATAGAGGTCTAGGGATTTTAAGGGCGCTCTGATTTTTAGTGTTTTGATTCACTAACAAATCCCTATTATAGTGCTATTAAAGGCCTTATGGGTAGTAGAATCTAATGGGGTGTTGGTACTTCACTAGGGTTAGTACTCCCTCGATTGAGGTTTCCATTGTCGAGGCATGGGTCCCTATTGGTCTTGTGAGGTTAAGTGGGTTGATGGTTCAGGTTTATGAATGGTAGTTCGGTGTTGATATATCAAAAGAAATAGTGATCCCTCTTATGATGAGAATTCATAAAGGATGAGTGAGCTTCCCTTTATAGTTTTTAAGTGTGACTATTGGAAAACTAATAAGTATATACTTCTATAAAACTCGCGACTCCTCAGTTCCTAGGGGGTTTCCTTTGAGATGTGATGTTGCGAATAACTATCAACTTCGGGCTTCATGGACTCTTTAGTGTTCCGAGCACCTCTAATTGTTCATGCGATGTGTATTTTGAGGATTGGAGTTAAGAGGGATGAAAAGAATATGTGTACTTGAGACTCATAGTGATTAATCATATCTAGATTATTCTTTCCTAGCATTATTATGATTAGTCATCATTATCGAGAGCTTTGAACTAACTTGGTGATCTACTTTTCCCCTTTGTCTTCCACTTATGAACCTTTTATACCTGAATTTGATTTGACCTACTTATTTTTACTGTATTGGTGGTTTTTCCATTCCTACTGAGTATGTTTATACTAAACCCTACATAGACCTTAGGCTCAGATATGTTGTGTTGATGTAGATAGTGAAATGGTTCAGAGATGTTTTAGGTAGAAATGGAGCTGGTGTGGCTTGTTTGGAGATGATGCATAATCATGCTTAGTGATGCATTAGGGAGCATGGAGACTCATGTTGTAAATGGTGTTTATCATGAAAAACGTTTGATCCCATACACTAAGTTACATAAGGCCTATAACAGTTCTATAACAGGGCTTTCAGAGTGCAAAAAAACACTGAAAATTGGAGCACCCTTAAAAGCCTGAGGCCTTTATTAGTGCTAGAAAATCATTGATAAAAGTAACCATTATCCGTGATTTTATTTAGTTAAAATAAAGTATTTATTTATCAGTTAATTTCTTAGCACTGACAAAGAATCCATTTATCAGTTCTTTTTCTAGCACTGATAAATAATACCTTCATTATCATTTTTTATAGCACTGATAAAGGATCCCTTTATTAGTGTTTTTTATAGCACTAATAATGGGGAAAACTATTGCAGCGTGCTGTTAAAATTATAACATAATGCAGTAGAAAAAATAGGAATATAATGGAGGGATAAAATACATAATTTAATTAAAATAAAATTGAAAACACAAATACATGAAAATCAATATATTATAGATATTTCAACCATTGGTGTATACAATTACATGAGTAAGTATCATTTATCATAGATATTCAAAAACATCAATGCTCTGTTTTCTTTGGCCCCAAACCCATAGTAATGCTCTGAGTTTCTAAATAAACTAACCCATCTCGAGAAAATGTATTCAACTATATAAGAAAACAATTTTTATGTTAGTGATACTATAAATAAATAACATAAACACAAAGTGTCAATTTTAAACTAAAAACATATACTCTGAATCATACCAAGAAAATCGTTTGTAATATTGAGTTGCATTAGATTTTTACCCATCACACTATTTCTTTTTGTTCTTAAAATTGGATGCTCTTGAATTGGATCACATATGTGATGATAAAAAATTCACTACAAATGTATGCCAATTCAATATAACTTTCTTTTTGAGAACAAGCCTTCAACTATCACACCATTTCTTGTTCGTCTTTAAGAATTATATCTATGAAAATTAATTAAATAAGATAAAAATTATAAGTAAATTAATTAAGTGATATAATATAAAATGATGAGAAAACAATATGATCTTGTTATGTTCATTTTTTATTATGTTATATGTGTTTTAAACTAAAATGACACTTATATATTGAAAACACACACTTTGAGACAGACTGACCACATCATGTATCAGATTTACATGAAATAAATTTATACACATCACAAATGAATTGTGGATCACTTTTTTTAAAACAATATAAGATAATTTTCTTGGTTTTATCTAGTAATATGCATTTTAAATTAAAATGAAACCTTTATATTGAAAACACATACTTTGAGTCATATCAGTCACATCATGTGTCAGATTGATGTGTGGTAATTTCTTACACATCAAAAATGAATTATGGACCGTTTTCCTAATGTTTGAAAGAAATATGATCTTTTTTTCTTGGTTTTGGTGATTTGATTTGTGTTTAAACTAAAATGACACTTTTGTATTGAAAACACGTACTTTGAGTAATATCGACCACATCGTGTGTTGGATTGATGTGATATCAATTCCTATATTTCAAAAATGAATTATATATTTTTTCCTAAAGTTTAAAAAAATATGAGCTTGTTTTCTTAGTTTTGGTTATGTAAAACACATTTTAACCTAAAATGACACTTGTATTGAAAACATGTACTTTGAGACATACCAACCACATTGGGTGTCAGATTGACATTCGGTCAATTCTTACACATCAAAAATGAATTATAAATCACTTTCCCAAATTTTGAAAATAATACAATATTGTTTTCTTATTTTTTCTATTTGATGCATGTTTTAAACTAAAATGACACTTTTGTATTGAAAACACACACTTTGAGTCATACCAACAACATCGGGTGTTAGATTGACATGTGGTCAATTCCTATAGGTTGAAAATAAATTATGGATCATTTTCATAAATTTTGAACAAAAAATACTAGCTTGTTTTATCAGTTTTGGCTATGTGATCCATTTTAAAATAAAATGAAACTTTTATATAGAAAAAATGTACTTCGAGTCATACCGAACACATCATGATTCATATTGGTGTACATTAAATTCCTACACATGAAAAATTTATTATGGAGCATTTTCATAACTTTTTAAAACAAATCTAACTAGTTTTCTTATTTTTTGTGATGTGACACGTATTTTAAATTAAAATGGAACTTTTATATTGAAAATATACACTTCGAGCCATATGGATCACATCAGGTGTCGGGTTATTGTGTGGGAAATTTCTACACATAAAAAATTAATTATTAATATTTTTATTGAATTTTTTTAAAAAAAAAATACAAGCTCGTTTTCTCAATTTTGGCTATATAATGCATGTTTTAAACTAAAATGACACTTTTGTATTGAAAACATGCACTTTGAGTCATACCAAAAACATCATGTGTCATATTGATGTGTGGTCAGTTCCTACATATCATAAATGAATTATGAATCATTTATATAAATTTTGAAAATAATATGATCTTGATTTACTGGTTTTGGCTATGTGATGTGTTTTAAACTAAAATGACATTTTTATATTGAAAACGCTTACTTCAAGTCATACTGACCACTTGTGTATTGGATTGGAATGCGATCAATTTCTATATGTGAAAAATGAATTATGGATCATTTTCCTATGTTTGAAAACAATATGAACTTGTTTTCTTAGTTTTGGTGATGTGACACATGTTTTAAACTAAAGTGGCACTTTTATATTAAAAACATGGACTTTAGGTTATACCGACCACATCAGGTGTCAGATTGATGTGTAGTTGATTCATACATTTCGTAGATGAATTATTAATCCCTTTTATAAATTTTAAAAACAATATGATCTCATTTGATCATTTTTTTCTATTTGATGCATATTATAAACTAAAATGACACTTTTGTATTGAAAACACGGACTTCGAGTCATAATGGCCATATGGATGTTAAATTGACAAGTGGTCAATTCCTACATGTCATAAATGAATTATGGATTATTTTCCCAAATTTTAAAAACAATTCAATCTTGTTTTCTTATTTTTGGCAATGTGATGTGTTTTATACTAAAATGACACTTTTATATTGAAAACACATACTTCGAGTCATACCGACTACATAATGTTTCAGTTTGGTCTGAGGTAAATTTCTACACATGAAAAATTAATTGTGGATCATTTTTATAAATTTTTAAAATAATTAGAGATCGTTTTCTCATTTTTTGGTGATGTGAAACACGTTTTAAACTAAAATGTCCCATTTATATTGAAAACACACACTTTGAGTCAACCGACCACATCAGGTGTCAGATTAATGTGTGATCAATTCCTACCCATCAAATATGAATTATTGATCATTTTTATAATGTTTGAAAAAAAATATGATCACTTTTTCTTAGTTTTGTCTATTTAATGTGTGTTTTAAAATAAAATTACACTTTTTATTGATAACATGCACTTCTTGTTATACCAAACACATAAGGTGTCAGATTGATGTGTGGTTGATTCCTATAGGTCAAAAATTAATTATGGATATTTTTTCTAAATTTTTAAAAAAATATGAGCATATTTTCTTGGTTTTGTCTATGTGATGTGTTTTAAACTAAAATGAAACTTTTTTTATTAAAAACACGTACTTAAAGTCATACTAACACTTTGTGTGTTGAATTGTCATACTGTCAATTCCTACATACAGAAAAAAAAAATTATGGATCATTTTACTAAATTTTGATACCAATATGAGCTATTTTTCTCAGTTTTGGTGATGTGAGATGCGTTTTAAACTAAAATGGAAATTTTATATTTAAAACACACACTTCGAGTCATACCGACCATATCGGGTGTCCAATTGATGTGCTTTCTATTACTAAAAGACACAGCTGAATTATAAATTAGTCTCCTAAATTTTTATATTATATTTTCTTCTCAGTTTTTGGCAATTTGATTCATGTTTTAAATGAAAATGACACTTTTGTATTGAAAATATGTAATTCAAGTCATACTGACCACATTGGGTGTCAAATTGAAATGTAGTTAGTTCCTACTTGTAAAATTTTAATTATGGATCATTTTTATTAAGTTTAAACACAATCCAAGCTCTTTTCCTCAGTTTTGGATATGTGATGTGTTTTAAACTAAAATGATACATTTATATTGAAAACACATACTTCAAGTCATACTGACCACATCATGTGTCAGATTGGAATGACTGTAATTCCTATATGTGAAAAATGAATTATGGATCTTGTTTACAAAGTTAAAAAATAATCTGATCCTATTTTTCTTGATTGTGGAGATGTGACATGAGTTTTAAACTAGAATGGAATTTTTATAGTAAAAAAATTCACTTTAAGTCATATCAACCACATTGAGTGTTGGATTGATGTGAAGTATATTCCTACACATTAAAAATGAATTATTAATTTTTTTCCTAAAATTTGAAAAAAAAATCCAAGATCTTTTGTTTAGTTTGGGGGATGGGGAATGTGTTTTAAACTAAAATGACACTTTTATATTGAAAACACACACTTAGAGTCATACCAAGCTGATTGTGTAATGAATTGATGTGTGGTTGATTCTTATATTTAAAAAATGAATAATTGACTATTTTCCTAAATTTTGAATGAAATGTGAGATTTTTTTGTCAGTTTTTTCTATTTGATGTGTTTTTTAAACTAAAATAAAACTTTTTATTGAAAACATGCACATCAAGTCATATTAATCATATCATGTGTTAGATTAATGTGCAGTCAATTCCTACACATAAAAAAATAAATTATGAATCTTTTTATTAATGTTTGAAAACAATCAAAGCTCATTTTCTTGATTTTGGTGATGTGACACATGTTTTAAAATAAAATTACACTTTTGTATTGAAATCACACACTTTGAATCCTACTGACCACATCAAGTGTCATTTTAATGAGTGGTCAATTCATTCACATCACAAATGAATTATTGATAAATTTCATAAATTTTGAAAACAATATGATCGTGTTTGCTTAGATTTGGCTATTTGATGCATGTTTTAAACTAAATTGACACATTTCTATTGAAAACATGAAATTCAAGTCATCCTGACCACATCAGGTGTCGGATTGAAATATGGTAAATTCCTACATGTCAAAATAAATTATAAATCATTTTCCTAAATTTTGAAAAATATATGATATTTTTTCTTGGTTTTTTCTATGTGATGTGTTTTAAACTAAAATGACACTTTTATATTGAAAATTGATACTTGAATCATGTAAGTTTCATCTTGTTTAAGATTTGAATTCGGTCACTTATTACACATGAAAAATAAAGTATGGATCTTTTTCCTAAATTTTTAAAATAATATGAGCTTGTTATCTCAGTTTTTGTGATATGACACATGTTTTAAACAAAAATGGAACTTTTATATTGAAAACACACGCATCGAGTCATACCAACCAAATAGGGTCTCAGATTGATGTTCGGTTGATTAATACACATCAAAAATGAATTATAAACCATTTTCCTAAAGTTTAAAAATAGTTCAATATCTTTTTATATATTTTAGCAATGTGACACACATTTTAAACTGAAATGACACTTTTATATTAAAAACATATACTTCGAGTCATACCAACCATGTTGTGTGTTAAATTGGAATGTGGTCAATTCCAATATTTGAAAAATAAATTATTTATTTTTTTCCTTAAGTTTGTAAACAATATGATCTTGTTTAATCGTTTTTTCCTATGTGACACTCATTTAAAACTAAAATAACACTTTTATATTTAAAACACATATTTAGAGTCATACCGACCACATCGAGAGTCAAATTAATTTGTGTTTGATTTTTACACGTCAAAAATGAATTATAGATCTTATTACTAATGTTTCAAAACAATCAAATCTCTTTTTCTTGGTTTTGGATATGTAATACGTGTTTTAAACTAAAATAACACTTTTTTTATTGAAAACATGCACTTCAAGTCATACTAACCACATCTTGTGTTAGATTGATGTGTGGTTAATTTCTAAACATAAAAAATGACTTATGGATTTCTTTAATAAAGTATCAAAATAATATGAAATTTTTTTCTAGGTTTTGAGCATGTGATGTGTATTTTGAACTAATATGAAAATTTAACAAAATAACTATCAAATAAAAATGATAAAAAAATTAACTAAAAAATTGATAATATGATGAAAAAAATAACAAAATAAGTAATAGGAAGTCACTTATTTATGATGTCTGTATACATTATAACTCTAGGTATTATGTACATTCATTTCTAAAGAAATCGATTTCCTTAATTATACTTATCCTTGAGAAATACATCAAAAATAATATATAATCATTCTGATATTAATTCTTCACATTCCAAGTGTATTTCTATGGTCATGGGCCATACTATATCACAAACATAATAGGTAATCACCTAAATTTAATGTCAGAAAACATTCCAACACCATGTACTCTTCCCACTCATCTCTAAAAAAATTTATTTCTTCTTTTAAGTGTGTATATTTTTAGAAATATTGATAGTACTAAGAAAATATATCCAAACAAATGATTAAGAATTTATTTAAATGAAATTTTAATTACCTTAAAAAATTACCTATTCATGGGTTCTAGTATTTTGATAGTATATGATATATTTAATAAATTTTTAAATGTAATATCCACAAATATTATCGTTATCTTCATTCAAACACTGTCGAAACATTGACCAATTGTAATGTGTTTTGTTAGTTAAATATTTCTATATATACCTTTCTCTATTTCTATTTGAAGAAATACATATGTTTACTATGTTTAGTGACCGATCTCATACCATGATTTATCCTATATTTATAGATTTCCCTATCATAAAAAATTTATTATTAAAACACAAAATAAAACATATAATTCAAATTTTATATATAAAATATTGATTGGAGTGAAAAAAATTCACAATACACATTATGTGTGGTTGGTTTGATGGAAATTCATGCATTGGATCCAAAAAATAAATATTTGGGGTATCTAAATTGATTGTGATCAGTATCCAATTATTCCTAAAAAATAAAATAAGTAATGGAAAAAAAGAAAAATATATTTTATATCATTAGATTTTAGATTTTTACCCCTGTATTGTGGGAATCTAGAAGTGTGTTTCATCTATTATTATATTCTTAAATGAATTTCTTAGTTAAAATTTTTTATTATCAATTTCTTTCACTTCCAAGGAAATTTATTGCATAGAAATGATATAGGGGTTAATGGATCTAAATAATGCTTCACTGGGTTTTCCCTTAATATAATAGTAATATAAACACCTATAGAAAATATGAATAGTTATTAACTTTAATGGACATATTAGATAATTTTTTGAATAGACAGATTATTAAAATGTATCTCATGTATCTATTCACAATTGAGACTCCCAAGCATTGAAATGTGATAATATCATTTATACACTCGATACCGACAACATCTGTAATGAAATTTCCAAATATTTCTTCTTCATATTGAAGGTACGAAATATCTCCATATTTGAATGTGGTTTATTCATGAAGTTTTAATGTTAATATATGCTGTAGTGGAACTGTTGGGGATAAAGTACTCCTGAAAATTCATTTTGTTTTCTTGGTCGATTCACTAGAATGTCTTGATTGAACCTTATATTTACCCATCATTGTATCCATTTATAATACCATACCTCACTTCAAAACATTTTCACCAACTGTTACAAGCTTTTTATTTGAAAAAAAATGTTAAGGACATGCCTCGTGTATCTTTATAATATTATATAGCCATGCTAATAAAGTTCCAATAGAATCATTGACTGTTGTAATATTTAGAACATTAAGTGGAATAGGAAACTCAGTGCTCATCTCTTGAGCTACTTCAATACCCAATCTAATGTGATTTTTAGGAGTTATTTGTTGTGTATCATGTATCCCAATATATTATACACCATATCCCTCGCTATAAGGTGGTGCATGGGTGTTGATAGATTGAAATCGTATATGAATTTACCCTATAGAATTTTAGTAATAAGAAGTTATCAAAATATTTTTTATTCATATTTAGGAGAAAGAGTAATTAAAAAATTGATTTCCTTGGGTAAGGTATGTGGTTGAGGGGAATAACTAGCCTTAAATCTAGTGGGGACAATTATATCTTCATGTACTAATCTCTATTCCATTTCTAGTTTTCTTTGATCCTTTAATATATATTATTCTAACAAACTAGACCAGATAATAATATCTTGCAAAGAATCTCTTTTCACATTAAATCCTTTTATCATCTGATTTTTATCTTCTTTCAATTTTTTCTTCTCAAAATATTTTTGAGGTGACACTCCAAAAACTACACCTCTAACATGATTATATTGTTACAACTGCTTCAAATATACTAAAAGTAGTTTTTCTTTAGGTATGGTCACTATCGATTCTTGTGTCTAAACCATATAAAAAACATATGAACATAAATATATATTTTTATGTAATACAATTATAAAGCATAAACAATTACTATTATGTCATACTTACACATGTTTCCCACACCACTTTTGTTTTTCATCAACTAATTTTATCTATTTATTTACATGGACCTCCTTCCATAGCACATGACATATGATGGAAGTGGCTTAAGATTTTTATTCATCAATCAAAATATAAAAAAGGTGCATATGTTATTTCATATCATATAAAACTTTTGTTGTATATTTAAAATATATACCATTTTCTTCTCTATTGAAGTGTGTTCCATCCTTTCTTAGTGATAGGGGTACATTGATTTTGATGAATGTTGTTTATCTTCAACACTCATTTTCTATTTCATAAATTAACAATTTTGAATAAAATTGGATAAATTAAATAATTACAAATAATATATTATCGACTATAATTCACCTGAAATAATTTCTCATCATGATGACTAATGAAACCATTCAATGTTTCCTGCTTTATAATGTGTGCATACCTAAATGGTGGGAGGGGCTTTACTTTCCCCTTAGCACCCCTAATATGAAGCTTGATAAGAATTTTTAGGAAGCCTATATGGGATTTTCCATTATATATTAATACATATTTATTACATAAAACATATAAAATAAATGAACTCTATAAGGGATGATAAAAAGCAAATTAACATTTCATTATATATATTTGTTAGTAAAATAGTGTAAGTATATCATTACATTACCTTAATATCTTACCAAAGGGTTTAATTCATTATTGGTTGTACATGGAATCAAAAATATATATCAATTGGAACATGCATTCATTTTGTGACCCCAACATAAATAATGAACATTGACTTATTGGGGTCCAATGCTTGGTTTCATTGATTCCAGCGAACCTCAAATTTTATACCCTCCTCTTTCCATGATACTTTTAGTAAACACAGTGATGCTACATCATTCTTGTTTTTTCAAATAGTATGTTGTTGATCCCCTGATAATTATACATTTTCAGAATCAATTTTCTATCCTTACCTGATATTAGAAACATCATCATGTGAAGAATTCATTTTCTACATGAGTATTCAAACATTTAATTTATATTATGATAATATAGTAGAGAACGTGTAATATAAAGAGGAAAAACATAGTATATTAAAAAACACTTCAACATGCTCATTAAACTCTCTTTATTTTATTTAAAGGTTGAAAGGATTTGGATCCTCTATCTATAATCCAAAACCACCTCTTTTTTCCCCTCTAATATAAAAGAAATTATCTACATTGGGGACACTGTGAAATGATTTGGATCTCCTAATGAAAGGGGCATCCTTGATTAAATTTCCATATGACCCTATAGTTGTTTTAGTCTCTAGTGGGATAATAAACCAATTCTTTTTTTCTAGATCTAAGACAAAAAATACCTACACTTATTGTGATGCCATTATGAATGTATCATCCTTATACCCTTCCACACTAAAATTCACCTTCAAGAATCCCATTTCATCAACTTTCACTACAATCATGTTGTCATCCCATTTGTAATAGTAAATCAGAACTTGAAATGTATTAGAATAAAACTCATAGATATGTTAAATTATCCTTAAATATTACATATTCACATAAATTGGATTCATATCCTTGGAACCATATATTTTCATTGCTTCCTCCACAATCATAACTCCACTTTTCTATATCATACTACGGTTATCATGTTATTTGTATAAAATGTATAACCATTAATTAAAAAAATATTGTAAGATATAAAATTTTCATTTGGTCCCCTGGCTAGCCATTGTAGTCATTCAAAAATTGAATTTTGATTTTTAGATAACTCCTTATAAATATGATCTATGAACCATCCTATAAACTATTGATTATGTGTATTTGATATCCATCCTTCATCCCTTGATGGTTTCAAATGTTAATGAATTGTTTTATGGGATTCAAAGTATGGATTAACATCTTCACTCTTATGTAAAATTTATAAGGTGAGCTTACTCTTTCTTTGTGATGGTAATTGTAACAACATCTCTTCCAAAAATCTATTCCCCCATAGGGAATCTGCTGTAACGAGACTTAGGGAGATCAATCCTATCAACATCTAATAGAGAATCAGTATAGAATTCAATATCTTATTCAAAAATATATTATTCTACAATAAAACCTTATGTCCATCTTCAATTCATGATGTACCCTTTAAAAATATTCATATACCATTCAATGGGGTATATCTATCTATAATGGACAGTACCACATAGTTGAACCTCTCTAACCAAGTGAACTATCAAGTAGAAAATTATATCAATGAATGGTGGTGGTAAGAACATCTATAATTCAAAAAATATTACTTCAACCACCTTATTCATGATTGTAAACTTTATTGGGTCCATAAATTTACTACATATTCATTTGAAAAATAAGTAGATTATAGTTGATGAATGGCATAAATTTTTAGATAGAATGAAATGTAAATTGATGGGCATAATCTTATATCAAAACATAAAATTTATTTGATTTTAGTCCCTATAACATCAAATTAGTCATTGAAATGACATTCTTGATATTTTATTAATACCCTTCTATAACTTTTACACTATTAAGGAGAATAAAAAATTATATTTTTTCTTGTATGAATAGAGAGTAGGATGTTATAGGAAGAAAATTACGCCTTTTACCCTTCACTAGTTCCAAATATTCCATTATCTCCATGTCAATCATGAAAAACATAGTTGTTTCTGATAGTTTCATTGGGGATGTTGCACTTCCCCTCCATCTAGCGGCTCGTGTGATGCTTTATTATTGCCTCGCATTCTCACTTTCTAAAGGCATATGAATTTCTTCACTTTCATCGGTGATGTCTACTCCATTATAGAAATGGGGTAATGGGATGTTGTTTCCTCTTCCCATGGATTCCACGTTAGACCTCATCTCCTAATCTGGGCCTCCCTCATAGATTAAGTCATGTTTGTGGAAGTCATTCATGGTGCCATATTGATGTGGACATCTAAAAATTACACTACTTATATCTTGAAAGGTCATCAAAAATTTGGTCTGGGAGAGTAGTCATGATGGGAAAATATTTGAATGTCTGGACATTAGGTATATTAGGAACCTGTAATTATTCTCCTTTTAAAAGGAATCTCATATGAGGCACCTTAGGTGTGGAACCTAAGGAAACTCATGTCGATCATGAAGTAATTGACACCATGGGTATAATTCTTGTGAATATTTTTACCTCAGGATTCTAATTTTTAGTTCATGGGTAGGGATTATATATGAAGTAATGATTTTAACATCTTGTGTAGATAGATCAAGATGCCTTATTAGGGGGGATCGGGTTAAAATTTTAACATCTTGTGGAGATGGATCAGGATTCCATATTGAGATAGATTGGGTGGTGAAGTGTGTCACTAGGAGGGAATATTTCACACTTGGGTGATGGAGTGTTTCCCCCCAAGGGGGATAATTTCAAACTAATATTTGATAGTTATTTTGATTGAACCTCATGGAGGCATCCTACATACCCTATCAATAAAAAAGGAATAAAAAACCATGTAGTTTGATGTTGTAGTCTAAGGTTGTGTGATATGATTGGTCCTTGTAGTATAACATATTTTGGTAAGGATTCTCATGTCGTAGTAGTAACATCAATGACTGATGGTGTGGGGATTACGTATGGAAGATTCCCAGTGCAATAGGATATCTCTGCGGGGAATGGTGCAGGGATTATGCATGGAATCTTCCCATTGTGGGTGTTTCATCCCCGGGTGGGAAGGATGGTGTGGGGATTATTCATGGAATATTACCATGGGTGTAGTTTCATCCCATGATGGAGGAGAAGGTTTCATCCCATGATGGTCGTACATGGGGCATCCTATGCTCATCACAGAGTGTAAGGATGCAATTTTTTCATGTGGTAATGAAATTTTCATTTAGTTTAATTTCATACAACTAGAAAATGGATATAGTAAATTTTACATCTTGCAGCTCAAATTCTTTTGGGGTTTATATCCTAATGGAGAGCATGTCAAGGAAATATAAATATATGGAATAAGGTCTCTCTACTGAGATAGGTACACAATTTCCATTGAATATTCCACCACTAGGGCTTATGTGACCACCGCTCATGTGCCTCTATGTGGGAATGACTTTATAACTTCCATGGAGGAGTGAAAATCTAGAGGCCCAATGTTAGGTTACCTATTCTTAAGAGAAATAAAAATTAGGGTACATATTCTTAGGAGAAAAAGGTATAGAAATGGAAGCAATAGAAGCATATTGAACGTATTATTGAGGACCATAATGTTACTATGCTCCACTCTATAATGTTGCACATAGATGGAGTTGTGAGAGCCATGGGATCTAACATAAGTACAATAGATGTATTTTTAGGTCATAGTTAAATGAAAGATTTTTAGTTGTGTGTGGGGAAGGTTTATAGAAAGGATGCTTCTCTTGTGTTCACCCATACAGCCTAAGGAGGAGTTGCATGAAGATCACTCAATTGTAGGATAAGTCAATTTTGGGCCCACAAGAGGTCTATCATGCAATTTCTCTACATTTTAGGGTCCATTGATTATGGTGTTTCACCCTATCATGGAAGAGGAGGTATTTTTATGCACAAGAGAGTCTCTTTGTCTTCCAAAGATCCTCCCCCAAGGTGGGGGTGAGCTTCAATTTATATCCAAAATACTTATCATGTGGTGCACAACTCACTATGGCATGGAATAGGGTTGTGAGAATCTTAGTCCTTTGTTGTTGGGTATTGGTCATATAGCATCCTCAGTTTGAAGTCACCTTTATCGCGCAACTAGATGGGTATAGTAGGGGTTGCATGAAACTCTCCTTTCCTATGCACATAATCCTTAGGGGGTGGGGGATTATCTGTGAAATCTATGGGGGATGACATCACCTTTCATGTAAAAATTTTTGTATGTGCAACTAGCGCTCTTCCACACGAATTTCATTTGTTGTGTGCATGGTCCTTGTGAATTGTTTCTTCCTTGGGGTCATTTGTAGAACTCAACATATCCTTTGACACACAAGTTATTTTCATGAGGAACCCCATCTTTGAGTGAAATAGGTGAAACTTGACAACAATATGATTCTCCTCCATGAAATGTTCCTTTGAGGTGCATCATGTATTTTGTTTTCCAAAATCAGGCCTCTTAGGGTGAAATGCATGTTTTTGGAACTAATTAATTCACCCCTTAGAATCGGAGCTGATAGGGGACCGAAATTCCAGGTTCTGAGGGAAACACCAAAGATATTGGATGATTTCCATTTTTTACAACCCTTGATGTGGGTCGTATAACTTCATTACATGATTCGCGCAAGCTGGTGGATTGAAACCTAAGCTTTGTTCATGACTTTCAAGAAACTCTCTTTCACAAAACAATTTGCGTGCCTCAGACATTATTTTGTGAAAAATTAACCAAATTTTTACAATGAAACAACCTTTGTGTGACTAGACCTAAGACTTTTACACTTCGGACTTAGATCTCCCAAATCTTCAAGAAATTTCCAACCAGGAAAACCAAGCCAAGATTGATGTTTCTTCTGTTGTTGTTGTTATTGTTGCTGCTACTCGGAAGGCCAAGATGGTGGGGAAGCTAGATATTCCTCAGTTAATAAGGTTCGTTTATGAAAACCAGACACTCCTAGTCTTACTGAAAAAATCCTTGTGAAATTAAATAATAATAAATCATCTACCACTATATAAACGTTGGCTAATGGACGAGGTCATTAACCCTACCATAGAAGTGAGCACGTTGTGTTTCTAGTTTAGTTATCACAACGAACTCTCCTACTTGAACATCACTACTTTGGGAAATTCTACTTGGGAGTATGATGAAACCATTTTCTACACCCTAAGTGGGTGGACGATAATGGTTACTATATATTATCCATAGAGTGAGTAATTCCTAGCTCGTTATGTTAGTATTTTTCAGACCATCATCCAAGAAAACAACAAAGTCTGCTATAAGGACTGGGATTTGTGAGCTCGAGGTAACTTAAATGATGAGTGGGCCTAGACATACTGGATATGATTCACTTTTAAAGAGTATGAGGATGAGCTACATCATATCAGGCTATATGAAGTAGTGTGGATATCCCAATTCCATGTGTATCACTAATAGTAGATACTACTGGAGCTCCTCGGTCGGTGGTCCCCAGATACCAACACTTTCCACCTCCATCATGGGGTGGTAGACATTATCTTGTGGGTCATGTGCTACATCAGTGGAATCCCACTGATTGGGTTTCAATATAATGAGATCCTCTCGATACCAAACATATGGGATAACTTGTTGAAGGCCCCTCTCAGGGTGAAAATACTTATGGATGAATTTAAGAATCTATTGAAGCATGCTCCCCCATCCATCGGGACATCACATTCAATATATGGATTGGGTTGTTATTAAAGAAGGATACAACCATGAAAATGTCTAGGTGGATGAAGCAGTGTCCAGCAGCATATCAGAGGAGGAAGTTGGGTTCATATTTGTTGATCTTGGAGGAGGGGAATTATGAGCAGTGGGGCTTCAGTATGCATGAAGGATGGAATCCACTAGTCCACTACACTGCATTATTATCCACCTTCCTTATTGGATGGTTTCTTCTAGTTAGATTTGCATGTATGGTCCTATCACTAGGGATTCTTTTGATGTCATCTATCATGGCATCCTGTAATAGGGTAAACCTAGGGGTATCAGTGTTGGCCTTGTTCTAAAACTAGTTAGGCCATGTTGTGAGGGGTAGCATGCCCAGGCATATCTGTGGTCCATTATAATTCCTATATGGGTGGATCACAGTTTACTTTAAAAGCTATGAGTTCCTAATTCCATCACTCCACCAAATTTTTTTCTATAGACTTCACTGCTCAACATTTTTAGAGTTCGGCTGGTGGTGCTCAGTGAATTCGAGGTCATAGTCAGAATTTGATACTTCATGAACTTCAACTTCCACCCATTCTCAACACCATTTGGTGAGATGGTGGATAATTTGGAGGAAAATCTAGAGGATATAGAGTACCTATATACCTTCTTAGATGGTTTAATCATGTATAGGATAGACGGAAACACTTATTGTGAGTCATATACACTGTCATGGTTATCCTAACAGTTCGGATGTATCCAGAAGCTGATGAATAGAGTTTACATGGGGATCTATGAGGAGAGGAATCATTGTATCCTTATTCAGTTGTGGTTTATGTTAATAGGTGAATTAATATGGTAATTCATCATTATTCAACCCACCAACCTCAACACTGGCCTCTCTCAGACATATGTCAGTAATTAGGTAGCGATGAACCTGGGTGTGATTCTACACCAGTGCATGAGAGTGATTATGTCATCAAGTGAAGAACAAGAGTTGTAGGGTGGTAAAAAATATTCTCTTGTATATCCAAGAATAAAGGACTCTGAATGATGCTATTTTTGGGTTGGCACAAGGCATTATTTCACCCCGCCTCTTAGAGGTGAGGGTCTCCCTCAGAAGTGGTCATGGGAGAAGGTATAGGGCTCTTAGGTTGGGATGAGTAGAGCTAGGGTTGACCTCAGAAAGAATATATAGTATCTACTACATAAAACCATTGATAATTCCGACCCCGTGCTCTAGGTGGACTAGGAGATTCTGAGGATGACCTTGATGATGGAGAAGTTATGGTGAAGGTGGACCCATGAAGGGATCGAGCTATTGAAGGTGGGGATCACCAGAATTCAGGACTCTGAATGATGTTGTAGTGGGGGTGGTGTAAGGAATTATTTCACCCCAACCTCCTAGAGGGGAGGGCCTCCCTAAAAAGTGTTCACAGAAGAATTTATAGGGATCTTAGACTGGGATGATAAGAGCTAGGGTGGACCTTATAAAGAAGCTATAGTATCTACTGCATCCAACCACTAATACTGCCTAACCCATACTTTGGGTGGCCTGGGGGATACTGCGGATGACCCTAATGATGGAGAAGCTATGGAGAAGGCTGACCCAGGAAGAGATCAAGATTTTGGAGGTGGGGATCACCATGATCTCCATCAGGGTGTTCTTTTATGAAATATTTATATACCTATCAGTCATGGATGCCTTCTCTTTCCAACACAGGGCACCCAACCTTACCTCTAGCCCGATGTGTGTGATGTTCAGTGGTGAGCCTGATCATGTGGAGAGAACATCATCCAAATAATCAGTGCAAGATGTTCCAATTGGTGGTGAAAATTAATAGGTTTACAGTGATTATGAATATTAGCGGTCAGTCATTGGTCAAGAGACTCCCTAGTAAATATGTTAAGTCACTCCTATGGATGGTGATTTGGTATAGTTTCAGTATTCCGAGGTAAGCTTGTTGACACACTTCTCTCTTCCATTTATTCACCTTTTTTTATTAGGGATCTAACTGGTATTTTCCGTATATAGGAACTAGTTGAGGGTGACCAAGGGGTCCCAATCGAAGGGGATGAGGGTGCTCCAACTAGTACTAGTGGGAATGTCTTAGAAACTGTGCTTGAGGCAAATAAAACTAGATGGCCTGATAAAGAGGTCATAAGGGTAACTTCAGATCCCCCAGTCCTCCCAATCATCTATGTGAGACCACTACCTAGAATCATGATGGTGTAATCAATCACTAGAGAGGCAGATTGCCCAGGGAAAATCATTATCAAGATCCCCATGCCTCAAGGTAAGACCAAATATCAACCATCCCAGCTCTTCTCAAATGTTCACAGAGCTACTAGGTTTAATGAATCAATATGTTTTTTGCCTTTTATCATCCACTCAACCAACAATGAGGGGTCCATTTCCAATCATCAATGTGTTGTCTGGTGTGAAGGGGTATCCTATGGTGGAACTCCTTATCAACTCTCCAGGACCAAGTATTTCCCAAACTCTTTCTCTATGTAAGTCCTTTTCCCTTACATGAGATATTTTTACCTAACTTGTTTTCACTTTTCAAACTAACTGACATGATTTTGTTTCAAGCAGTGGAAAAATGTGAAAATAATATTTTAATGTAATACTTTATATTTTTACCTTTGAAAAGTACTTTTTAGGTTTGGATATTAAGTTTATAATAATTTAATGAATATTTTATAAAATTAAATATATCATGTCTAAATTTAAAGTTCTATAAATTATTAAGTCGTTATTACATCATGAATGATGTAATTTAAGATACATCGGTTATGTGAAAAGCTGTATTTTAACTATTCACTCGAAAATTGAAGTATTTCAGAAAATTACCAAAAAGAAAACCACCTTTGGATAACTTAGACATGATGATCTCAAAAATGATATTAATTTTATCAAAATAAATTTCTAAAATGGGAAATTTTAAATTTCAATATAAAAATAATGATTTTTATAAAATAATTTAAAATATGGTTTATTAAAAATGTGCTTATATTTTCATTGAGTTTTTTAATCATGATATTTATTATTTTAGCATTATAAAATTTTTATTTACCTAAATTAAACATGATAAATATTATTTATATAAAAATTTATTATTTTGTGGTAAAATTACTATTCCAGCGGTTAGGTTACTATTCCCAATGGTCAGGTTACTATTCCAACAGTCGCATTACTATTCCAGTAGTCACATTACCTTGTATAAATACTTATAATTTCTATCATTAATTATTCAACTAAATTCATCTGAAGGTACTATATATCCATTTTCTATAATTTTTTATTGGTTTACTAATATTTTTTTCTTTTCTATTGTGCTGTCAGTTGGGGTGATGATTATAGGGGATTGGGGCGATCCATATTTTCCCATTTTAGCTTTTCTATTTTTTTTATTTTTTCTAGTTGTAATTTTTATAATTTTAATTAGTTTCATTTATTATTAATTTAATAGTTTTTATTAATGAAATAAATTATTTTTGGTTTTTTTATGTGTATAATACTAAATAGTATATTATAACACTTATTTATTTCAAGAGACTAATATAATTTATAAAATCTGGGTTATTATATTCATCCCCCCTTAAGAAATTTCATCCCCACTTAAGAAATGTCATCCCTGCAATTTCAATTCATATTCTCAGTTGATAATTGATAAAGGTACTTCTATTACATTTTTTCCTATGGTTCTCATGTCGCATATTCTTACTTATAGTTCCTAAAAAACACTTTAACAAGGTGATTTATATTGTTGCATAGAACATTATCTCTATAGTCCACAATCTTCACTGAATTATCTTCATATAAGAGGTAATTCTCCATTTTTACAACCTCTAGATTCATTACATCTCAGGGATTGGGTATGTACTTCCTCATGAGTGATATGTTGAACACATCATGAAATTGAGACATACTTTATCGAACTGAAAGCTGATAGTCCACTGATCCTATGTGATCAAATATCTCAAAGGGGCCAATGTACCTGGGGATAAGATTCCTTTTCTTTCAAAACCACATGAATCTATTCTATCGTGATATTCGAAGGAAAACTTTGTCTCTAACATCAAACTCCAAGTCCCTTTGACGGTTTTCATCATTGCTCTTTTTTCAAATATAAACCACTTTTATATGTTGTATGGATAGAACCATCTCTATTATGTCTTGCATAAGATCATGTATAATTATATTTCATTCCCCAACTACATCCGAACAAGTTGGAGTTATACATCACTTCCCATACAGAGCTTTATATGGAGCCATCTGAATACTCGAGTGAAAACTGTTATTATATAAGAACTAAACCAATGGGATATATTAATCCCATACACCTTTTAATTCAATTGAATAGAATCTTATCATGTCCTCGAGTGTATTAATAGTCTATTTATATTGACCATCCATTTGAGGGTGATATTCCATGCTTAAATTCAATTCATTAATCAAATCATTTTGAAGACTTCTCCAGAATTTAGATGTGAACCTTAGATCATGATCATATACAATCAAAAGTGTAACCTCGTGTAGACTCATTAATTTCTTCACATATATCTTGGATAGTTGTTCAAGAAAGAAATCTTCCCAAATATAAATAAAGTGGGTATTCTTGGTGAGTCGATCCACCAAAACCCATATCACATTGTTTCCTTTATATGTTTTCAGGAGACCAGTGACAAAGTCCATGGTGACATTCTCCCATTTCCACATGGGTATAAGAAATGGTTACATCATCCCTTTAAACTTTTATTTCTCTGATTTAACTTTATGAAATACTAAACACCTTGAGATATACTCTAAAATATCCTTATTCATATTGTTCCACTAGAATTGTTCTCAAAGAACATGGTATATCTTGGTACTTTCAGGATGGATGGAGAAAGATGAGCTATATACTTTATCCAATATCTTCTTCTTTATCTCAAGTGATGAAGTAACACAAAGCCTCATTCCAAAAAAAATCACACCATCATCATCGATAAGGAATTCATGTATCTTCCTTTCCTTTTTTTCTTTCTTGTCCTATTATAGCTTCAGATTAGCCCTTTGTGACTCTGATATTCTCTTGGATATATGGTTGGAAAATAATTTGAGAAAGGTAGGATGTATTCATTACCTTTAGGATTTCCAAATCTATCCTTTTTATATCCAAGAATATAGGGTCTCTCTCAATCTGCATCATTGATAGAGTAGAAGGTTCTTTTCTATTAATAGAATCAGCTACCTTGTTCACCTTTCCTAGATGGTAGTGAATAGAGCATTCATAGTCCTTAATTAGATCTAACCATCTTATTTGAAACATGTTGAGCCCATTTTTTGTGAATATATATTTCATAATATTTTGATAATTATATATATCAAACTTTTCACCATATAGGTAGTGCATCCAAATATTCAGAGAAAATATCATAGTTTCTAACTCCGGATCATACGTCAGGTAGTTCTATTCATGGATCTTCAAATATTGTGAGGCATAGGCTATCAATTTATCATTCCACATGAGTACACAACCCAAGCCTTTATTTTAAGAAACATTGTATATCATAAAACCTTCTACATTTTTTGGTAGTGTGAGTATAGGTGTAGTGATTATCCTCCTCTTGATCTCCTTGAATCTTTCCTTAAATTCTTCCATCCAGACATATTTTATCGCTTTCTATGTTAACTTGGTCAACGGTCTAGAAAATAATGATAAATCCTTTAAAAAACATTATTAGTACCCATCCAATCTAATAAAACCATGTATTTATATGACACTAGTGGGTCTGGTCCATTCCTCAAGCACTTTTGGTTTTGAAGGGTCCACATAAATTCCCTCACTTGTGATCATGTTCCCTAAGAATGAAACTTATTGAATCCAAAGGTCACACTTTCTAAACTTATCATACATTTTATCGTTCTTTAATATATCTAGAACAATCCTTATATGATCATCATGTTCCACCTTACTCTTTGAGTAAATGAGAATATCATCGATAAACACTATGAAAAATTTGTTGAGGTAGTCTCTAAAGACTCTACTCATAAAATCCATAAAGATTCCAGGGTCATTAGTAAGTTTGAAGCAAATCACTATAAACTCATAGTGACCATACCTTATATGGAATAAAGACTTATAAATATCTTTTTTATTCACCTTCAGTTGATGATATCCAAAATGAAGATCCACCTTTTAGAAGTATTAATCTCTTTATAGTTGAACAAATTCCATAAATCCTTGGAATGGGGTACTTGTTCTTTATGGTGATCTTATTGAGATCCTGATAATCGATACAAGACCACATTGATCCATCATTATTCTTAACAAAGGTCAATGGCACACCCCAAGGTGATGCACTAGGGAGTATGAACACTTTGTCCAAATGATATTTCAGCTACTTATTTAACTCCTCTAGTTCGATCGGGGTCATCCTGTAGGGGCATTTTGAGTATGGAGTGGCTCTGAGTATGAGATCTATTGATAACTCTACCTCATGATCTGGAGGAAATCTAGTTAACTCTTCAGGAAATACATTAGTGTATTCCCTAGCAATGGTAATTTCTTCCAGGTTGATACCTTCCTTTAAATCAAACATTTCAAAAATTTATGCTTCTTGACAGCGTATCAACACCCACACCATTGAGGGATTTTCCGTAAGATATTCATGATATTCCTTGAATTTTAATAGGATCATTGGATGGTCTATAATATTAAATATATTTCATTTTCATGATAGTTGATGTGTGATCTATATAACGAGATCCAATCCATGCTCAGTATAGTGTTGAATTCCACCAAGGGAAGTATTATGAGATTCACTGGAAGAATCATCCCACATATGCCAATAAGATAAGACTCTAACACTTTAGTTGCAATGATTACACCACTATGTGTTTTTAAAAATATATCAACTTCAAGATATCGGGGTTTCAATTCCATAGTTCTAGAAAACTTTTTGGATAGAAAGGAATGAGTGGAACCATATTCAAATAAAAAAAATTACATTCTTGAGTGAATAATAAGTGTTCCTTGTATGACTTCATTTTCATTCTCTAGTTCAGTAGTAGTGATGATATATGCTTCCACTTGATCCTTTTCCTTTAGTGGTTGATAACATTGATTACCCATAAGGATCTGTGTTTTATTTTACTAGCTTTCATAGTGTCCTTTCTTCCTATAGTTGAAGCATTGAACCATTGGTGGTTCATTAGGAGGAGCCTCCCTTTCCCCCATCATTATAGTTTTCTTATTAACGTCTCTTCGATATTCATGAGATTGGTGGCCTTCTCTCCCACACTTGAATCATTTAAACATCCCTTTGAGGAAATTCCCATGATTTTTCTTCCCACATTTTTGACATGTGGGTGGTTAGTTCCTATTTCCTCCTCTTTCATTTGACCCAGCAGCTTGAAACTCCATCCTTCACTTTTTATCTCCATAACCATGGTACTATTCTCCGAACTCCATATCTACTTTGAGATCACATAAAACCACTTCATCATAAATCCCAAATTATCATATATCTAGTGCCTTTCAAAGGTTTGGTTTTAAACCACAAAATAATCTATCTATTTTTTCATCATTATTGATAAAAAATTGAGGTGTATCTTGTAATCCTTGTGAATTTTTCTTCATAAGATGTGACATACTGAACTTCCTTTTTCTTTATCTCTATGAATTCTCTTTCTATATTTTTTCAAAGTTTTCAATGGAAATACCTGGTAATAAATATTTTCTTAAAGTATTCCCACTCTATCTATTCCATTTAATCATTCATCTTGGTGTTCTTTATCAATTCCCACCATTGATAGGCTTATACATCTAAATGATAAACATCCATAGTCACCTTGTTCTTTTAAGAACAATAGATCACAAAAATATATTCTCCATTGAGTTAACCCATTGTTCTAAGACAAGTGGATAAAAATCTCAACTAAAAATTGGTGGTCGTTGCCTCATAAAATAATAAATGGCTAGTTGATCCTTCTTGGGTAAAGGAGGTCACTACACATGGTTCAAGTTATTATTCATAACCTGAGACAACTAAGTAATAATTTCCATGAAGTTTTGAACTCCACCTCCCATGGGATTGGGGATGTCATTTGGACAATCATTGGATTGTCCCTCATAAGGGTTGTTGGCCTGGTTTCTCATGGTTCCCACCATTTTCTATAATAGAAAAGGTTTAAACAAAATGTAAGTCGTAAAATAATGAATAATTTATTCTTTTATGCAATTAACACTAAAATCATGTCTTATGGGATCCCAATGTTTATCCTTTTCTACAAACGTTCTTTTAGTATGTTTTACCAATACATAGACTAATACTCATGGTTTTCACTCTAGTTTATAATCCTTATTCCAAAATTAACTAAACCATGCTATGATACCAACTATAGACACCCTACTTTTGTTACATGACTATTATATCATTTTAAAGATAAACAATATAATAGGGATGAAAATCTAGGATCAAAAGGTTTAGTGTCTTGGGAAAATTAGGATCATACATAACTTTTACATAATAAAACATAAACATTATTTAATTCCTTCTTCTATATCTTCTCAGTGGACCTTGTGTTCTTCTTAGTACAAGTAATCACTTGAGGATATACATCAATGAAAGTGGTGAGCTAAAATCCTAGTAAGAGAATTAATAAGGGACATGAATCAATATAAAATGGGTGAGAATAAACATCATCATCATATCATAAGAATAGGATCATCATCAACATCATGAGGGAAATATGTTATAAAGGAATGGAATGTGGAAATCTATAAAAATTAAATATCATGTCTTAGTGGTGAAATAACACACATAATTGTGAAAAAAGCTAGCCTCATGTTCATGAATAGCATATATGAATAATGATAACATCATTTTGTAAAAAAAACTAGCATCATGTTCATGAATAATACAAATTTTCTCATGAGATTCATCCATTACCCAATGCATTTAAGGGATATATAATTTCAGTTCCACCCACCACATCATAATATTTTCATAATCATGCATGCCTCATAGAATGTATTACAATCATAGTCATAAATTAACCAATGGAAGGAATGGGTTTCATAAGGATTTCATCAATCATGATTTCATGAATAAACTTGGGGTTACCAAATTAAAAACAGTGAAAACATATTTGGTATAGAAATCATCACTCTTGAGCAAATAAGAAACAACACAAGGGGAATCAAGATGAGTTTTGGAGAGAAGAGTTCTTTTGGAAAATCTTTATAGTTTTTAGAAAATAAAGTTTTGAAGCATTTATATCCTAGAAAATAAAATTTAAGAATAATTAAATTATATTTAAGGAACATACACACTTAAATTTGTCATGAAATAGGGATAACCTAAATAAAATGAGTTGGGTTCAAGAATCCCCTTACCTTGATTACCTCTTTATTTCATTGCTTTTATAACTCTTGAATAATAAACATAGATTTATTAAAGAATTTATATATAAGTTAATTATAATCATTTATATTACTATTTATCAATTATAATCATTGGATTATATTTCTTAATCTTTTTTGATGAAATTTAAGTTTTTTGATGTCATGTATTTCTTAAAAATTTCTTGTTTCACTTTGATCTCACTATTTTCGTTTAAAGTCATTTATATAAAAGTATGATTAACTAAAGAAGTTTATAATACATGTAATTACCTATTTATATGTTATATATAATTAATACTATCCATACATGAATGTGGTTATAATAATTTTCTTTGAAATTTATCTATAGTTGGTTAACCGACCTTTAACGAAATGTTGTTGAAAGAGCGGGAAAGGGAAGTATGAAATTTATATTTGTCATAAATATGATAATTACATAAGGCTGAAATATTTAATATAATATTAACTTAATTAATAATTAATTTTATAGTAAATTTTTTTCAATGGAATTTGGAAAATGAAGAAAGAGAAGAAGAAAATATGGAAGAGTTAATAGAGACTTACTCTCTCCTCAATGTTGATTCTCTTGTACGACACTATAAATACATTGGTGATTGGAGTTGGATTGCTCCAGAGTGTCCCTAAGTAATATAAGGAGTATTAGAGAGAGTATTTGTGTATGTATTTTGATTTATAATGTGTGTTAGGAGTGGTTTTCCTAGGGAAGGGATAGAGGATTTTTACACTTGAGGAGAGGGGTATTTTTAGAATAAAATATTATATCAAAGGAAATACTTGTAATAGTGGATTTTTGACATTATAAATTATATATAAATATAATATAATTGATTTAATACTTTAAATATCCTTTATAATTCTAATTCATAAGTTTATTAAAAAGGAAAGGTGGAAAATTGAGAAAAAAATATTTTAATGTAATACTTTAGATTTTTAGGCTTTGGAAAGTACTTTTTTAGGTTTGGAAATTAAGTTTATAATATTTTAATGACTCATTTATGAAATTAAATATATCTTGTCCTAACCCCAAATTCTATAAAGGATCGGGTCATTATTACATCATGAAAGATATAATTCAAGATACATTGTTTATGTTAAAAGCTGTATTTTTACTATTCACCTGAAAATTGTAGTATATCAGAAAATTACCAAAAAATAACCCTTCAATAATTTTGATGGTATGATATCAAAAATGATATTAATTTTATTGAAATAAATTTCTAAAATATTACAATTTTAATTTTTAATATAAAAATAATGATTTTTACAAAATACTTTAAAATATAGTTTATTAAAAATGTGCTTATATTTTCTTTGAATTTTTTAATCATGATATTTTTTTTTTGGAATTATAAAATTTATATTTACATAAATTAATCGTGATAAATATCATTTATATCACACTTTATTATTTTGAGGTAAAATTACTATTCCAACGGTCAGGTTACTATTCCCAACGGCCAGGTTACTATTCCAACAATTGCATTACTATTCCAACAATCACATTAACTCTTATAAATAACTCTAATTTCCTTAATTCATTATTCAAATCAATTTTTCTCAATGTTTTATATCTCCATTTTCTATAATGTTTATTGGTTTACTAACATTTTGTTTCTATTCTATAGTGTTAGTAGTGGGGGCGATGATTGTAGTGGATTAGAGAGATCTATGTTTTCCCATTTGAGATTTTCTATTTGATATTTTTTTTTATTTCTAATGTTTTGATTTTTAATAAGTTTCATTAATAATTAAGGTAACATTTTTTATTAATGAAATAAATTATTGTTGAATTCTTTATGTTTATAATACTAAATAGTATATTATAACACTCTTTTATTTCAAGAGACAAATATCATTTATAAAATATGGGCTATTACATTGAGTACCCCTACTCGACCATTGAGGGAGTATTTGAGGCACTTATGATTTGAGGAGGGGACACTGATTTCCCTTGTGTTGTTGGTTTCTATTTTTATGAGACTTGTAAGGCTGCAACATAGATGTCCTGGTAGCGGTCGGAGGAGACACAATAACCACAGGGGGTTCGGTCTTTCTCAAGAAATAATGGATAATACCATGAGCATGAGTGACTTCCTTTCAAGAAAACCAATCATAATAATTTTATGCCCCATGGCTTGGAGTCTGTTGTTATTCACCAGAGCCTTCATTATCATTGTTGGTATTAGAAAGGATGTGTATTAACTATGTTGAGATGTTTCCCAACTTGAAAAAACTACATTACACTTGATCTTGGATCCAATATTTTTACATGAAGCATTCCTTGATGGTATTTCTAAGGATCTTGTGATTTGGGTAGTGATCAGGGCAGCCAGTGAGTCTAGCCTCCTGGGGTCTTTTTCACTCTAGAAATTTCAGAATTCCCTTCTACAGGGAATAAATTAAGTACCCTGAGACTTATTATTCCCTAAAGTATTAGGTTCCATTTATTATGTCTATAAAAGGAGCCCTGGGATCCTGACCTTGATGATGGGCTGAAGCCACATTTTCTATTCAAGGAGGCTATGATTAGTGCAACTGAGTCAAACAGTTATGTTCAGGGTGAGGTTGTGCATGGTAGGTCTATAATCTGAGAGTCTCTTCTTGTAAAGGTTTCAATTGGTTTACTATCTTTGGAACCTCTTTACACATGGTGGAGGCTATCACTACTTCTACAGGCCTTCTCATAGGATCTGGAAGGGGAAATGGGTGTGACTGTTGTCTAGTCCTCTGCAAGGTTTCCTCTATATGCTGATCCTTTTTAGAGAATTCTAAAAATATACCATGGTAGTTCAAAGATATTAGGGTAGGAATCATATAATTCATGAAATTCTCAATTCACATCATTAGCAGATATTCCTAGGACAGTTTCATGTTGATTGAGTACGTGATCCCTTTCCATCGAGCGACAAATTCCATGACTCACTCATCAAGCCTTTGATTTCACTTGAAGAGGTCATAAATACTTGTCTTGTGCATGGTAGATCTGAATTGGTAAAGGAACTATCATCAAATATCCTACCAACCAGCAATGGACCCTATGCGTAACTGGTTATACCAAAAGAAATCTGGTCCTTCCAAGGTCTAGATGAAACATCGGATCTTGGTGACCTTTTATTACTCTGGAGTTCCAAACATTGGGTCACACCTTGAAAAAAAGTGGGTCAGGTGTTTCATATATCACCCATCACATTTAACAAGGTGAATTTTGGGTTACCAAACTCTGGGTTTGTTCATATATTGTCCACCCATGCTGGGTATGGATTTCTGTCAGGTGGGATTACCACCTTTCATGTTTCTAGGGCCACAAGGTGAGTGGTGAGAGAAGTTATCACATCATCTTGGAAAGGGTCTATGGCCACTAAGTAATTTATAGGGTCATCCACTTAGGGAGTGTATTAACCATAATATCAAGGAATATAATCATGATGCTTGGGTGGGGTAGGTGACTCATACCTTGGTCGTTTTCCAAATCCCCTAGCTTCTGCCTAGACTGAATATGCAAGGCCACCAAGTTAGAACTAGGGAATTTGACTAAGGAGGACCAAATTTCCCACTATAGGAGATATGGGGTCTATTGGGGCATTTTAAGAGTATTTTTTATGCTCAGTAATGAGATCATTGGAAATCCTTTTGTATTCCTCGATCTGTTGAAGCAAGGTAGCTATCGTGGGTTATAGATTTTCTTTTGGTGTGGCCTCAAATGTGTCAAAAATCTAAAAAATTTCCTTTCCTTTTTCTATGTACCATTAATGGGAAAAATCTCATTCAATGTACTTTTAAGTCTCATTTTCTATCTCTATTGATAAGTGAGTACAACTTTTGTGGGGTCTTTATGGTATCACGCTGCCCCTTGAGGCGTATTTTCCCTACCATGCCCTATGTCAGAGGCCATGTTCCTATGATCCTATAGAAGGTTTTTTAAGACTATATTTATCATGTAGGTATCCATAGGGGAAATATCATCATCTTTGGATAGCTCAGACTATTAATCCCATTGTTATCACAGGATAGGGTTGAAATGAAGGGCAACATACTACCCCTAGCCTCTAATCTGCACATGCGGAGACACCTCTTCAATAAACTAGTGGGAACTATGAGGCTCATTATGTGGGTCTAGTAAAGTGTTTGTTGGTATCCATATAAATTATAACCCTTTGATCTCATCCTTTTCTCACTACTAATTGATGGGATCAAAGTGCTCGCAGCTCTCTGAGTAGGCCAACTGACAATCACGGAGGTGGTGAAATGTCACCCAGATAATCTGGTGGAAACACACTACCTATTTTTCATTATAGAACTTTCATATGCCAAAATATAGAGATTCAAGTGGAATGAACACTATTGAAATTTTTTTGGTATCCAAAACCTCCCACATGCCCTCTTTCTCAGAGGATGGGTACAGCTCTTTATCAGACCAAACCTCAATTGGCGCAGACCATCATATGGGTGGAGACACCGATTTAGACCTAATTTGTGGATGCTCTATGAGTGGAGTTATAATCATGTGATTAAAATGGTAATTTATGTTGGAATTTCTCCAAGAAGCAAATCCAAATTCAAGATCATGTCCATGTAGGATGGGGTCTTCACTATTGCATCATGTGAGAGGGTAGCGACTTCCATATGTGGCTCAGTAGAGTGCCCACAATATGAGGGAATCAACACAGACCCTAAAATATCTATAACTTCTTATGTGGAGGTCGATATGAGGGAAACTATAGGTGACAGATACGGATTAATTGTGAACCCTTGGAAGGGGGATAGAACATCCTCTACTTGCAGGTATTTGCAGAGGGATCAAGGGATCCTATAGACCTCTAATTTTGGAATGGTAAGCCTGAATTTTTGAGATTATTCCCCACAATATAGAAGTTGGTGTTAAGATTCCCTCATTGATTCATCCATCCTCTAAGACTCTGAGATTTTGATCATGACATGACGCTTCCTAAGGTTTCATCTATGATTTTAGGTATTTCCCCTCCTACCTTAGGATAGTTCTTTGAAGTATATAACATATTCGACATGGAAAGGACCTCCATTTTGGTTGGTGGTATCATAGCGTAAACCTCCATACTGGATTTTGATGGATCAGGGAGGACCTCTTCTTTGGTTGATGGATGCATGGGGAGGACCTCTGTGCTGGTTAACAGTTGTACGGGGAGGACCTCTGTACTAGTTGTTGATGGAGCGAGGAGGACCTCCACTTTGGTTGGTATAAACATGGGTAGGACACTCATGATGATTGTTGGGAACATGGGTAGTACCTCTTTATTGGTTGATAGAGTGGGGATTACCTCTTCTTTGGTTTTTGATAACATATATAGGACCTCTATATTGATTGGTGGTGGTTCCGAGAAGACCTATGCACTGATTCTCCTTGTCATGAGTTGGCCCATAATGGCTATTGGTGGAGCTGAAGATAGAGAGAGTCAAATGAGCCTACCTAAGAGACTACTAAGGTCTCAAACCTAGGTATAAAAAGATAGATCCATGTTCACCTGTTGCAGGGATTTGATGGGATATGTTGGTGGTGAAAAGGGACACAAGATCTGTAGAATGTGCCCCTCTTTTAGTATTATCCTAGGTTTTCCCTTGAAATCTACATCGGACACTTTGGACCAGGGATATTGGAGTGGGTAAGGATTCAACCCACTCTTAATCCTTTGGGATCGGTCGATGTTGGCACTGATAAGGCCTTGTGGGAGCCCTCCTAGGTGTCTCCCCAAGTGGTAGTCGTTGTAGGCATAACTCGAATGTCCCTTACCTCTTTGTCATAAGGGATTGATTCATTCAAGTGATCCATAGAGAGACTCTCGAAGAAGTTCGCTGTCATAATGGAGTAAGGTTACCCCTACATGATCCTCAGGGGAAACAGTGTCAACGAGGTACCGACACCCTGAGGTCTAAGTGGTCCATATACCTAGTGGGAATGACCCCCTCTTATCCATACCGATGAACCAGGGTGTCGATCACCCTCTCATGGATGATATTATAGGGTGAGATAGTATGTGGGTTCCAGTTATCTAAAGGTGAAATGGAATTCATGGCGGGGGTGTAATCGTGCGGGTTTTCCATATCAAAGTTCCCCCAGCCTTGGTGCCTATTGGCGCGAGGTCGCTGGATTCTCATATCTTGAGTCCTGTAAGGCATTTGTATTCATACATTAGTTCATGTACATGGAAATAAATACCCAATGCCCCAAAATTGTCTAATATTCCCAAAATATAGGAGGGATACACAATCATGATGTCTCATAACAAGGATGCTCAATGTTGACTGCCCCGATTTATAGGTGAGTTTCATGATGAGCCCACTATTTTCTTGGTGGGACCTAACATTGAATACCTAGATCTTATGACATGAAAATATACATATTCCCCAAATTCTACTAGTAACCATGGTAGAGGAGAATATATTCATGTTTGTTTCACCATTTCTATTTCTAACGCTTTCTTTAGGGTCGCAGTGTCGCTCTTCCGCCTAGCAGCTGGTGCTGCTTTCTTGTTTCCCTACATTCATACTTTCAAAAGGTGGTCAGATTTCATCACTTTCATTAGTGATGAATACTCCTTGATTGAAATGGGATTATGGGATGTTGGTTCATCCTTTCATGGATTCGTCTTTGGATCTCTCCACCAATTTTGGGTCTCCCTCATTGATTAAGTCATGTTTGTGGAACTCATTCCTGATTTCATCTTGAGGTGGATGTTGTCTAATTATGTTGCTTCTATCTCGATAGTGCAGAAACCTTCTATCAGGTTGAGTAGTCACACTAGGAACATATGGGCATGTCTAGATGTTAGTTATATTGGTAACCTATAAGTATTATCCTTTTAATAGGCATCTAATATGAGTAATATTAGGTGTGAAACCCAAGGCATCATGTGTCAATCACTAGGTAATTGGCACTCATGGATTAAGTATTTAGAATCTTTTTACCTTAGGTAACTCATGTTTAGTTCATGGGGTAGGGATTTTGGATTATGGCATGAGTTTAATATCTTGTGTATATGTATTGTGACACCTTATAGGGGAGGATTGAGTCACTAATTTAATTTCTTGTGGAGATGGATTAGGAAACTCTGTTGAGATGGATCAAGCCATATCCTTAATTCCTTGTAGATATGGATAAAAATGTCCTATTGATATAGATCGAGTGGTTAAGTGTGTCCCTATGATGGAATATTTCACATTTGGGTGATAGATTGTGTCCCCCCAAGGGGGATAATTTCACACTAAGATTTTACATTTTTTGGGATTGAACCTCATGGAAGCATCCTATGTACCATATCGATAAATAAGGATCAAAACCCACGTAGTTTGATGCCTCAATTTAAGGCCATGTGATAGGATAGGTTCATATAGTTTTACATCATGCATTAAGGATGCTCGTTTCATTAAAGGATCATCAATGGGGGATGGTGTGGGTCCTACACATGGAATATTCCTAATGCAAGAGGATCAATATACAGGGAATGGTGTGAGGATTACATGCGGAAGTTTCCTGTTAGAGGTGTTTCAATCCCTGGTGAGGAAGGATAGTGTGGTTCTTATGTATAGAATCTACTTAGGAGTGTAGTTTCATCACATGGTAGGGGAGAAGGTGGCATCCCATGATGGTTATATATGGGGGATCGCGTGCTCATCTCATAGTGTAAGGATACAGTTTTACATCAGGTGTTAGGGATGTTGTTGTGTGGTTTAATGTCATATGACTAGGATGTGAAGCTAAGTAGTTTTACATCATGCATATCAAATGTTGGTAGGGACTATATCCTTATGGGGGCCATGTCAAGGTGGGAGGAAGATAAATAATAAGGACTCTCAACCGATATAGGTACATAATTTCCCTCGAATATGCCACTTCTATAGATGATGTGACCACTGCTCATGCACCTTTGGGTGGGGAATGGATTTGGCACTACTGTGGAGGAGTGGTAATCAGGAGGACCAATGTTAGGGTACCTATTCTTAGTAGCAATAGGTATTAGGGTACCTATTCTAAAAAGAAAAAGGTAGGGAAATGGCTGCACTAGAAGCATGGGGAATTTCAGGTTGAGGACTAGAAACTTATTGCATGAAACTTTATCATGTCACATGAAGATGGATTTTCACAAGCAATGGGATCTAGAATAAGTACAACATATGGATTTTGAAAGCATATTTTCACATGAGATTTGGATTTTCATGCAGTTTAGGGTTACGTGAAGGATGTTTCTCTTGTGTCCACCCATCCATCCCAAGGAGGACTTGTGCAGGGATCACTCAATCGCAAGCCAAGTCAAGTTTTTTCCCATGGGAGGATGTTATGAAAGTTCTCTACCATTTAGGGTTCATTGATTTTGGTGTTTCATTCTATCATAGAAGATGAGGTATTTATATGCATAGAAGCATCACTTCATCTTCTGAAGATCCTCCCCCATGGTGAGGGTGAGATTATATTTCTATTTTAAATACTCATAAAGTGGTGTGAAACTCATTGTGGAATAGAATAGGGTTGTGTGCTTCTCTATCCTTTGTCACTGGGGCTTGTCCATGAAACATCCTTCGTTTTACGTCACCTTTTTTGAGTAATTGGATGGTTTTGTGATAGGTTTCATGCAACTCTCTTTTATTGCACGATATGCCTTAGGTGCTAGGGTATTTTCAGCACAACCTATGGGAACCAATGCTGCTTTTTTCAGGAAATTATTTGTCCATGCAACCACTATCCTTCTATGTAAGTTTCATTCATTGTGTGCATGAGCCTTTGGAATTGTTTCTACCTTGGGTTTATCTTCATAACTTAATGTTGCCTTCTGCATTCAAGTTCTCTGCACACATAACCCCATATTTTTACAAAATAGGTATAACTTTTTCACAGCATTCTAATCGGTCCTGAAATTTTCCTTTTATGTGGGTTGTGTATCCAGTTTCCCTGAATCAGGCCTCTTGGGGTGAAAGACATGTTTTCATCACCAACACTATCCTTGATGTCATATTTTGTTTTTCCAGGAATATTTAGTAATGTTTCAATAAAATTATCAAATACATTTTTTCTAGATGAATGACATAAACATAAAAACAATTTCAATAAAGTAATTCAAAGAAAATTGATCATTTTTTAAACCTTATTTCATAAGGTTTTTTGAAAATGTTTTACCAAAATCAGTGTTAATATCTTTTACTTTATCGTATAGTCGATCACTTGTTTGTTTAGACGGTGTTGTACCTTGTTTATAATTCCCATATAATATTGCCTTCCAGTATTGTTATTTATTTTATTGAGGTAAAAAAAATTATGTCCTAGAAACATAGTCTTTGAGGAATTTTTCAACCGAACAGAGTGTGTGGATTCTTCACAAGCCTAAAAATTGTCTGTAAGTTGGAAAGTCATTTATCATCCCATTTAATAAAGCCCTCAATGTGAATTATTTACTTTTATGAATATCATACATTATAAAAATTGTATCCTACATCAATTTTATATCTTCAATAAATGGATCCAAATAGAAATCAATATCATTACGAAGTTTTTTTACCAGATATAAGCAGAGAAAACATAATGAATTTTTGATTCATGAATAACCTTGGAATCAAGTTATAATTTATCGACATAAATGGACATGTACTATGAGTACTACTTTGTACACCAAAAGGATTTATTCCATCTATAGATAATGTAAGATAGATCTTTCTCAAATCATTTCCAAATTTAGGATACTCATAATCAGTTTTCTTTCACTAAGGAGAGTCTGTTATATGACATGGTTTCTCATCTTTAATTATTTTGTTAGTATGCCATGTCAATTGTCTTGCAGTTTCTTGGAATCCATATAGCCTTCTAAACCATGAATTGATAGGAAAGTACCATACAACTTTTAAAGGACTTGATTCACATTTCTAGCATTGATTCATGTTATAGTTAGGGAATTTTATGAGTGATTCATGGTCTTTTAGAAACAATATTCAATCATTTGGGAAATCGCGTATTTTTTAGAGATTATACCCATTGAATATAGCATTCGTTTAGGTTCATAAAATATTCATTTTGTGAAAAAAAAATACACATAATATATTCATATTCAAAGGATAAAGTTACAGATAATTATAATAAGGGGAACCCAAAATTTGAATGTTATCAGATATGATACATCACAAGTTATCATTTAACATAAGGGTGACATGAAAAGAAACAACCAGGGGTAAACAATTAGTTTTTGGCCTAGGTTATCTATTTGATGTTTTGTGGGACAAAAAGGTGGTAATAAATATATTTGAACCCAAAATTTATTTATTATTAGATTGTAGACTTCCCTTAGAAATTCTTGTTCTTAATTGTTATTTAATTGTGATCTATATTTCTAAATTTGTGTAAAAATATCTTTCCTTAGAACAGAAAAGGTCATGTAAACACCAAATTTTGACATAGGGTCAAGGATCTTGGAATTTCATGAAACGAATGGATGAAACTATTATTGACGACAAAAGTGAGGTTGGATTCCATGTTACTCTGTTTTTCTGTAGATTATTCTAAACCATGTATTATAGGAAAACTGAGAAATATATTTTTACTATAACCCACTAATGAACCCCTATTTCAAAAATAGTAGAGTTATCAATATTAGGTATATTTCATATATCCTACAATATAAAAAACCTCTATCCAATTCCCTTAAAAATACCACAAATACTTTTTATTAATAAAAATTCAAAAAAATAATAATCTAGAATGTATTTCACATCATTATGATAAAAAACATTCCAATTAAACCTATAATAATGACACATATCGCTATAAGATATCTCCCACATCTAGTATTCAAAACCTTCATAGGTATGTCCAAAATTTTATAGTTATTCTTAATTAAATACATACCACATGTATGGTTAAGGAATTTTATAATAAACTTTATAAAATTCTTCCACTATCTTCCAATAACATATGTGTTTCAGATAAATGTGTTTTAAATTAAAAAAATTGTGGGTGACACTCAAACCATTCCTAATGATACACAATAGATCAAAATAATAATAATATTATAAACATGGATTAATCAAAAAAAAATAATGTTATAAATAAGAAGGTGAAACTTATGTATACCCACATGCCTTAAACCATGACTAAATTTTTCCTTGTCCACCCCTCATATTTAGGGTAACTATATAAGAAAATGAATCTGAAAAATCATTTTCACAACATCTATATTAACCAAGGAAAACTCACAACACCTTCAATCCAAGGAGTCATATTCTACTACAAAAAGAAATATAACATTCTAAAACACCTTGAAACCTCCTTAGGAATTGATAGGTCCATTATATAACTATTTACTAGAATGTAAGGTGAAAACAGGTTGAATAAAAAAATGATTTTGTGTCCTCACATAACTGGAAAACAAAATACCCTTTCAACTCTATCAGAACATGATATAAACCTTATAGTATAATATCATAAATTCTATACCTCAAACATTATATATCAACATGATCATATCCAAAATACCAAAAATAAAATACACACTAAAACCCTATAAGAAAACCATTTAATTGGTCTCTCAAATCATAGATAAACTTAATAAAAATCATGGGTTTACATTTAAAACAACATATTTTTATTTTTAACTACAAAAAAAATTAATTCAATGTTTATTTTCACACACAAAATGACCATTTACCCATTTAATCAAGTAATCCCTTTAGAAGTAAATTTTATAAAATCCTCAACTGTTTATATTCATTTTCAAAACCAATTCACTAAATCAACTACAAAAACATCTCATAGAAATCACCATAAAAAAATAAAAAATAATTACCAACCTATTTTTGAATTTCAAAACCCCAAAAATCCATTCTTCCTTTTTAAATAGATTTTTAAAATAAATGGTAAAAAACTATATTGATTTTTGAATCTAAATGAATAAAATATAGAATTTTATAAAAGTATGAAATCTACCTTCAAATAATACATATAAGGACAAAACTCCCCAAGAAAAGAAAAAAATAGTCATTACTTTAATTAAAATCACACTAATTCTCATTAATGTTTTGGAACAACTAACTAATAAACACATAACTAAAATGAAATTATAACTTTTATTATGTAATTATAAATGAATTATAGTTAGAAAATTTCAATTTAATTAATGAGTATATAATATATAAATAATAAAAATAAGTTTAAATAAAATAGAAATTAAATCAATAGGATTTATATTTATTACACATTTATCTCAAATCATTAAGAAGATTATGGGATACACACTTAATATCGCATCTATAAATTGATTTACTTATATTTTTTCCATCATAATCATCATAGGAAATAACCCTTACAAAAAACATTAAATCATATAATAGTAATTTATAGAAAATTATATATTAAATTTTAAAATATTGAATTCAATACTAATGTGAAATGGTAAAATATTGAAGCCAATCTCCCACTAGACATGTTTACAAAAAATCCATTCAACAAAAATTTGAGACAGTGACGATAGAGAGGCAATCAGGAAGGGAGAGGGAGAATGCTTGCTGGGTTGGTCATCTAAGGGAGTGTAATTTGGGGAAAGGGTGACCACTAAATGACTAATTCACATCAGTGGGTGGTCGGACCAGGCTGAAGACAGCGATGTAGGGGATGCGAGTTAGCATAAATAAAGGAGAAATAATAACGTTATTTGGTATATTTATGTGTCATGGAGGTGATTGATGATAGTGATAAATAAGTGAGGAGGGGAAATAATAATATACCTTAGATTTGAGAGAGTTGGTTCATCTGAGAGAAGGTCAATGGGAGCAGTTCCAGAGCTAAACTTCTATGAGATATTGAATGGTGCGAGGGAAATCAGTTCAGTTAGGGTCCTATTTAAAAGATCAGGAAGGTTTTTATCAGTTCTTCCAAAAAAAGTGCTGATAAAGAGGGGTTTTATCAGAGCTAAAATAATAATCAATGATAAAATATATCTTTATCAATGATGAAGTTTTATCGCTGATACAGATATATTTTATCAATTATTTCTTAGTACTGATAGAGACATATATACTAAAAATGGTGCAAACCATGAGTTAACCCAGGGTCCTAATGAACTTTATTAAAAAAATTAAAGTATAAGCGGAATGATGACAAAGAAACGTGAGCACCTGCATGCCACACACAGATGACATAATCTGCCAAAAAACAACCACAATGTAAAACACACAACAAATAGGAAGAACTAGCACCTGTCAAGTCCCTGAGGATGGAATACCCTCCTCTATTTAGTAGTGACCCAAGGTCCACCCCGATCATCCATGATTTTTAAATCCCTAACTTTATGAGATGCAGGTTCACTGCCCACCACCTGATTTCCATCCCGATTATATATATTTATACAATTATATATATAATAAATAAATATATAATAAATATATATAAATATAAATATAAATATAAATATAGTAAATATATTCATTATTTAAATATATTTATTATAATTTTGTAATTATTTAAATATATAATTATTTATTTATAATTATATAAATTGTTTTTAAAAAATATATATTAATTTATAATTATAAATATATAATTTTATAAATATAGTAAATATATTAATTATTTAAATATATTTACTATAATTTTATAATTATTTAAATATATAATTATTTATTTATAATTATATAAATTATTTTTAAAATATATATATTAATTTTTAATTATAAATATATAATTTTATAAATATAGTAAATATACATTTATAAATATTTTTATTTATATATATTTATTTACAAATATATTTTTAACATTCTCAATGAATATATAATCTTAAATTCATGAATATTAAAAATGAGTGAACCAATAGCGATGATGATGGGGGGTGGTGCGACCTTAGGAAGCGGCTTCTAGTTGACCTTTGAGAGGCTTCTTTGTGGCTTTCTTCTAAAAATTCAAGCCTCAAAAGTGGTATTTCACTATGTTCGGACACCTCAGAAGCAATGACAAGGCCAATCCTGGTGGAAAAGGCTGGAAACTAGTGGGTTTCAATCGAGGGTTACTAGTGCAAAGAATAATAAGAACCTTATTCCAATGATGTTGTGGATCTATGGGCCATGACTTGAATAAAGGCCTGTGTGAATTTAATAAAGGGGCTGATAGACCTATATAATGTATTATTAATGGGTCAAGATGGATGAGTCAAGTGAATGAGTCATCTAATTCTGAGGAAGTGATGGATATTGCTGATGTTATTGGGGATAATTACCTAAATCCTATTAATAGAAAAAGGAAAGTATAATCTTTAGTTTAATCCTTTGAAAATTCAGAATGCTTATAAATCTATGCCACTACCCCTTAGGATCACAACAATGTGTCTATAATTTCTATCATCTAGGGGACGGGGAGTGACCTTATTACTAGACCCTGAAATCTAGTTGAGGTGGAGGAAGGTGACCAGCTTGTAGTCATGTTGGGTCGGACTGTCTCTATTATTATTTTTGAGGACTAAAAGGATTCATCAGCATGAAAGTAAAAAATAAAAGGATGGTAAATATGAGGATGCAGTGAAAATTCTAGTTATTGGTGTGGAGGAAAAGAAAATAACTGAGATCCATGTCAGGGATCCTATTCGTGCTCAGACCACTGGTATTGAATATGACACTGTAGAGTCCTGAAAACTCCACGAAGGGGAGGAAAATACACCCACAAATTTGATGAAAGAATAAGATATAGGCACGATTGAAAATTTAAAAATAATATTGAAGAAATCAAATTTAGGAAAAGACCAAAGTGGTTCGCATACTGATTACCAGGAATAGTACACAGTTGGCATTGCCCACAAACCGAATGGTATGTAGACAGCCCGTGAAACACTGTCCCATGAGGCATTGTCCAGCAAACCAGGCATTTTACGGAATAAATGTGGAATGGTGCAGATCCCCCATGAACCACGTCATTGGCGTAATGGAGGCGGAGAAATTCCACCTATGAACCATGGTACTATGAACCACATCATTGGAGAAAACATGATGGAGAGGTACGCCCCCGCACACCATCCCCACAAAATCTATTCACAAAAATGGTGAGGCCAGCAGTATCCTATGAACCACATCGTTCACGGGATCAAGGCGTTTATTTCCACCACCGAAAAATAGTATCCCCACAAACCTCATCCCCACAAACATCGGTTGACTGAATCATCTGCGGGTCAGATGATTTCCCCATGGGATTTCGCAAAAGGTGTTTTGTGACTTATAGATACAACCTCCTCAGAACTCTATAAAAGGACCCTAAGGGGAGCCTAAAGAAGAAGGAGGATCAAATTTCTAGAGAGCTTAGAGTTTATGAATGAAATACTTAGAAGGAAAACGATCGACGAAGTACAGAACTGCAAATGGTTTCAGTAGGTATAAACCTACCATGAACCATAAAAATAAGGAAGCATAATAATATGGGAAAAAATGTGAACCTAATTGGTTAACATAAAACCATACTCTCTTCATGGATGAACTTCCCACGAATTTCAGGACCAATGCCCCTAATTCAATCTGGCGTACCTCTTAGTACATATCTTTGCAGATGAAACCCTTCCATGCATAGCGTTCTACCACACGGATAGACTCTAGTTCCACATACCACCATGGTATGTAGACGTCATCCAGGTCCATGTACCACTTCGGTATGCAGACAGCATCCAGGTCTGTGTACAACTTCGGTATGCAGACGACATCCAAGTCCGCGTACCACCTCGATACAAAGACGGAATCCAAGCCCACGTACCACCTTAGTATACAGAGAGAATCCAAGTCTTCATACCACCTAAATACGTGGATGGACCCTCCACCTGCATAGCAGTACTCCGTGCAGAGGGTACCCTACCCCGCATGAACAAATGGTACGTGGAATGGGGTGCCTTTGGGATTTCCACCATCCAATACTGATCATGCCCATATTTTCCATCCCATTCTCTGAATCCCCTCCACTAACTAGTCCATCGACATTAGGCCAAAGCCTCTTCCAAAGCCACCAGACCCATATGATAAAACCATCAGGTGCATCAGTGTTCCCTTCCGAGTTTACATACCCATGGTAAGAGGAGTCACATGGGTAATCCTAGAAAGGTTTTGGAACCATGTAATGTCTTTAAGTCTACATTCCCATGGTAAACTGGGGCCCAACCTTGGAATACTCTTGTGAACCTCTATATTTTAGGGATCAATAGTAATCACTGGATTTTCCATTCAATGAGGGAAAGTGATAAGTCAAAGGGGATCATGCTTTCCTTTACTTTTGATGAGGAGTGATACTTCTCCCCTTTCTAGGAACCATCTTTAGGGAACCCCCCTTAGGGTGACCCCATATCCCTTCTACTGGAGGTGGCACTCATGTTCCTCTCAGGCTCGACCCAGGACATTTTCAGATAGATTCCCAAAATTGATTATCCTAGATATCAACACTGTTGAGATTTGGAATATTCAAATCCTCTCTCTCTACCTCATCGAGTTGTTTCCTCAGCCTCTTCCATCATTTTCCTCCTCTTCCATTAGAGGAGAAGGGAAAGTGTGTGGTTTGTCAGATCTATGGATTCCTCTTGTTTCTCACATTGAGCATGACTCACGTGGGCTTATAGGTTAATGAAGATCATGACATTTAAACCATCTAAAACCTAAATATGAGGTCTTTGATTTCTAACTAACTGGGATATGTAGGAAGGCTCCCTGAGGTCCAAACCTGATACCCAAGTCGCCCCATTGCTCATGAGGACATATCCCCAGTAGGGCTATATCCACCCAGAAGACCTTTCCTCTTTTGAGAATCCCAGGATTCTTCAACGTAAGTCCCACATGAAATCTTGACTAGATACCATTTTCTTAGATGTCTTAGTCGCATGATGTTAAACTATATGGATGGGCCCTCATCGCACGACCTTAAAAGGTGATGTTTCCAGTTAAGTGCCACTGAACTACATGGGTTCTGATTCCTATCACAAGGATACATAGGAAGTCCATCTCATGGGTTCAATATTGATATCAAAGCAACTTCCATCCTCCCTAGATGATGATAAACTCTAAAGTGCCTCATCGTAGAGCTTAAACTAACATTTTCTCCACAATTCCCAACCCATGCATACGTATAGTTAATCTTGTAACTCAGGGGTAACTCGTTGACACATGCTTGGGAAAAACCAAGGATTCATGAACATATGAACATTGCTTAGATCTATAAGAGAGTCCTAAATTATGCAATAATTTCCTTCCAAAAGTGTGTGATGAGTCCGACCACCCATCCTCTCGACCAATAGAGTCCTTAAGTGTCGTTGGCCAAATTTTCATCCAACGAGTGTCTGACTTTGGAAAGAAGGTCCATGAATCATGGATACAAGGGTCATTGGGTGTTTCTGGATCCACTAATAAACCCATTGGAGACTATCCAAGGACATCATACCCAACATGGAACCCTTCATAATAATGGAAAACTAGTTAATATCCATTGGGCCATTTTGTTTTCCCCTTGTGGTATGATGCGAATCGGGTCGAAACAAAAATGATGAACCGAACATGAATCCCTAGCCAAGGTGGTGGTATTATCCCACCACGGGCCCCTTTCATCCAAAAAAGGAAGAGGGACAAGCAATATCATCAATTATGCATGTGATCATGAGATGCTACTTTGATGGAATTTTATTGTCTGTATATGTCATATATATATATATATATATATTGCAGGCATTTGCAGAGCAATCTTCTATCCAAATGGCATCCCAAAAATTTTCTCATACATGCATGTCAACGACCCCATAGGTGGTCGGGTCCCTAACCAAGAACAGGAATCCCTCTCCTACCTAGTTTCTTCAACACTGGGTTTCAAACACACTAATCAAAGAGTACCACCAAAATTGCACTCTCCCTATTTTGGAGGAAACAAGGCGGTCCCTCCAATCAGTGAAAGCTCTGCAACCACCTCTTCATCCATGACTAGAAATTTAGCCCTGGATGGCTATACTGGCCATATCAAATCTTTTCAGGAGCCTATCCCCATAATGCAACAACGAATACCTCCCTTATCTTAAGGAGACAGATGAGGTCGACACCAATGACTTCATCTGAGATTCACAGGAACCCCGATCAAGGGATCCTACCAGAGGACATCACCACCAATAAAGTAAAACCCAATATCCTTGTTCTAAAGAGGATCCCATGCCAAGGGAACCTGCTGAAGTCCAATGGACACATGCCTCTCAAGTTTCCCACCAAGGGTGGAAAATGCATAATCAGGAACATGTTATTACCCTAGTTACTGAGGAGGAGGTCTTTCACACAAACGTGGTGGCATATAATGGAAAGGTATATAATTATTCCCCACCTATTGAATCCCACCACAGAAATACAATGGCATAATATGAGAAAATGCAAATTCCTACCCATGCTCGTCGGTCCCTCTATGCAGACAAAGCAGAAAATTATAGGCAGATGAAAATATATACCAATTCATAAGAATCCCATCATTCAAATAGTGCAGAAAACTATAGGCAGTCATATAACACTATTGATGCATATAAAGACCACCATTCAAATACGATGGCAATCCACAGGTAGATGCAAATTCCTAACTACCACAACAAATTCCACTATTCAAATATGATGGTAAGAAAATATGAGTAGAGTCAAATTCCTATGGATTCAAATCAAGCCCATGAGAAAAATACAACAGCAAAAGAGCAGAAAAAAATTCTTGCTCGCAAATACAAATCCCACTAGCCAAATACGGTGGTAACCGAAGAAAATAGTCTGTGGCAGACTCATTCCTCTGCCCCGACATAGGAGAACTTTCAGTACCCACTAGCAACCCGTGGAGGACTGGAGTAGGAACAAACTCCTACCCCGACATCAGAATGGGAATTCATACCTTTTCTAGCCAAAGACGCATCTCAAAACATCTTGGACATGATGGAAGATCAGAAATCAATCCCATACTATATCCCCCAGACATGTCAAGAAATTATTGAGTCAGTGGAAAAAAGTAAAGATTTGAGCCCACAATCTAGTCTCCTCTAGTGGGGTGATTCATCCACAAAATCAGATAGTGGCCCTGGGGCAGACCTGTATCCCTACTCCAATCCATGAGGGTCTATGTCCATATTCTGTGATACAAGGACAACCATATTGGGAATAAAAACTCGTTCCAACAAGGGGACACTAGTCCAATGTGGTGGCTGCTCCAGGGCAGGCATATATCCCTATGAGAACTCAAGATGCTCTTTGGCCTATCCTGATGATATCTCTGGAACAAACCAAACATGATCCCATATATGAAGACTGATACCAATAGAAGGTGGCCCCAGTTTCCTATAAGAGGGAACCTAAACATGAAAGGTGCCAAAGGCAACTGAAAAATGAAGAGCATACTCATGATTCTGCTCTGCTAGAATCTGGAGTTCTTGATTCCATAAAAAATATAATAATAGAGGCTCAAGATCCTATCAGTCTATTACCAAATTATGGAAGCGACAGCAGTAGTTGAGAAGTTTCTCCTCGCAATGTCACTACCAGTAGCTCTGAAGCTCCTCCCTAGATAACCCATAGGGGATTACTCCATGGGCCATAAACTATTGATCACGAGAGCCAATATCTCGGTGCATGTCAGGGTAGCCATACCCTTGACCAGAAGATAGAACAACAAGAAGTTCCTCCCCTTTCTATCATCTTCCCTAATGGTCCACCCTAGGGTATACACTACAGATATGTTTCTCTCTGTAGTCGGATGTCAAGTTGTGATGGTAGTCCTCACCATGATGGTAGTCACTACGAAGGCCCTCCACGCAGTGACATTAAGCGACGAGAAGGTCCTACCCTCATTATAGTACATCTTGAAGGCACTCCCCAGAATGTAAACTTCACATACTCTCCCTACAGTTAGAGCTATGATGGTAGTCCTCTCTATGATAGCAGTAATTGTGAAGTCCCTCCCCTCAATGATGCCAAACAGCAATAAGGTCCTCCCCTTACTATGGTATTCCATAAAGATCCTCCCCACGGCACACACCGTAGAAGTCCTCCCTATGACCAAGCACTAAGCTGTGATGGTAGTCCTCACCATCATGGAACTGACTGCAAAGATCCTCCCCACAGTCAAAATTTACACCGATGAGAAGGTATCCCTCGTGTTGGGTCAAATGAGAGAAATCCCTCATACGCTGAGGCACTTGAAAAAATGGAGTGTGACACACTGGATAATATCGCCATGAAAAGAGATATCATTTCCCAACCAAAGGAAAACCTGAGGCTATATTCATCTTCTGAGACACCCTCATATCGTTCACATGTCAATGAGACTCCCACTAACCCTACTACTTGGAAGGAAATCATTAAGGAGTAGTCAAATCGGGCAAATAAAATAGAAGATTCCTTAGAAAAACAATAATAATATGTGTTTCTTATGAGAATACAACTATCTAGGGATGACATATCAGTGATTAATTTTCCCACAGCCACTTCTCAGTTCAACATACCAAGAGAGTTGTCATAATAATGTCTACATAACATTCGCCTCAATATCTGGACAGCCCTTCACTAGTTAAAAGCAATGTTTTTTCCCTAAGATGGGTATACAGGACATGTTAATGTTTTGGGAGAACTTCTCCATCAAATCATCCTAGAATACCTTCCTTATTTATGGTAGCCACAATCATAATAGACAAAGAAAAACCTTGAGTTTTCCTACCTCCATGCGCTACAAAAGTTGCACTACCTTATCAGTAACACCCCATATGGTGTTCATATATAGGGATGGGTAGAACATGGATATCTACACTTCACCCCACTTCTCATCCAACATAACCCACTGGAAGTGACATCTTGAAATGTCATCATCCCCAGATGATAGTCAAATGAATTACCTACTCAGGAAAGATGGAACTCTTGGTAATAACTGACCTTAAGTAAGTCTCAAAAGCATCAGGACCACTGAGAGTAGGACATTGAGAATATCTTGAACCAGGACACTGAGAAAATATAACATGACTCTTTCATAAGGGAAGACGACCCACAATCACTGCTCATGTCCTCAGGAGAAAACAATTCATGTGCAAACCTAACACAATATCTAGCTCACACCTGTAGGGGAATACGTGAGATCAAGAAGGAGGAAAAAGCCAAAGTAGTCCCTTCAACATGGGATCAATCCCAACTCATAGGGATGAGGTCATTTTTAACACAAAACCCCCTATAAGACAAGAAAATATGGGTCAAGGCATGTCAACATAAGAGCAGGATCAACCCCATCCCATAGAACTAGGGGCATTTTTACCTCAAGTTCATGCCCAATGGATGTCTGTATTCTCCCAACTGGGAATAAAAATGGATAGAGGGTTCACCCATTCCATACCATCCTATGATTCACATCCCCTAGGATGGAGTCATACTACAAGGTCATATCAGGGCTCTCTCCAAGTCACTCTTCTCCAAGAAACCCGAAGAGAATCACATAATGGCCAGAGAAGATCTAACAAAGGATGCAAGAAGTTATCCTACCATTTATCACCTAGTATTCCACCCCTAACACGGTATGCATCAGTGAACATCATGGACATCAGCCCCACATACCTCACTAAAAATGATACAAATGATGCGGAAACAGGAGAAGAGGGTTCCCACCCGGAGACGGTCCACACCAAGCCTAGGGGTGTGCACACAAAAAACCAAAGAGTTGTCTTAATTTTGGTCCCCAATTTATCAATCCTCCATTAACTCCCACACAAATCCCCTATAAGGAGAATAAAAAGAGAAAGTCCTACGAACCACCTCCTCCTCCTTGTGAAAATTATCCCCCTATGCTTGAGGAGATATTCACTCAATAATAAGAATAAATGAAAGAGATAAGGTGACTCAATGCAGATATTTTAAGATCTATCCATCCTACTGAGTATGTTCCTTAGGTGGAGCATCAACACACACTTCCATCATATATCCCTCTACCTCACAAGCTCATCCTGATGGATGAAATAAGTCTATAATGCTCATTCAAGGAATCTATGGGACCATCAGTATACCTGAACCCAATTCCAGGAGGATATCAAGATTTCCCTCCATTGGGAAAGAAAATGGAATAGATTCAGGTGAATCCACAAAGGATTCCCTCAAATGGGTATCTGCCTCAAGTTTCAGTAGCACCAACACATCCAATCTTTCCCCCTACTTCACCCACTCATGCCTGGGTCTAGTAAGAAATACATCAAGGGATTATGAATACCATTGAGTTATTTACAACTCTAATGGAAGAAATGGAAGGATGGCTCACTCCAATACAACCAAAATGGAAGCCCTACCCCAATTGGGTAAGAAACGTCCCCCCACTGTCAAATTTTGGGAACTCCATATTCCCAGTGTTCAATGGATCAGGGGACCAGGAATAGAATCTAATGCACTAATTTTATTACTATGATCCCATGATGGTAACTCCGGAGAAACAAAAATTTGTGAAGATCAGGTGCTTTGTGTGAACCCTAAAAGGTTCAACCTATGTGTGGTACACCAATTTGAAAGCTAACTCAATAACAAGATGGGAGGATCTCCAGCACCGGTTCATGTTCCAATTCAGCTCAATGTTTCCAAAAACAATAGTTAGGGACCTCATGAACTAAAAAAAATGAGAGAATGAGGTAGTTTTAGAATTAATTTTAATATGGAAGGGTCTGACTTACTCCTTGAACCGGCCACTCCCCCAATATGATATGCTTTCCATGTGCATCGATAATCTCTTAAATGAGCTGCAAACACCACTCATTCTGATGAAATATATAAGTGGGTTCCGATACTTCTCCCCCATCACTCAAAGGATGGAATATTCCTTGCAACGGACTAATATCAAGTCCCGAGCAGCCCCATTATCCCCATTAAAAAGAGTGGTGAAATCTAAAGTGGATTCTATCACAATTAAGACACCCCATACACCTGATCCAACTCCAAGGCCCCCACAAAACCAGGTAGGGACCTCTAGACGTCAGTAGTTTCTTCTACACCATCAAGACGAGCGAAAGGGGGGACAAAATAAATCAATTCTATGAATGAAAAAATAAAGTGTATTCGTTCTAGGATGACTAGGTTTGTTACTACTTTATAGCCGCAATGAATTGTAACTTTCTCTGACTTCCAGAGCCGAAGAGGGCTGATGAAGTGGGTCTTGATGACTAGCCAAATTATTCTCCCTTACACCATATATTGGGGCACAACATTCATAAGTGCTTTTTATTGAAGGACCTCCAGCAACAAATGATAGATTCTAGACAGGTCAAGATGGGACCACCACCAGTGCAAGTGGCATATGTTTCCATTATTGATCTGAATGAAGAGGGGGAGTGTAAAAAAGTTTTTAATAAAAATGAGAAAAAATTTGATAGTTGGTTGACTTGAAAAACAATCAAACAATCCCATGGTATCCTCCAAGCATAATTGAAGCAATCGGGTGTACCTCCAATAGATCCTAATGCAACGCAGCCGATATTCTCAGCCCCACAACCCTCCAAAGGCCGACCACCCAACAAGAATCCCAATTAGAAGGGTAGAAAGCAAGTGCGGTAAGATAGACTAGCACCAAATCCAAAGTCGTATTTGAATCTCTCAGATTTCATGACAACAGATATGGGCAGAATCCTACCAAATGGCACAACCGGGGGAAAATGATAAGGCAAATCCATCATCAGAAGAGGAGATTATTTTTTTCTCCATCAATGGCATCCAATTGATGGACCCCTTCTTCGATGATTAATATTATTATCAACTAGAATTCCCCACACCCAAGTGGGTTCCCAGAGGAAGAAGCCACAAAATCCAGAGATATCAAGGGAGACGCAACCATGGTAGAAATCAAGCTTATGGACGCACCCCCGCTCAAACCGTCAGGGTTGCAAAAACCCATGGAAGGACCCTCTAGTGGAACCAACAGGGACAGGAAAATTCTCCTTCCCCCACAAAAATCCACCCTAGTCCAATCCTTATGAAATATCCATCAGAGGAAGAACAAATGACTAATTTCCCTCGATAGGAGAGCAGACCATCCTGGCCTAATCCACAAAGGACGGAAGCTCCTCCGACACCGACCCTAAGGGCCAACCCATCTTCATAAAATGTTCAAGACCCTAAAGTGCCTATGAAAGAGAATCCCCAAGCTGAGAAGTTTCTACATTTAGATTGTAAATATGACATTCTGAAACAATTAGCTTCAGTGCCAGCCAATATCTCAATCATGGATGCACTGAATCTATTATAAGATCTTAGGGAAACACTCATCAAAGCTTTGATAAGTCCCCAGAAGTTTGAAATTGAGGTGGCCACCACTAAAGTCTACTGTACAGAGACCAATCTTGTAAAATTACATGTAGTTATCTCCTTCATAGATCAAGATGAAGAATCCATCATGCAAGGAAACATAGAACCCTTATATGTTTCTGGAATAATAAATGATGTCAATATCCAGAAATTCTTCATCGAAAATGGCACTAGGTTTAATCTCCTCCCACTACAGACACTTCAATGGCTGGGTTACAATGAGGATGATCGGACTCCCTACACCATGACCATGTTGGGCTATGAAAAAAGAGAGCAAAATCTGTTAGGCCAAATTAATATCAAAACCTAATTCGGAGACCTCGTAGCTCACCCAAAATTTCTGGTGGTCTGGAATAATACGGACTTCAATGCCCTTCTAGGGAGGCCTTGGATGCATAAACACACAGTTATCCCCTCCTCATACCATCATTGCCTAAAATATAGCATTAATGGAAAGATTATGACACTGCATACCGATAAGGACCCATTTGACCTCTATGAATCACACTATATTGATATAGGGTTCTATAAACTGAAGGGAAAACATGCCTCAAATTATGAAATTGATTGGGTCACCACCCCTAAAAAGTTTGTAAATGTTTCCTACCAATCCCCTCAATCTTATCGGGGAAGAATATATACTTCCCATCAATCATATTAAAAGCACAAGTCCAAATTTGGATGTGTATTCAGTAGTCCTCATGATTTAAGTTACAACTTCTAAGCCTGATAATGTTGAAAATCTCACGAACTCCCAATATAATGGTGGGGATTCGAATGAAAATGACCCCAAACCATCATCAAAACCCAAAAAAATTCTGCCTCACCCACTAAGGTGGGAGGAAGTGTCTAATCACTCAAAGAAGATGAGGAAACTCTTTTACCCCTCACCCCATCTTCTCCAGGAAAACCCCCACCAATGGATGAGGTAGTGGAGATGGATTCACCTCCCAAACACCAAAATTGAAATTCTTCCTTCAACTATGGAGCAATTGTTTCAAGGATATTTTCCCTATCATAAGACAAAGAAGAAGATAGTGAGCATGTAGAGGAGGAATAAGAATACCTAAGGGATACCCCTCTAGTATTTGAGGAATGCGTCTCTACCACTATTGATGAACTCAAGTAAATCAACTTAGGTATATAAAAAGACCCAAAACCCACTCTGGTTAGTGTGTCCATGCCTTTGGAAGAGAAATATGTATACACCACTTTCTTGAAGCATAATTGAGATGTTTTATCCTGAAATTATATGGAAATTTCAAGTATAGAGGTGGCCACTCACCACTTGGTCCTACCAGAGGACCACCGTGTTTAAAAGAAAGCCTCCAGAAGGACACACCTGCCACATGCCGCCAAAATAGAGGCTGAAGTAGACAATATCATCATAGATAACTTCATTCATGAGGTCCAATACCCCATCTGGCTAGCAAAAATTTTCCATGTTAAGAAGAAAAATGGGTATATCAAAGTCTTCATTGATTTTAGGGACCTAAACCGGAACTTCCCAAAAGATGATTTCCCAGTCCTAATCACATAATTATTGATCGATGTAAGAGCTAGATATGAGGATCTCTCTTTTATAAAAGGTTATTCAGGATATAACTAGATCAGAATAAACCAAGAATTTGAAGAAACCGCCACCTTTAGGGATCTCTATGGAGTGTTTTTATATAATATGGTTCCTTTCAGTTTGAAAAATGTTGGCACCACATATCAACATGCTATGCACCGCATTTTTAAACCCTTACTGGGAAAGTTCATTGAATGGTATGTTGATGATCTGGTGGTTAAATCACAACAATGATCATACCATCTAGTAGATCTTGAAACCATCTTCAGTAAATAATGATAGCACAGTCTGAAAATGAAACCCCTGAAATGTGCATTTGGTGTTACCTCAGGGAAATTCCTCGACTTCATCATACACTTTCGGGGCATCAAAGTCGACCCTGAGAAGAAAATGGCCATCCTTGTCATGTCACCTCCTCGCAACCTCACTGATTTGATAGGTCTCAAAGTAAACATAGCCTATATTTGATGATTCATAGCCAACCTCACAGGAAAGTGTCTTCCCTTCACCAGGTTGATGAAGAAAGGGGTAGAATATCAATGGATTAAAGACTGTCAGGAAGCCTTCGACAATATCAAGAAATATTTCTTAAGTCCACCAGTGCTAATTCTACCTGTTGAATGAAGACCACTCATTCTATACATTACCTCATATAAACCATGATCGATGCTGAGACTTGTTATTCAAATATTGAGAAACGTTGCCTTGAATTAATATTTGTGGTCCAAAAGTTAAGGCATTATCTATAGTACCATAATGTCCACCTAGTCTCTCGTAGCAACCAGCTCAAGTATATTATCAGTCATCCAGTGTTGATTGGATGCCTATCATAGTGGGTGGTCATCTTATAGTAGTTCTATATACAGTTCATACTACAGAAAGCCATCAAAGGCCAAGAATTTTTAAATTTCTTAGAAGATCATCCCTCAATAGGGGTGGCCTTATCATATGATGAGATACCTAATGAGGAAGTGTTCTCTATTCAAGAAAACTCCTAGATGTGGGAAATTCATTTCGACAGCTCATCCAGAAGCCCAACAGGAAGAATAATGGAAGACCCCAACTTCAACAAAGTGGGTCTAGGAGTCATACTCATATCCCCAAAAAAACCAATCCTGCTCTTTTCCTTCTTACTATCAGAAGGATTCATGAACAATTAAGCAGAGTACTAAGCCCTCATTGCAGGCCTAGATTTGGCACTACAAGCACAAGTCAAACACTTAAAGATTAAAGGTGACTCAAAACTAGTCAACAAGCAAGTCAATGGTGAATATTATATTAATAAAGAATATATGATCCATTTGATAAACCATGTCTGAGAACTGATAGAAGAATTCCTGTTAGAGATGACATTGACTTATGTTCCCCAGTTGCAAAATACACAAACCAATGCATTGGAAAATATAGCCATGGATCTGGCCAGCCCGAATTGGAATAAAACAATCATTAGTATTTCCCACTGACAGATGGTATTTTCATTTATTCATGCCAACACAGAAGAAATTAATTAAATCATTCCCATATCTAAGTTGTATGGTCCTACCACTAGATGGATGAATCCCATTATGGATTACCTTCAAAGGGGAGAGATCCCACCATATAGGGATGGAAGGAAACAAATCCAGAGATGAGGAATCAACTTCATGGTGTACAAAGACACAAAACAGTATAAGGTCCTTTATAATTGAGGCCTTGATGGAGTCCTTCTTAGGTGCATTGATGGAGAAGAGACCGCCACCATTATAAAATAAGTACATGTTGGAACTTGCGAAGCACATCAATCAGTGTCCAATATCTCGCAAAAAATTTGAAGGCTTGGGTATTATTGTCCCACCATGATGCAAGATTGCACCACATTCACCAGGAAGTGTCATTCCTGCCAAGTTCATAAAAAATTTAGCCATTATCCCCCAGAGTTACTTCACACAACCATGTAATCCTGTCCATTTTTCATATGGGGAATGGATGTCATGGGACCCTACCCTCCCGCTATGTCTAGAAAATTCAAATATATTCTAACAGTAACCAACATCTTTTCCAAATGGATAGAAGTTGTATTTCTCAAAGAGGTCGGGGAAAGAAGCATTGTCAGCTTTGTAAAAGTCAACATCATCACCAATTTTAGTGCCCCTCATATAATACTGATGGAAAAAATCACAAATTTTTGCTCTATTGAATTGGATAAGCTATATCAGTAGTATGGAATCAAGGCCAACCATTCATCCCGCTATCATATAGTGGCTAACAGGCAGATAGAGGCCTTCAATAAGACCCTATCCAATATAATCTAGAATATGGTAGATCAGGACAAGAAATCATGGATGGATAAGCGTTTCCATGCCCCGTGGGCTTAATGGACCACAACCCGCACCACCACTCAACTAACCCCATACTCATTAGTATACAGGACAGAGGTGGTTATACCCATTGAAGTTTAATTACCATCACTTCATGTGGCAATATGTGATCAACTTTTCATAGATGAGTAGTCCCAGAAATGGTTCAATGAGCTAATGATTTTAGATGATAAAATATTGCACACTCTTTACTATTTGAAAGTTTACCAGAACCATATTTCATGAGCCTCAATAAGAATGTTCACCTATGATCTTTCCTTGAAGGAGATATGGTGCTGGCCCTCAGAACTCTAATGATACTTAGAAATAAACCTTTTAAATTGGATCTAAAATTGGAAGGAACATATGTTATACAAAAGGTCTACTCCAATAAAGTATATTCCTTAATTTCAATGGATGGACATCTCACCACAACTCCCACTAATGAGAGGTTCCTGAATAAGTAATTTGTATAATCATATCGAACTCATCTTAGTTGTATGATGTTAAACTGTGTAGCACCGCCTATGTCCATGTTACATGATGTTAAACTGTATATAAATGGTCTTGATCGCATGACATTAAAATTCATGATAAACTCATCTTAGCTACAAGATTTTAAACTACATAGTGACATTTGTGTCCACATTGTACGATGTTAAACTACCTAGAATATTTTTCTTTACCACAAGATGTTAAACTACATGGTGATCATTTTTTCCTGAATAATGAATTGTTTCACATGAATCATACTTTTTCAAGGTAAAGATAAAAATGCCCCCTCCTTGCATATTCCCCAAGCCTATGCAGGTAGGGCCTTTTACAGAACTACGTACGACTTTATTTTTATTCATCAATAGGATAATTAGAGAAAAATTGACCCTAAGTCTTGGTCCATCCATCACATGACATAGAATTCCTCTATTATATCCTCTATTTCTCCTATACTACATGGGAACTCTCTATCTCTCCTTGTTTCTCACACCAAATATAACTCACGTGAGATTAGGAATGGTAGTAAGGATTTCCCCTGTATGTACAAAGAATATAGAAGTATAATAAGCTCATCATCTTGAAATCATGCTATAATCCCCCCTCTCTATACACAGGTTAGAATGGAATGGGGATTCCTTAGAACTGCGTATGGATTTATTCTCATTCATCAATGGGATACATAGTGACGCATGGATTCTACATTCTAGTCTAGCCACCAGTCAAGGTCAATAATTCCCCTCTCCTTGCGTACAGTTTAGACGTGAATAAGGGAATCCATGTAAAGTCTTAATCGTATGATGTTAAACTGCAGGGTACTACTAAAACTATGTATGGATTGATTCCAACCCTCACAATATACATAGATACACCTTGACCCTAAATATTGGTCCAACCACCACATGATACAAACCCCCCTCTCTATGCACAGGTCAGACTAGCATAGAGATTTTTTAAGAACTATGTGTGGCTTGATTCCTATCCTCGCAGGATATGTAGTGATGCTCGGATCATAAATCATGGTCCAACCACCATTCAAAAAAAATTGCTCCTTTACTATGCATGATTCAGACCAGAACAGGGAACATGTTTTTAGAACTACATGGAATTTGATTCCCAACTAACTAGGATATGTAGGAAACCTCCATGAGGTTCAAGCCCAATAATTCACTCACTTAATCCTTTTCACGTTGGTTCACTCTCGTCCTTACCGTATGAAGTTAAACTACATAGGATACTAGAACTACATGTGTCTTGATTATTATCCATCAATGGGACATGTAGTGACACCCGGGACTTCCTGGGTCTAGTAACCATGAAACAAACACCTCCCCCTGCATATAAGCTAGACTTGTGTAGAGAAATTCATGAGTCATAACCGCATGACATTAAACTACATGGACAGATAACTCCTAACGACACAGCATTAAACTGTAAGGTATATCAAGAAATATGTGTAGATTGATTCTTGATATAAAAATATAAATAGAGACACTTGGTTTGGGAATCCTAGGTCCAATCACATAGAATAAAACAAATAAAAAATATTACCCCAATCTCCTTCATGTGAAATGAAAATAGATGCAGGGGATTTAAAATATGGACTCTTACATCTAGAAAGTGTCAAAATACTATGCTTCCCTTTACATATGAATTAGATATATGTAGAGGATCTCGTATCTCATAACTAATCATGGTATGGATATCTCTAATGTACCCAGAAATCCCCTTTTCATCTATCAAACTCCATGCCTCGGGAAATCACCCACGACTATCTAAAATGGATGGCTAGTGTCTTATCGACACCTTTTTTTGACTATGCGCATAATGCCTTGGTGGATTTGCATATGTTTCCCACAAAAATGTTCTGTCAACCAAAGGAAAATTCATCCTCGGAAGAGGATGCTCGCAATTCCATATTCCCATTGGCTCCTAAGCCTCACATCATCCCTCCTGACTCAAGGGATCCTAGAATCATGGTTAAAAACTTCTCCCCCCACTCATGTATGGGGTGTACCAGAAATATCCCAACCTAATTAAATCATATTTATGCATGATACCTTTGATATTTTTCCCTACAACATGACATTAAACTGTAATGTCAACATCCTTTCCATAAGACTTAAAACTGCATGGACCCACAACAACTAGCTCGTTCACATCAAGTCACCCACATCCTCACTACATGACGATAAACTGCATGGCCTAACAATGCTCTTTTCTTTGGTCCTGCTATCCCTAGGGGTAGAGTGAAACCCTTTCCACCCCTTATTTCTCATGTCGAGCATAGCTCATGTGGGCTTAGGAATTTTGGCAGGGGATTCCCCACAGAGCCAGGGCGAATCAATCTATAATGATTGAACCTACTAGCATGGATTTAAAATGAATATTAGTGTTTTCCCCTCCATATTGGGAAACCTAAAGTCCTAAATGTATGACATTAAACTACAAGGTACCCAAAATATATCTAACAATTCCCCCACTCCTTGTTCACTGACCAAACTTGTGCAAGGAATCTGATCTTGGGACACCTGTATCTTCAAAAGGAGGCCCCAATATGAAAAGGGAGTCAAAATAGCATGCCTCATATATAGGTAAAATCTGTTTAGAGAGACTCCCAATTCCATGAGTAATCATGGCCTGAGTTTTTCTGATATGTCCAAACCAACTCTCTCCATTCATCAAACTACATACTTTGAGTAATTTTGGATCATCATAATCATTCATGGCCATTGGGAATGGAAGTTCAGTGTCCTGCAGATGCCTTTGTTTGACTATGCACACAATGCCCCAGCGGATCTGTATACGTTGCCCACAAAAATGGTCTGTCAACCAAAGTAAAGTTCGTACCTATGAGAGGCTTTTCCTATTTTTGTACAGCTAACGGCTCCTAATCCCCATGTCATTTCTCCTGATCCAAGATCCCTAAAAAAATGGTTTACACTCTCCCCTCTACCCACATCTTGAACAAGTTAGAACATCCTGGATCAATTACCCTCTATTTACTTAGAGCTTCTATATCAACATCCTAATCACATGACATTTAAACTATACGATTCTTGATACCTGGTATTCATCCTTAGGTCAGGTCACATCAAAAGGATATTTCCCCTCATAAACCTATACAAGAAATGAATTTGTGAAGGAAAGTTAGACATACACCCCACCTCATTGGTGAATCCATATCCAAAACAAAAATTCTCCATCCATATGCAAGAATTAGATATGCATAGGAATTATCCTTAAAAATAACTATATGCAGGTTTATTCCTTTCATCATAGGATATAAAGTGACTTATGAATCTTATATGTTAGATCCAATCATGAAACAATATTGTCCCATCCCTTCCCACACAAGGGTCAAACCTACATAAGGAAAACAACTCACATGGATAGGATAAAAATGCATCCAACAATTTTCGGTATTCCCAGTAAAGTTCAACCTGAAATAGCCATTTTCATATTTAGGCACCCCTATTCACACACCATACTCTGCATTTATAAAGTTCTAAATCTTCATAACCCTCCATGGCCATCATAAATGGATGGAAAGTGTCTTGTGGAAACCTTTTTTTGACTATGCACACAATGTGGCGGCTCTCCATATGTTGCCCACAAAAATGCCCTGTCAACCAAGGTCAAATTCATCCTCAAGAGAGGATTTTCCTATCTCCATATTCCCCTATGATGCCTATGTCTCACCTCATTCCCTAATTTTGGAAACCCCTTGGATTAAAGTTTACATCTTACCCCCCTCATGCCTGAAGGTGATAGAACATTGTTGGTCGAACTATCAGGGAAAAGGTAAATTTCCCCCCATAATTAAAAAATAATTTAAACCATAAGTCTCAAAAAGTCATGTTTGTATGATGTTAAACTACACCATGCACTAGTCCTCCTTTTCCCAAGTCAAATTTATGTGGGAGAAATTTCTAAACCAGAACCAATATAAATTCCCCCATCCTTTCAAACATCGTTCCCTTAACAGGCCACCCACTATGGCCCTCAACAGCAAAAAAAATACAAAATTCTATGTAAATTTCCTATCCATCTAAAATTGAGGGTCAGTGTTTTGTGGACACCTTTGTTTGGCTATGCATACAATGCCCCGGTGGCTCTTCATATGTTTCCCACAACAATGGCCTGTCAACCAAGGGAAAATTCATCCTCAGGAGAGGCCTTTCCCACTTCCATACTCCCTATATATTTCATTACCTATATCATGTCTAATATCCAGAAATCACAAGTTAGGGCCATGAAAAATCCCTCATCCATGTCTGAAAGTTTCTGGGACATTCTTGGTTAATGAGTCCTAAATCGGGGCCTTTCCCCACAAGTCATGGTAAAAAAATGTTTGCCCTAAAACATCAGTAATGATATTCTAGTCTACAAGACTTTAAATTGCTAAGGAAAAAGACACAGCACTCACTAGGGTGAAAACACGAAAAGGGAACTCTGGACAAAATTCGAGTACCAGCTCGCTAAACCTATACTACATACGGTTTAGGAAAAACATCGATTAATCAAAAAAATCATCAAGACAATAAAATATTGTTAGGTCAAAAACTCATAAAGGGTATCCTAAGAAAAATTCAAGTTATACCCACTAAGCCCACACCATAACAGGCTTAGGAAAAAATTAGGATGATAACAAAAAAGGCACAAAGTTTGTAGGGTTTTTCATGTGATCCTAGCAAGATTAAAACTACACTTGTTGAGCCCCTCATCTTAGGAAAAAGTTAGGGCATGATTTTATTATTTTCTTTATCCTGGATTACGTTTCAAATCAATATCCAGTTGAGGTTATGGTTTAAAATTCAGTTGATCATAAATGATTAATATTTTAGGAAAAGTTAAAAGAGGACCACTAGAAATCAAAATGTTTCTATTTAATCAAATGAAGTGAGAGTGGGGGGAACATCCAAAATCTAGATTCTCTCCCCAATATCAAAACAAAGGAGGTGTAGGGCAGCCCAACAGATTACAATGAGTCCCAACTTTCTCTTTCCAACACGTTGATAGCTGCCTGATGAGGGTCGTCAATGACCTATTCCAAAGCAAACCTCCATTAAACTTCATATTCAACCATTAGGCATACTCACTTTATAATAGTTCAGGAGGTCTTGACCTTTTTGTTTGATGGTCTCATAATTAGCACTTGATGATTCCAGTTGCACTTTTAGTCTGGCCATGCGAGCCTTGCACTCGCACAGTTCCTCTATCTAGGCAATCACATGGTCATGAGAACTAGCTTCCTTATCTTCCAGATGATTCAACTCGTCAGTAATATCCTAGAAAGTATAAGCTTGGTGGTGAAAAGTGTTGAAATGAGTGATTTCTCCTTCAAAAATATGGAGATCCTCTTGATCTATAACAATTTGGTGCACAAATAGGTGCAGGAATCGTTAATCAAAGTTTTCCAAACCCAGATCGAAAAATAGTCATTGAAATTTACCCTCCTCATTGGAGAATTCTGTTAGGGGAGTTTCTGTGGAAAGAGTACAGATTTGATGTCATGCCCGTTTTCATAGCTTGATACCTCTTAATGGCATCGGAATATTGGTCCTCCTCCACCGTGAAAATCATCTAGTGAGGAAGCATCATTATAGCATATGGAAGAACCATGATCTGGGTCACCCAATCAGGGGGACATTCCCTCCCAATAGATGGTTCATCCTCCAGTACTAAATGAGGGGGGTTGGCAGCAACTTCAGGAACACCCGGTGATGTCCCACTCAGACAAGATTTGGTAGGACCATGGACCATATCGGCTAAAGATATGGGGTCTAAGTCACTTTCTATGGAGATGGGTCATGTGGGAAAATCCCCTTCCATATTCATGTGATGGTGGGTAGAATGCCTTCTCACCATGTGGAGGGGAACAGATAGCACAACTGGCACGGTTGGGACTAGAACAGTTAAGACAGGATCAAAAACAACCAACGGTCTCTAAACCCATCGAAATGCCCTTCCCAATGCCCTATTAGGGTAGAAAGCTACCCATTGGTCATACTCTAATGGAAGTTAAGTGGAGGATACTATAGGAGGAATGATGATTTCCACATTAGCATTCTCTCATGTCATGTCCAACCGCAATTGGTGAAGAATCAGGGGATGAAACTACCTCCTGACTAGAATATCAGGAAGAGGTGCGACCTATTGAAGGCATCCAAATTTCCTAGAAAACTTATAAGGAACATAGGGCTTACATATGGTTATCCTATCTATACGAGAATATAAAACTCCATCCCAGATCATAATGATTTAAGAATGCTCTTCTAAAGATCCCCTTCCGTTATCCATCACAAATTTGTGGGGTGAAATGTAAGGTGTGAAAGAAAACTGAGAAATGTCACTCAATAGTTTGATTGAATCATCAATACTCAATGAATGGGGATTAATGGTAGAAATGTTGAGAAGATTTGGGAAAAAGTTAGAATGAGGAACCCTCGCAGTATGCCGGTACTCATAGCAGAGGAAATGCTCTGCCATCAAGCCATACAAAAATTGAAATGGACCGTTAAGACGATGCGGGTGTTTCCATTCCTATATCTTCCCTAATAGTTCATAGATTCGTTCAAGGGAAAGAATTTCCAAGTTAATGGGTTGTCTCTCTACCAATGTGGTGTCATCGTCAGAGTGAAAGCTCTAACACTGATGTATACATCGCGATAGGGGAAGATCCATCCACTCAGGAACATGTCAAAGAAACCCATTAATCTTAACTCGGGTGATATGTCTGACCATATGTCATATCCCCAGGTGGTGTACCGACCCACATCAAGGGTATCATAGTATGAACCATGGATTTTTGGTGATTTTTGAGTTGGGTGAGTCTGGGTACAGTGAACCCTCATCCTAGGATTGTTTGCCTGCAAGAACAACCCAATCCAATCTTCAAATGAAATAAGAGAATGATCATAGAGGGTTTTATTGAGTAATATTTCTACTATGACCAATAAATTCTTTTCCAACAAAGATACTTTTTTGACATTCCCCTAGGAATTGACCACAGGAAGAAACTCATCATACATGTTTCCTATAATGGAAAGCCCTCCGAGTTGATGGATATACCATAAAATAATCCCCACCTCCTTGTGCAATAGGTGGAAGGTATTGGTGAATGAACACGAATGGATAATAATTTTAGGCAATATCTCACCGGGTGAATAGATTGCAAATTGGGAAACCCGTGTTTTTTTATACAAGTTTACTACTTCCAACTGACCGAGGGACTCCAAACAAATCTGATGCACCCAGAATGTCTATGCCCCCTCATCAGAGAAGTATCCTCCAGATCGAAAGTCCAATTTGGTGCTCCACCTTCCATTGATATTCTCTCAAGAAAGATTGATAATGGAAGGGTACTCCTAGATGACCAAACTCAAAGAGGTGTTACGATGAAAACTATTAATCTAATTCCAAGCATAGCCTTTCATTGTGAACACATTCTCTTGTGTAAGAGCAGTTATGAGTTCTCCCATTGGAGAAATATTGGTATGATCACGCCCTTAGGATGCCTCTAGGTGAATAACAAGAGTACTGTGATTGGCCAATGGTAGGGGAATGTTATCTAGGAGGCCAAGATTGTAAATTGTAAACTGGATAGATAAAAGATAGTCCATGAGATCTTGTGAAATAAGGTCTCTAAGAATACCCTTTTGAGGAATTATTTAGGAACAAAGGTTGTCTTCCAAATACTCAACCATAACTACCCTCCTCCAGGTCACTTTTATTGAGATAAGAGGAAGATCCATTATACTATATGAAAAAGACCATACAAAAGGCTCAATCCAACAATTTATTTGGTCAAAAGAAAAAAAAATGACAAAGGACTATAAGAATTCTGCATGGAAAGGTTCCGCATACTGAACACCGGAAATGGTTCCCGAAATGCATCCTCCATAAACAACCTATTCACAGAACGCTCCACAAGACACTAGCCAGCAAAGTCATGGCCAACGAACCAAGAAGTTCGTGGACTAGACGAGCCGCATACTGATCCTCACTACACGGTCACCTGAAGTGAATACTTAAAAGCTTAAGTTCGAAATTTAAAAGTTTAGTTCTCCAAATTGAGGTTTAGTCTATGGAGCAGGCGAATTGAATAGTGTCTTACTATGTTGTAGTTCAAACTTATGTTTAAGTTTAATAGTTCAATCAGTGGATTCAAAGGTCAGTTCACAGACGAGAATGACCGTGAAGAGTTCACAATTCACGGAATGCGAAGTACAGTTCACGGATGATGGATGTCACGAAGGAGCTGGTACGTGAAAGCAAGGAGTGCTGAGAGCACTTTGTAGAGCACTTTTCACCAAGAAGTCTAGTAAATGAAAAATGACCTGGGCCCCCTATATATAGGTGTGGTCCCCCAAATGTTTCCAACTTTCTACCGCAAACTAGTTCAGTTCAGGACTGCTTTCTACATCGGAATATCCTCCTCTTCATCCCAATCAGAACCCATTCTGATGGGGGGAATTTGTAGGGTCCTGGAAACCTTGTAAATGGAAGGAAAATACTCCCACAAATTTGATGAAAGAATAAGATGTAGGCGTGATAGAAAATTTGAAAAGAATATTGAAGAAATCAAATTTAGCAAAGGACCAAAGTGGCCCGCATATTTATTTTTGAGAATAATATGCAGTTTGAATTTTCCACAAATTGAATAGTACATGAACCACTACAGGAAAACGAGCATTTCGTGGTGGTTTTTTCGCGGTGGTTTTAAAAACCGCCGCGAAATAGCTTTCGGGCCGGTATTTCACGGCGGTTTTAAAAACCGCCGCGAAATAGCAGCGGTTTGGGTAAAACCGCCGTGAAATGAAAAGAAAAAAATAAAAAAACATGAGAAACCTCAAAATCACTAAAACGACCGGAACTTTTGATCTGGGCGTCCGTTAGAGCGCCACGACCAGTAAAATTGAATCTCATGAAGAGATCTAGAGGCATGTGTAATCAAAACTGTGAGACGGTCTAAGGTGCGAAGGAAATGAGAGTTATAAGAAAGTTGAAAAAAATTCTCCAACTTAAAACGGCCATAACTTTCGCTCCGGGTGTCCGTTTGGGCTCTACCACATATCAAATCAAATCCAACAAAGAGAGATATGCACCAATTTAATGAAATAAAGCTTTTGTCGTGTTTTTTGACCCCAAAAACCCCTCTGAAGGCCTCTAAAACCTTGTTTCCGTCACCGGTGTCCCGTCGAACTTGTCTTCAAACGGACCTAAATTTCGATCCACATGTCAATTTGGACTCCTCCGCCTGCCAGATCATAGTTCGTTCCATGAGCTTCAGTTTGACTGGTCGCGGAGCCCACATGGACTCCTGGATCATAAGTTATGGCCTTTTTAGTGGGTATCGGGTTTGTTATGTTTTTCGATGCCTCGTTTCTAGCACCCGTTCCCCGTCAGTTTTTTTTAAATGGTCGTAACTTCCGATCCACTGGTCCATTTGGTCTCTTTCACCTATCAGCTCGAAGATCGTTTTAGGATCTTTGATTTGACTAGTCGCGGATCTGGAATGGACTCTCAGATCATAAGTTATCTCTATTAATGTGAGTCCAATGTTTTTGTCACTTTATGACCGTTTTGACGGGTTTTAACGGTTGCTCCATTTATTACTGTTTATTTGGGTTTCTGTGACTTGTTATCTTTATCAATGGTTTTTTGTGGGTTATTATGATGATTATGTTGAATTTTTAAGGGGTTTTCTAGAGTTTTCACGAGTTTTCATGCGTTCTCATGCTTTCTAATGCTTTCTTCTTCATGCTTCTCCATCTGTTTTCATGCGTTTTCATAATTCTTCATCCTTTACCACGCCTTTTCGTACTATTTCATGTGTTTCATTTATTATTTATTATTTATTATTTATTATTTATTATTTATAATATACTTTAATTTATTTATTATCTATTATTTATTACTGGTTATTTATTATTTATTATTTATATTTATTTATTATTTATATTTATTTATTATTTATATTTATTTCTTATTTCTTATTTTTTATTTATTATTTATTATTTATTATTTATTATTTATTATTTATTATTTATTATTTATTATTTATTATTTATTATTTATTATTTATTATTTATTATTTATTATTATTAATAATAATATTTGTTACTGGTTATTTATTATTTATTATTTATTATTTATTATTTATTATTTATTATTATTAACAATATTTTATTTATTATATATTATATATTATATATTATATATTATATATTATATATTATATATTATTATTTATTTATTATTATTTATTGTTTATTATTTACTATTAATTTTTTATTATTTATTATTTACTATTTATTTATTTGTAATTATTAATTATGTGTTATTTATTATTATTATTATTTATTATTTATTATTTATTGTTTATTATTATTATTTATTATTATTATTTATTATTATTTATTATTATTATTTATTATTATTATTATTTATTATTATTTATTAGTTATTAGTTATTAGTTATTAATTATTAATTATTATTTATTATTTATTATTTATTATTTATTATTTATTATTTATTATTATTATTTATTATTATCATTTATTATTATTATTTGTTATTATTATTTATTATTTATTATATATGTATTATTATCTATTATTAATTGTTGTTTGTTATTTATTATTTATTATTATTTGTTATTTGTTATTTATTATTATTTATTGTTTTTTATTTATTATTTATTATTATTTATTATTTTTTATTATTATTTATTATTATTTATTATTATTTATTATTGTTTATTATTGTTTATTATTTATTATTTATTATTTATTATTTATTATTTATTATTTATTATTTATTATTTATTATTTATTATTATTATTTATTATTTATTATTTATTATTTATTATTTATTATTCTTATTTGTTATTTGTTATTTATTATTATTCATAGTTTGTTATTTATTATTTATTATTATTTATTATTATTTATTATTATTTATTATTGTTTATTATTTATTATTTATTATTTATTATTTATTATTTATTATTTATTATTTATTATTTATTATTTATTATTTGTTTATTATTATTTGTTATTTGTTATTTGTTATTTATTATTTATTATTTATTATTTATTATTTATTATTATTTATTATTTATTATTTATTAGTAATCATTTATTATTTATTATTTATTATTATTATTTATTATTTACTATTTATTATTATTTTTTCTTATTTGTTATTTGTTATTTATTATTATTTATAGTTTGTTATTTATTATTTATTATTATTTATTATTATTTATTATTATTTATTATTATTTATTATTATTTATTATTATTTATTATTATTTATTATTATTTATTATTATTTATTATTATTTATTATTATTTATTATTATTTATTATTATTTATTATTATTTATTATTATTTATTATTATTTAGTATTATTTACTATTATTTATTATTATTTAGTATTATTTATTATTATTTATTATTATTTATTATTATTTATTGTTTATTATTTATTACTTATTATTTATTATTTATTATTTATTATTTATTATTTATTATTTGTTTATTATTATTTGTTATTTGTTATTTGTTATTTATTATTTATTTTATATTATTTTTTATTTTTTATTTTTTATTATTTTTTTTTATTTTTTATTTTTTTTATTTTTTTATTTTTATTTTTTTTTTTTATTTTTTTTTATTATTTATTATTTATTATTTATTATTTATTATTTATTATTATTTATTATTTATTATTTATTATTTATTATTTATTATTTATTTATTATTATTTATTATCTATTATTAATTGTTGTTTATTATTTATTATTTATTATTTATTATTTATTATTTAATTAATTATAATTATTAGTTATGTATTATTTGTTTTTTCAATTAGTATATATAAGTATATTAAATTCTATTTATTAACCACATGACGAGCTTGCTGGAGTGGTAAAGTCTTTGGAAATATGCAAGAGGTTAGGGGTTCAAATCTCACCAAACGCAATATTTCTTTATATTGCATGGGCATGTGCATGGGCATGAGCATGCATGCATGGATAAAGTAAATCAAATAAATACGAAATAAATAAATAAAATAAATACGAATAAATAAAATAAATATGAACTAAATAAAATAAATAAAATAAATTCGAAATAAATAAATAAAATACGAAATAAATAAATAAAATAAATAAAAAAAATAAAAAAAATAATAATAAATAAATAAAAAAACCACCGCTGAATCATTTAGCGGCGGTTTAAACAGCCGCTAAAAAACTGTCGCGAAACGTTCTACGGCGGTTTTAAAAACCGCCGCGAATAGTTTCCTGACGCACGATTTAGCAGCAGTTTTTCAAAACCGCCGTCAATCGATTTAGCGGTGGTTTAAACCGCCGCGAAACGAAAAAAAACGCCGCTAAATCTGCATTTTTCCGTAGTGAACAACCCACGAAACGCTGGCATGTGCGGAATTGGCACCAAATCAGGAATTTCATGGAATAAATGAGTAACAGAACTGATCCCCCGTGAACTATGTCATTAGAAGAATGGAGGCAGAGATATTCTACCCGAAAACCATGGCCCTGTGAACCACATCATTGGAGAAAACATGATGGAGAGGTACGCCCTCGCACACCATCCCCACAAACTCAGTTCACAGAAAAGGTGACGTTGGCGACGTCTTGAAAACCATGTCATTTGTAAGATCGAGGCATTGATTTCTACCACCGTGAACCATAGCCCCGCGAACCTTAGCCCTACAAACCTCAGTTGACCGAGTCGTCCAAGGGCCGGATGATTTCCCCATTGGCTTCTAAAAAAGGTGTCATGTGACTTATAGATACAGCCTCATCAACAATCTATAAAAGGACCCTGAGGGAGCCAAAAGAAGGAGGATCAAATTTTCTGAGAGCTTGGAGTTTACGAATGGAATACTTTAAAGGAAAATGATCGACGAAGTATGAAACCATGAACGGTTTCTAGTAGGTATAAACCCATTATGAACCATAAAAAGAAGTAATCATAATAATATGGGAAAAACAATGAACCTAATTGGAAAACTTCGAACCATACTCCCTTCACGGATGAACTTTTAGTGAAATCCAGGACCAAGGCCCCTTCTTCAATCCGGCATACCACATAGTACATCTCTTTGTGGATGAAACCCTGCCATACATAGAATTCCTCTACACAGATGGACTTTGGTGCTTCATACCACCATGGTATGTAGACTTCATCAAGTTCCATGTACCACTTAGGTACACAGACAGCATCCAGATCCATGTACCACTTTGGTACGCAGACGACATCCAAGTCCGCATACCACCTCGGTATGTGGACGAAATCTAAGTCCGTGTACCACCTCGATATGTAGACGGCCCCTCTACCTATATAGAAGTATTCCATGAGAAGGGTTCCCTACCCTACATGAACAAATGGTATGTGGAATGGGGTCCGTTCGTGCTTTCCACCATCTGATATTGATCATTCCCTTCTATTTCCATCCCATCCTCTGAATCCCCTCCGCTAACCAGTCCATCAGTATCAGGACAAAGTCTCTTCCAAATCTACTGAACCCGTATGATAAAACCATCAGGCACATCAGCACACCCTTTTGAGTTTACATACCCATGGTAAGCAGAGTTGCGTGGGTAATCATAGAAAGGGTGTGGACCCCTAGAATGTCTTTAAGTCTACATTTCCATGGTAACCCAGGGCCTAACCTTGGTATACTAAAGTGAACCTCCTTTTTATAGGGATTAAGGGTTATCACTATTTTTCCATTTAATGAGGGATAGTGATAAGTCAAAGGATATCATGCCTTCCTTTCCTTTTGATGATGAGAGATGTTTCTCCCCTTTCCCAAAACCATCTTTAGGGAACCCCCCTTAGGGTGACCCCATAGCCCTTCTACTGGAGGCAGCACTCCTTCTCCTCTCAGGATTAGCTCGGGACATGTCCGGATAGATTCCCAAACATGACTATCTTGGATATCAACACGGGTGAGAGTTGGAACATTCATATCCCCTCTCTCTCCCTCATCAATCTTTCACCTCAGCCTCTTCTGTAGTTTTCCTCCTCTTCCATTATAGGATAAGGGAAAGTGTGTGGTTTGTCAGATCTATATCTTCCTCTTGTTTCTCATGCTGAGCATGACTCACATGGGCTTAGAGGTTAATGGTGATCACAACATCCACACCATCTACAACCAAACTATGATGGATTTTATTATCAACTAACTGGGATACGTTGTAAGCCTCTCTGAGGACTAAACCCAACACCCAAATCGCCCTAGTGCTCACCAAGCCATATCCTCGGTAGGGCCATATCCACCCAGGAGACCATTCCTCTCCTGAGCGTCCTAGGCCACTTTGATGTAAGTCTCACATGAAATCCTTACTAGGAACCTTTCACCCAGACGTCTTAGCTACGTGATGTTAAACTTCATTGATGGGTTCTCATTTCACGGCCTTAAAAGGTGATGTGTCCGGTTAAGTGGCACCAAACTATGTGGGTTTTGATTCCTCTCATGAGGATACATAGGAATCTCATCTCATGGGTTAGATCCCAATATCAAAGCAACTTTCATCCTACCTAGATGATGATAAATTTTAGAGTGCCTCATCGTAGGGCTTAAACTAGTGTTGTCTTAGCAATTCCTGACCCATGCATATGTATGGTTAATCTTTCAACCCAAGGGTAACCTGCAGACACATTCTTGGGAAAAAACAAGGATTCATGAACATATGAACATTGATTAAATATATAAGAGAGTCCTGGAGTAGGCAATAATTTCCCCCCAAAAGGGTGTGATGAGCCCGACCTCCCATCCTCTCGACCAGTGGAGTCCTTAAGTGTCATTGTCCAAATAGTCATCCAATGAGTGCCTTCCTTTGTAAAGTAGGTCCATGAATCATGGATATAAGGTTCATTGGGTGTTTTTGGCTCCATGAATAAACTCATTAGAGATCATCTGAGAACATTGTACCTGATGTGGAAACCTTCGTAATAATGAACAACTAGTTACTTTCTGTTAATCCATTTTGTCTGCCCCTGTGGTATGACGTGAATCGGGTCGAAATAGACACCCATGAGAAGGGTTCCAATATAGATAAAGAGATGACTCCACTTGGCTTTGGATCTAGTAAATTTAGTTTGCTTGATATCTTAATTAGATCTAATAGTATGGAGGTTTTCTGTAAGGAATTTGAAAATTCTCATGGAATGCCCATGTTGAAGGACAATCCTTAGGCATTGAGATTGTCAAGGTAAGGATAAATTCTGATCAGGTATTACTAGAGGGCTTAGACCTAGCTGGTGAATAGGATCCTCATCCATCTGAGGTTCTTATCCCACTAGATGATGATATTGATCCTTGAATGGATGATGAGACATGGAAAAATCCCAAAACCTAGAGGAGGGGTTGTCATTCTAAAGGTAAAGGTGGGGGTCGATCACATAGATGAATAATCTTCTTTTGTTTCTTGGGAAGAAGTCTTCTTTTCTCTTTGTGGAAGTGGATTGTCACTCACCTACATTTTTCATCTCCCCTTGTACTTGTGTTTATTTTATTTTCAATAAATTTTGGGACCATGGGTTATATCCTAGGGTTCGCATTGTTTTGAGTATTTATGTGTGTAAAGTTAATGTGTGTATATATATATACAAGTTTGATATATGTCAAATTGAACAATGAAATTATATAATATGTAGCATCTATTAATTAAATAAATAGTAATAGGAATGAAAAAATTTAACAAATGAATAACTATTATCAATTATATAGATAATTTAAAAAATAATAAAAATGAATATTTATATATGTTAAAATGGAAATGAATACATGTTAATTATATAAAATACAACCATATTAAAAACATTAAATGTTAATGGAAAACATGTAAAATAAATATTATAAAATGGATAAAATTGCAAAAATATTGAACAATGAAAAATTGAAAATGAATGAATTACAAAAATATTAAATATATTAATGAATAATTATGTATAAAAACATTAAAAATGAATAAATTAAAAAAATATTAATGAAAAAATATTTGAAATATGTAAATTATTAAAAAAAATTAAGCACACACTTAACATTAGCAATGAATAAATTATATTAAATTAAAGCATATTAAAAATGAGTGAAATTTAATTATATATATATATAATTAAATAATTAATATATTGTTTATAATTAATAGAAAAGAATAAAATTATTCAAAAAAGAATAAATTTAATATATATATATATATATCAATAAATAGTATATTACCAAGATGGATCAGTCGTGGATTTGGAAACCAACCCAATGACCCCAAATTTATTAATAAAAGTAAAATGTACAAGAGAAGAAAGTATGTCAAATAAGGAAAAAAGTGCCCACAATAGAAGGAAACAGCCTAGAATAGAAAATTAATCCCTGTTATTCACTCTAGATCACAAATTCCTAGGGAATCTTCCTCCACCCCTTGGATATCAACCTCTCCACCATGTCTCGGCCCTTTTTGGGGCCCCATATTCTTCATCTGATGACGATTTGGCTAATTCCCCTATAGTGGATTGAATCCTAAAATTCCAAGATCGATCTTAAAAGTCCATTTTTGGATTCGAACAGAATTCATCTTCAATGTTTATTGATAATAATTTTGTAACTATTAAGTAGTTATTGAAATCGAATACATCCAACTCCATCAGAGAGTAAATGACTTCAAGTTGTGAAAAAAACCATTATGCGGCTTCCTTGCTAAGACCTTTAGTGGGTATTTCACCTTCCTAATCTTTTGAAGGTGTGATACTAGATTTCATTTACCATGCCATCTCACATTCCTCATTTGTGGCCTTTACAAAAAGATACATATGCATTTATCATTAAGTCAGTAAAGTGGGGTAGATAAGACCACTTCACATCCCCATCAATACTTGGATACTCAACCTGTAGGAGGGAATTGCTACCTGGAAGGTCATCCTGCATTTAGATCAGATTAGGTGAAACCTGTACAGTCTTATATTGAGGCTCATATGTTTTTGATTTTTGAGGGGTTGACAATTAGAATCCATCTTAATCCACTATAATTTTCTTACCTTTATAAGCCCTTAACATAATCAACTACTCTTGTATTAGATGTTAGTCATCCAACTCTTGAGAAGTATCTTGATCAATGGATTGGTCATCCATTGATTTCATGTTAGGCTCACCATCCATTTCTGGATGGTCACCCAAGCATCTTCCATCCATGTTCCCTAAAACATTATCTTTAATACCAGTTATTGAATTGATTAGCTCCATCTGTAACATAGAGGCAGCATCCTCACTAGGATCAAGGAATCTCACAATAGAAGAATCTATAAAAAAGTATTTAAAAATGTGGTTCCAACATCTGAGAAGTAGTAGAGGGGTCACCACGATGCCACTCCTCTACAATTAGGGCCCATGATATGGAATCAACATCCTGACTAGAAGATTCAGATGTACCCATGAATTCCCTTTTACTATCTCCATAATGACCATCCACGGTAGAATCATCAATATGACCATCCCTAGTGAGCTCTTTCTGACTATCCAGATGCCCCCTATCTTCTAACCAGACACACAACCAAGCCCATTCCCATATGATTTAATCTGAGTGTTCACTCCACTAGTCTAAGGAAAAGTACCACCACCAATTCCCATGCCACCTGAAACATTCTATTTAACATTTAAAATCCTTTTAAAATATGATCTATCATCATGTCTATGCACAGAGTAGAAAGCACAAAACATAAACTTCTTAAAGTTAGAAATTTCATGTCCTATAACTTTACAATCCAAACTAAAATGGCGGACTCTTTCATACTCAATTCTCAAGTCAATTTCATTCTCATCTATTGAGAGAAAGATCATATCAACTAAGGTAGAGGAAAAATCAACTTCCACTAAAAACTAGGAATAATGCCCAAATATGGTGATTTCAGTCTCCTTGTCCAATTTAATCAGAATCCCTATAGCCATCACAATTTCATAGAGGATCCTAGGATGAAAAAGTATCCAGTTCAAACCAAAAACCCTTGACTCATACCTGGACCGAAGAGCAACCTACCTCTAGTAGATTGAATTTATGGTCCCATTCCTAGATATGAAGAAAAGAAAGCTTGAGTGATATTAATCCATAGCCCTATGCCCTCATCTTCATATCCAATAGGGGAATAGCATGTGAAAAAAACCGCATCTCAATGAGACACATCTTTAATTTATGAAGCCCCAAATACCCTCAAGTCATTCGGTGAGATCTTTGAACTTCTAGGGTGCTGAGCCTTTTGAAAAACAAGCTGAGCAATGATTGAGTACTCTCCAAGTTTAAGTTGTTCTAAGACTGCCAAAGGTCTAGCCCTTACATGGGCTGCATTACCCTTCTGATGAATACCACACACTAATGAGCCTTTGAAGAGAGAGAAAGAAAGGTTATGTGAACTAACCTCAGCCAAAGCAGCCACATCCTTCTTTTTACCCTCCATTTTCCATCATTATGTTGCAACACTCACATATTAGTGGGAATTGAATTGTCCATGAGAAAGGAAGAGTTCAACAGGAGACTGGATAGAAGAATAATCCATGAGCCATAATCTCCATTACAAGTAGGAGTGAGAAGCTCTCATAAACCCATCTTCCAATCTCTTTAAAATATATTTATTTATGAATAAATAGTATATTAATTTTTTAATTAGTATATTAATTATTTAATTAGTATATTAAGTATTTAATTAGTATATTATGTATTTAATAATTTTATTCATTTTTATTAATTATAAAAAATATATTAATTATTTAATTATATATATATAATTAATAGACTATTTATTACTATATAAATATATTAAATTTAATAAATTTAATTATAAAAAATTCAGGGGTTGGTCTGGTCTATCTTGTGAACTCACATAAATATATGTTTAAATAAAAATGAATATATATTAATTGTGTAAATGACAACTATATTAAAAACATTAAATGTTAAAAAATTATTAATAAAATTATTAATAAAATGATTTTTAATAAAAATGAATAAATTTAATATATACATATATATGTGTGTGTGTGTACAGTGATAAATATAATATTATTTATATAATTAGTATATTAAGTATTTAATAAATTTATTCATTTTTATTGATTATAAATAGTGTATTACTTATATAATTATATATATAGATAATATTTTGAAAATTTATTAATTTTTATTTAAATAATTAATAAACTATTTATTACTATATATATATATTAAATTTAATAAATGATATATATATATATAATTAAATAATTAATATACTATTTATTAATATATGTCAATATATATTAACAAGAAAGGTCTAGTCAGAATCCAAAGCTCCTGAACATTTATTAAAGGTGAAAGAAAAAGATAACAGGTAAGCAAGAAATAGACGGGGTCATAAAAAATGCATTCCCCCAACCATAAAGATAAACTACGGATAAAAAAGTAGGATCATTTCCATAATCATAATCAGAATCATCATCAGCAGTAGCAGTTTCCCACTCTAACTATGAATTACCTCTATTGAAGATCACAAGGATCCTCTCCTTGGACCCTTCCAACTCCAGAGTGAGTTGGATCTTTGATGCCTTAGAAGATGACCTGGTAGACACATTTCTAGGAAGATTAGAATAATCCTTTCGTGATATTATTTTTTAAAGAACCTGAGCTAATATTTCACTACTGGTCATATTTCCCTTCTAATTTAAAACAACATCCTTAAAAGAAACAGGGTCACCACTACCAGTAGATTGAAGATGAGTGGTGTACAATAAAACCATTTTCTTCTCCTTATCACTTCCATCATCCAAAACATTGCCCTATTTACCAGACATTCCTAAAGAACTGAATACATTCTGAATCTCTTGAAGATAAACCATGCTCCACTGGCCTTTATCAATGCTATAAAAAAGTGTTGATAAAACATGCCCTTTATCAACGCTTTTTTTAGCACCAATAAATTGTACCTTTATTAGCGCATTATTTGTAGCACTTATAAAAGGTAGCATTTATGAGTGCATTTTTTATCACTAATAAAGGTCTCAATCGTTCACACTAGTCCCACATTGGAATTGCATAGGTTAGGCTACTTCTTTATAAATGATTCTGCTATATCACAATCTCAAAAGTCTATTGCGGGGGTGGGCTCCTGCATACACTTTCTACACACTACCATATGGGCTCTTTCACGGGCCCACGCAGGGTGAGGCCCACTCTATGCTTCCCTCAGGCCTTAGCACACCCTCATACATACGGCAGGGTCCTACACAACCCAGTCCACCTCCATTCCCCGCCTTTTTAACCAATAAATATTAAAAATATTAAAATTTAAAAAAATTAAAAAAATTAAAAAAATAAAACTAAAATAAATAAATTAAAAAATATATATATATATATTTATTAATAAAATATTTTTTAATAAATTTAATATATATATATATTATAAAATTTAATAATTACTATATATTAAATATAGATATATATAATGAATAAATTGAAATAATTAAACAAATAAAAATTAAAAATGAGTAAATTGGCATCAGAAGGGCTCGAGCACAGGTTGGAGCATGAGAGTTCCCCACGACAACTCCTCAACCGCTATCACATTGTTGTGTACTCGAAATCTATTATGATGGAAGATGGGTTTGGATCAGCATTTCTTTGAGATAGTGGGATTTCACCAGTGGTAATCGGGATATGCTTGTCAAGGGTGAATCCAGATCCTCCAATGTGCATATGGAAGGGAAGATCGAAGACTTTTAGGTGTCAGCATTAGTTGGAGCTATAAGAATGCTCACATCATTTAGGGATACGACCACATGATGGATTATGAAGAAGGTTTCATTTTACCTTATTGAAGAAAATGTTGATGCGGTCTCAGAATGGATTTCTATGGGTATGATTTTGATTATCGTAAGGCTTGTCCTTCATAACGGGGATAAACCATAGAGGTTGGAAGATTTGATTTGTAGGGTTTTTGAGATTTAGGGGTTTTCTAAATGGAAGTTTCTATCAATTGTACATGGATTTTTCATTGTATTTTTCCTTTTCATGAACTCAAGTAGTGAGCTTGTAGTTTTGGATCTTTGTTTCTAATGTTAGGCACTCTCCGTCTTCATGATTGGAGCCTGGATTTTGACATGTCTAATGTCAGGAATGCTTTTTCATGGGTCTGGGTAAGAATTCATGGTATGAAATGAATTTTATGGCATCCAAATATTTTACATGACATCTCCACTGCCCTTGGTGTCCCAATTAGACTGGACAGGGAGATGGAACATGTGATATTTGGCCATTTGGCACGAATATTAGTGGAGGTGGACCTTAAAACACACTCATTGACAAGGTAACTCTTTCTACCCCTAATGATGATATTCATTTGAGAATTGAGTATGAAAAATTTCCTCCCTATTGTATGGAATGAAATTATTTTGGTAACTCAATGGAGGAATGTGGTTGTAATTCTTTTTGTTACAAATGCAATACTAAAGGGCATCTGGAGAAGGACTCTAGAAGGGTAGTGAAATATATGCAAGGATCTCATGAGAGAGGAGTGGTGGAGAGTGTATTGAATATATAAGAGACACTAGAGCTTTGGTTGGAGGATCCTCTAGTGATGTGGGGTAAAAAGGCTTTCCCCCCTCCAGAATTTTCACCTGGAAGTTAGCATGGGATGAAAACTGTGAAGGGAAATTTATCTTCTAAAGAGGATTTGTGTAAGAGAAAGGAAGTTGAAATGGACATTTATAATAAACAATATGATCATATGGATTGTTTCTAAGAGTAAATTTATTGTGACCAATGGTGGGAACCTATCACTGCCAAAAAGAATGGGAAATAGAAGGTGTTGGATGATAAGGGCTTTCAGATTGTCACTTCTAGGAAATCCAGGGCACCCATTCCTATGTATGGATAGGCCTTGCATATTATTGAAGTTGAGAAGGATTAGATTGAACCCCAATTTAAGAATGGGGATGAATTATCTTTTCTTGCTTCTAAATCTTCTATGCAGGCTCATGCTTCTTCTCTACAGATTGGTATGGAAATTACAGCAGGTGGTGTAATTGGTGAGACACTGGCAGGAATTGTAGCGTATGTGGAGTGAGTTAATGCCCCAAAAGATTCTAGATCTAGTATAGATAAACTTACTCTACATTACATCTTTAATAGGCCTCTTTGTAGAGAATCATTTCATGAAGAATTTTGAAACCCTTATGTTGCAGCTCAATTCTCAGAAATTAGAGAGAATGTACCGGATAGGGATGACGTTGACTTGAAAGATGATTTTGTTAGAGGCGTTGAACCTCATGGTGAGGATGATGTCTCAACAAGTATGGATGATCAAGATACTTGATAGCAGGCTCCCAAATAGTGGAAGCGAGGTAGGCACCCAAGAAGTCGAGGTGGCTCTTGGGTAAGAGGTGGTAGACACAAAGGAAAATGATTGTTGTTTGATCATGTTTTGTGTGGTCCTTTTTTGTTCCATTTTGTTATTTTTCTCCCCATTCTATCTATGTTTCGTACTTTATTATTTTTTATAATAATTTATGGGACCGTGGATAATAATCCATGGTTCGCACCATTTCAAGTAAAAATGAGTAAATTAAAAAAATATTAATTAAATAATTATTAATAAAAATGAATAACTTTAATATTCATATATGTAATTTATAAATATTAATAAATAGTATATATTAAATATAGATATATAAAATGAATAAATTGTAATAATTAAATAAAAAATAAAAAATGATTAAATTATAAAATTATTAACAAAATTGTTAACAAAACAATTATTTATAAAAATGAATAAATTTAATATATATATATATATATTAATTATAAATATAAATAAATAATATATATTATATAAGTATATTAAATGAATAAAATTTAATAATTAAAAACATATTAATGTCTTATTCATTTTTAATGGTTTTTATAAATAGTTATTCATTAATACATTTAATATAGAAATATATTCATATATATATCTATATATATATATATCAATATATATAATAATTCCTAAAATATTATTTTATATAATAAAAAATATTTATTCTTACATTAAGTAAGTCATATATTTAGTGAAGAATTGTTTATAATCAAAAAATAATATTAATTAAAAATATTAACTAATTATATCGAGTAATGGACATTAATTGAATATTGTTTGATTTTTCAATTTAACATATATCAAATGTGTGTTGCATTGATTTCACACATGCATATATGTAATTGATGAATTTTTATATACAATGCACACACACACAAATATTTAATTAATGAAATCTTATATAGAAACACACATACACCTAATATTTATGTAATTTATTTAAATTTTAATATTCATCTTAAAATTTCATTTAGTAACATGATAAATTTAATATATTATGTTTTTAATTGGTAATTTTTTTTAATATTATTACATTTAGGAATTATTTATTCATTTTTATTATTTTTTATTTTTTATTTTTTTTGGAATTTAATCAATTTATAATATTTATTTATATATTTATTTACTACGTTTTAAAATTTTCAAAATGTATTCATCTTTATTTCAATATATATCCATATTTTTTGTAATTTATATTTAATTAATAAAACTTATCCATATTTTCAAAAAAAAAATAAAGTGTACTCATTTTTAATTATTCAATTTCACTCATTTTTTACATGTATGCATTTAAGATTATATATTTATTAAAATTATTAAAAATATTATTGTAAATACATATTTATAAATAAATAAATTTATAAATGTATATTGACTATATTTATAAATTTATATATTTATAATTATAAATAAATAAATATTATTTAAAAAAAGTATTTATATAATTATAAATAATTAATTATATATTTAAATAATTATAAAATTATACCAAATATATTTAAATAATGAATATATTTACTATATTTTTATTTTTATTTTTATTTTTATTTATTTATTAAATATATATTTGTGTGTGTGTAATTATATAAATATTATTTTTTAAAATTATTTATATAATTATAAATAAATAATTGTATATTTAAATAATTATAAAATTATAATAAATATATTTAAATAATGAATATATTTACTATATTTATATTTATATTTATATTTATATTTATATTTATATTTTTTATTTATTTATTTATTTATCTATTTATTATATATATATAATCATATATATATATAATGATATAAATATATTTAAATAATGAATATATTTATTATATTTATATTTATATTTATATTTATTAAATATATATACATATATAATTATATATATATAATGATATAAATATATTTAAATAATGAATATATTTATTATATTTATATTTATATTTATATTTATTAAATATATATACATATATAATTATATAAATATAAATAAATATATAAATATATATATAAATATAAATATATATAATGATATAAATATACTTATAATTATAAATAAATAAAAATATAAATATATTTACAAATATATTTATTTATAAATATATTTATAAATGTATATTTACTATATTTATAATTATAAATAAATAAATATAATTTTTTAAAAGTATTTATATACTTATAAATAAATAATTATATATTTAAATATTTATAAAATTATAATAAATGTATTTAAATAATGAATATATTTATTATATTTATTATATATATATATATATAATTATATAAATATATATGATGATATAACTACATTTATAATCGTATACAAATATTTATAAATATAATTACAAATATAATTATTTATAATTATAATTATAAATCCTTTATCAGTACTAGAGTTTTAGTACTGATAGATATACATTTTATCAGTGCTTTTTCATCATTGATAAATATGGATTTTATTAGCGCTAATAAATATAACTTTTATCAGCGCTTATTATTTTAGCGCTCATAAAACCCTCCCCAATCTTTTTTGTAAGTGCTGATAAAACCCTCCCACTTGACTTTCTCTTGGACAAATTAAGTCTCAAATCTAAGGTATGTTATTTTTTTCTACTCCTCCCTCATTTCTTGATTTTTTAGGTTCCTTGGTAGTTTTAGGCCTGGAATCATATCTTCCTCCACCTCTGATCTTCAACCTTCTCTTGTGATTTTGGATCGGATTTGGATTGGCCAAGTTTTCCTTTTTCTTCTCCTCTTCTTTTTATTTTTATTTCCCTCTTGTTTTCACCCTCTTCCGTATTGCACACACACCAAGATAAACACTAGGGGTTCTAGCTTGTGATTTTTGTTGTGGATTTTATTTCTTGGGCATGTGATCTTCCCCTAGGGTCCTCTCTCTGTTCTCAAGGGTTTATTCATTTGCTCTTAGTACAGGTTGTTTTGTCTCATTCTTGACTCTTTAATTTTAGAACCATTGATTTATTTATGCTTATATTGGTGTTTTAATTATTTAATAATTGTATTAATTATACTCATTGAGTTTCTTGGTAAGAAATTGGGTTTTGACTTGGTTTTCATAGATAGCAATGGGGTTTCCTATCTTTAAAGAATGGTTAAAATATGGTGTCAAGTTACTCACTTGTAAAATATCCCAATTGGACTTTTAAAATGGTATTTTAAATTTAAAATGATGTATTGTTCTTGCAAAGTATTTTCATAAATATTTTTCTTGAAATTTCAAGTGATACTTGAAATGAAAAGCATTTTAAAAAAATTTTGGGAAGGTTTTTAAATAAAATGTGTGGTCAATAAAGTTTTAGACCCTATTTGGGTTAAGGGATAAATTAAGGAATGAAGTATCAAGCCTTTAGAGTTTTTATGTTATGTAACCATGAGGCATGTTTGTAACTTTTAAAGATTATTCTTAAAATATGATGCTTTTAAATGAGGTATTTCGGGTGATTCTTAAAAGGGATTTCTAAGAGAATCTTGCATGCTTCATTGTTTTCAAATGATGTTTTGAATTGTTTTAAAAAGCATGAATTGTGATCTTTTGGAAAATAGTTTTCAATTACATGATTATTTGTAAAACATGTTTTATGTTGATTCTTGAATAAATTGTATGGCATGTTAAAGCTTGGATTTATGGAGTCTTGTGTGATATTTGATGAAACTGGTTTTTGATAAATGAGTATTCCCTTGATTTAATTTTGAAATAACCCCATGGGAACCTCAGTATTTAGGTGTGTAGTCCAGGTCAATCATGTTAGTCATGTTTAGTTCTACCTAAAAATGGAATCTATAATGAAAACACTAACTAAGCATTGGTGAGGTAGAGAGACACTTGTAGCGATGGAATCCTACCCCCTAGCCCCATAGCCTAAAGGTAATGTGTTCATCAGGTATCCATGATCACTGACAGTGTAAGGATCCTTGAGCCCTGACCTAATTTACCTGAGGAATCATTTACCATGGTGTTAGGATTTAAATTGTTAATTTACTCCTGTCTTCTAAAAAATGTTTTTTTTATGCCAACTTTATAAAATGTTTATAAAATGTTTAATAATCATGCTTTGCTTTTGACTATGTAAAATTATCTCCATGTCATGTGCTTATTAAAATTATCATAGTTAGTTTATTTTATTAAAAATGGATTATGAAAGGTTTTTTTATTGATTTTCCTAAAATAGTTAAAAACCTTATTAAAATTATTTTAATTCAAACTAGATTGAAAATATATTCGGTGTTTTGAAACTCATGAATTTATTTCAAAGTGAACTTGTAAAGTTTTAAACATTTCAAAGTGTAAATCATTCCATGAAAATTATTTTAAAATTCTAATTTATTGTTAATGGTTTTTGAATTTGATTTTAAATTTTTCCACTTGATGCTAACAATTTTTATAGAAAAGGGGGTTTGTATCCCATTGTGTTTTTTTGAAAAAAAATGGTTGATTTTCATGTGGAATTTAAAAAAAACAGATTTCAAGTGGGGTTTTAAAAATTCAAAAAGCACCCTTTTGAATTTTGAAAGTGGATTTGAGATGAGATTGGGAATTTTAAATTAAGTTTTGGTAATTTTAAAAAATGGTCTCTTGCAAAGTGTTTTTTAAATTGGTTGGTTTCAATATGGAATTTGGAAAAAAATTAAAAAAAATGGGTTTGGTTTTAAAAAAATGAGTGAGTGGTTTTATAAAGGGATCTAGAAAATGCATTTAAAATAAGGTGGTTTATTGTGATGTCTTGATATAGATGGACCAGATTTTGGTTGAGGATTGTGATATGTCATCATTTTATGATTTTTTTGTGGTGTGCCTTTGATTGGTGGTGTGTTTTGATTATATGGACATTGTAAAAACTGGTTTTATAAAAGTTAGGAAATGATTTTTTGTAAAAAAAATTGCATTCGATTAAAATAAAGCCTTATGTATTGTTTGAAAAATAAAAATAATATTTCCCAGGTTTCTCTCACTTAACCCAAGGCTAGACTATATAGTTCTTGTTGAGTCACGGTTCCATTTGATGCATTCCTAATAGTTTTTCCATCTTTCTCTTTCTCGATTTATCTTGGTTGTTTTGTTTGATATTATAACCCTTCTGGGTCTTTTTTTCTAGTGTGATGTCTAAGGTTTCTTAGGCATAGTACTTTTGGGTTTTCTTCGGGTGATTAATGATACTGTTTAACATAAATTGGGTAATTGAGGAATCTTTATCTGGATAATGAGGAAACCCAATCAGTGAAATCTCTTTTCAGCCTTTTTATTATTTGTTGAGTTTTTTTCCTTGTCATTTATTTGAAAGAGATTATCCATTTCATGAAGAATTGGTGTTTTAGTTTATTTCTAATATGGTAGGGTGTACACCATATCTGATCAAACTTTTATTCTCTTTTTGGTATGGTTTAAACTCATTCGAGTACCTGTTTTGATGAGAGGGATTTTGCTTATCTGTGGTAGTTTAAAGGTTATTTAGGAGATTCAATGGGTTTGGTGGTTTATTCATATCAATTTTTGTCATGGTGTTTCTTAGTTTTAAATAGAAGCCATATTTGAAGAATTTGAGTCTCACCCATTCCATTGATTCTCTTGGTGGTATAGTTTAAACCCAGACTTTTATTATTTCATTTTTTTTCTTGAAAATCATCCCCCATATCTTCTGGACATGCACCTATGTTTCTTGAACCACTCTGAGCAGTAGTCACCCCATAACGGGCATTAGTGATCATTTTGGATGAATTCGGAGGATAAAACCTACCACCAGTGGAGTAATTCTTTTCATAAATTCAATTACTCATTTCCTTCAAAGCATACTGAAATTATTTGAAATGGTCAAAAGTTGGGTTCCCCTTATTATAATTACATATAACTTTCACCTTTGATTATGAATATCTTATGTGTATTTATTTAATTATTTTACAAAATGAATATTTTATAAACCTAATAGGGTAGATATGAATAAAAAATGTATGAATGTTAATCGTATGAAAAAATAGTATGAATATGGAGTCAAAGTGTTCATCAATTTTTCAATAGATCATGCATACAACCTTTTTCAAATACTTTGTCTATGATTAAATTATTTTTATTCAAGACAAATTAGTCTAGAATAGTTAAAAGAACATTTGATTTTTCATAGAATAGATCATATCTATAAATGTTGGACTAAACACAGGGAAAAAAATTAAAGTAAACTCCAATTGGGAATATACTACAATTTATGGATCATTTTATATGAATACCAGTGAAAATGATTATAGAGATCATATGGAAGAAATGACAATGAAAATTGAAGATGAACTTCATGATTGTCCAAAGTTGTTTGATAATTTAAATAGTTGTGTTAAGAGACCATTGTATATTGGTTGTACTAAATACACAACGTTTTTAGCTGTATTGAAGTTATATAATTTGAAACCTTGTAGTGGATGGAGTGACACCAGCTTTACAAAACTAGTTGGTCTCCTGAATGATATGCTACCATAAGGAAATGAACTTCCTTGTCTAAAATATAATGTGAAACAAATTCTATATTCAATGGGCATGATCTCTAAAAAAATAAATTATGGTCCAAAATATTTCATATTGTTTCACAAGGACCATAAATAACTCATAAAATTCCCTCACTAATCAATACAAGAAAGATGAATCAAGTATTTTGAAAGTTTTATGATAATTTCCTATCATTACATGATTTATAAGACTATATGAATGTTAGGAAACGATGAGACAATTGACATGGAATGAAGATACAAGAATTAAATATGGGAAACTATGTCATCCAGTAGACTCTCCTCAGTGGAAGAAAATTGATTATGAGTATCCTAGAATTGGAAATGATTTGAGAAACTTATTTTTTTCCTTATATACAGATGTAATAAATCCTTTTGGTGTATATATTATTACTCATAGTACATGTCCATTCATGTTGGTAAATTATAACTTATCTCCATGGTTATACATAAAGTGAAAATATCTTATGTTGTCTCTACTTATATATAAACCAAAACAACCCGATAATGATATTGACGTCTATTTGGATCCATTGATCAAATATCTGAAATTTATATGGGATATAGGTGTTACAATGTATGATTCTCATAGAATTTAATAATTCACATTGAGGTTCATGTTGTATGGGATGATAAATGAATTTCCTAATTATGAAAATTTTTCAGGATATAGCATTAAAGGAGTGTTTGGGGTGTCCCATTTGTAAAGAATGTACACTTTTCGTTCGGATGAAACATTCCGTGAGATTTTTTTTTTGGGGCATCATAAATTTTTACCTCAATGATATAAATATTGATCCTGGATAACATTATTTGATGAGAATACTGAACAAGACACAACACCATCTCCACTAATGGGTGATCAACTGTTTGATAAAGTAAAAGATATTAACACTGTTTTTGGTAAAACATTTTTGAAAAACCTTATGAAATTAGGTTGTAAAAGGAGATCAGTTTTCTTTGAAATACTGTATTGGAATTGTTTGTACATCAGACATTTTCTTGATGTTATGCATGTAGAAAAAAATGTATTTTATAGTGTAATTAACACGTTACTAAATGTTCTCAGAAAAATAAAATATGGAATCAAGGATAGGTTGGAAATGATTTACATGGGGATAAGGGAATAGTTGGAACCAGTGAAGGGTAAAGGGTGGAATTTTCTTCCTCCAATAGCTTACATTCCATCCAGATAGGGAAAATTGATTTTTTTTTTAATTTTCCTTAATGGTGTAAAAGTTACAGAGTGGTATTTATCAAATATCAATAGTGTCGTTTCTATGACTTATTTCAATTTATAGGGACTAAAATCACATGACTACCATGTTTTTATGAATTATTTGATGTTCATCATTTTACATTGCATTCTGCCTAAAAATGTATGGCATACATTAACCAGACTCTGCTTCTTTTTCAAATCCATATGAAGTAAATTTATAGACCCGGTGAAGTTTCCAATCATGAATAAAGAGGTTAGAATCATATTATATGAATTAGAGATGTTCTCCCCAGTATTATTCTTTGATATAATTGTACACCTAATGGTTTACATAGTTAGAGAGTTTCACTTAGTTTGAGAGGTTCAACCATGTGGTCCTATCCATTAAGGATGGATGTACCCCATTGAACGATATATGAATATTTTGAAAGGTTATGTCAAGAATCAAATTCATTTAGAAGGTTTTATTGAATAATGATATATTTTTGAAGAAGTTTTTGAATTATGTACTAATTACCTATCAGATGTTGATAGCATTAGTCTCACAAAGTCTCATCACAACAGATGAATTATGGGAAAGGGGGTTACCAGAAGAGATTTTGTTACAATTATCATCACGGAGTGGGATCAAGCACACCTATAAATTTTACATAATAGTGAATATGTTGATCCATACGTTGAAGCCCACAAAGCAATTCTTATGGATTTGAATTCATCAAGGGAATAAGGATGGATATTAAATACATATAATAAATAGTTTATATGATGGTTCTGAGATCATATTTATATGGAGATATATGAAAATTCTAATTAAATTGTCAAATGACTTCAATGGCTAGACATAGGACCAAATGAAAATGTTATATATTACACTAGTTTTGTAATCTATGGTTATACATTCTATATAAAATAACACAATGACTGTAGTACAATGAAAAACAATGGAGTTACGCTTGTGGCAAAAATGATGCACATATCTGGTTCCAAGGATAGAAATCCAATTTATGTGAATATGTCATATTTTGGAATTATTTAATAGATATATGAGTTAGATTATAAAACATTTCAAGTGTTGATTTTTCATTGAAAATGGGTTGACAACAGGAGTGTAGTGAAAGTTGATTAAATGGGCTTCATGAAGGTTAATTTCAATGTGGAAGGGGAAAGGATGATCCATTCATAATGGAATCACAAATAATGTAACTTTTTTTGTCTTAGATCCAAAATACAAGAACTGGTTGATTGTTTTGCTGGTGACTAAAAAACTGTAGAGTCAGATGAAAAATCAATCGATGATGACCCTTTATTTGGGAGATCACAATCAATTCATGGCAGTCACAATGTAGAAAATGTCTTATACGTTATAGGGGACCACAAAGAGGGAGTTTGGATTCTCGATAGAGGATCTAAATCTCTTCAAAATCTAAATAAATAAAGAGAGTTCAATGATAAGGTTAAAGTGTTTTTTAATATACTATGTTTTTTCTCATAATATTATGTGTTCTTTATTATATTAACATAATATAAATTAAATGTTTGACTACTCATGCAGATAATGTCTTCTACGCATGATGATGTTACCAATCCCGGGGAAGAATAGGTGGTTGATGCTAAAACCATAGAATTATTAAGGGATCGACGACATGTTGATGAAAAAAAACAAGAACGACGCAACATCACATCACACTATTGACTAAAATTATCAAGGAAATAATTAAGGGAATAAAATTTTAGGTTGACTAGAATTAAAGTGTCCAACATGTTGACTCCAAAAATTCAATGTTCATTATTTATGTTGGGATCACAATGAGGATGAATGTGCTGATTGATATAGATTCATGGCGCCATGTCTAGTCTATAATGGAGGAAACCCTTTGGGAAGATATAAAGGTAATGTTATGATTACCTTTATCTATTTTATAAAAAAAATTATATAATTAAACATTGAATTGATTTTCATAATTCCTTGTTTATCTTGTTTATTTTAGACGATATATATAAGAAATATGTCTTAATGGTTTCTAGAAAACCCCATACAGGATTCTAGACTCTTCTTACCAAGTTTCATTTGTGGGATTCTAAGAGAAAAGTAAATCCCCACCCATCAGTTACTTATGCACACATTATAAAGAAGAAAACATGGAATGATTTCATCAGTCATTATGATGAGAAATAATTTCAGGTTCATTATAGTCCATAATATATTATTTGAAATTATTTATTTTATCCAATTTGATTCAAAATTGTTTATTTATGAAACAACAAAGGAGTACTGAAAATAAATAATGTGCATCAAAACCAATGTATCTGTATCATAAAGCAAGGATGGGGTATGTTTCACTAGAGAATAAATTGGTATGTATTTTAAATCAACAATAAAAGTTTTATGTGATATGAAACAACATATTTTCCTTTGTTTATATTCAAATTTCTGAATCAAAATATAAATCCACTTCTATCTCACATCATGTGCTATGGAAGGAGGCTCATGTAAATAAAGAGGGTAAAATAGTTGATTAAAACAAAAAATAAGTTTGAGAAACATGTGTAAATATGACATAATAGTAATTTTTTATGTTTTATAACAGTATTACATAAAAATATATATTTATGTTCATATGTTTTTTATATGTTTTAGACATTAGAATCATCAGTGACCATACTAGAAGAAAAAACTACTTTCATTAGCTTTGAAGCAAACGAAACAATATGGTCACGTTAGAGGTGTAGGTTTTGGAGTGTCCTTGAACATATTTTCAGAAGAAAAAACCACAATAAGTTACATATAAGATAATGAATGGATTGCAAGCACAAATATATGATTTTCAAGATATTATTTTCTGATCTAGTTTGGAGGACCAATATATGAGAAAGGGTCAAAATGAACTGGAGGTGAAATAAAGATCTGTGGATGAACAACCAAATGACCCCACTAGCTTTGAGGCTAGTCCTTCCCCTAAACCGCATAGCTTACTCAAGGTAATCAATTTTTTCATTACACTTTCTCCTAAATGTGAATCAAACAACTTTTGATAACTTTATATTACTAAAATTCTCCATTGTAAAGTTGTATGTGATTTCTATCTATCAACACCCACGCACCACCATGTTGTGAGGGGTACAGTGCATAATATCCTAGGAGAGAATATACATAATAAAGAACTCCCAAAAGACCACATGAGAGTGGGGATTAAGGTATCTCAAGAGCCGACTGCTGATTTTTCTGTTTCACTTGATGATTCAAATATTACAACAGTCAATGATGTTATCGGAACTTTTGTAGCATGGTCGTCTAATCTTATAATGATACGTGAGGTATGTCTTCATCAAAAAAAATCATATTAAAAACCTATAATAGTTGAAGAAAAATGGTCTGAATTGAGGTATGATATTACATATGGACAAGGAGATGGGGAAATGGAACGTCAAATCAAGACAATATAGTGAATTGACCAAGAAATCAAAAGGATCTTTCGAGATTACCTTATCCCCACTAGTTCCAATAAAACATTTATTATCATTACAACTTCATAAAGAGACCACACACTACTGGAAATCGGATCTTTCCCAACACTTATATACACCCTTTCCCAACGGTTCTCCCAAACCGTTGGGAAAGGGGGGTCTTTCCCAACGGTTTGGGAGAACCGTTGGGAAAGGGGCCTCAAAACCCCCCTTTCCCAACGGTTCTCTCAAACCGTTGGGAAAGGGGGGGTCTTTCCCAACGGTTTGGGAGAACCGTTGGGAAAGACCCCCTCAAAACCCCCCTTTCCCAACGGTTCTCTCAAACCGTTGGGAAAGGGGGGTCTTTCCCAACGGTTTGGGAGAACCGTTGGGAAAGGGGGGTTTTGAGGGGGTCTTTCCCAACGGTTCTCCCAAACCGTTGGGAAAGACCCCCCCTTTCCCAACGGTTTGAGAGAACCGTTGGGAAAGGGGGGTTTTGAGGCCCCTTTCCCAACGGTTCTCCCAAACCGTTGGGAAAGACCCCCCCTTTCCCAACGGTTTGGGAGAACCGTTGGGAAAAGTCACCCCCAAAACCAACATTCACCCTCCAGGAAATTTCCACCTATCCCAACAGTTTTGAGAACCGTTGGGATAGGTCTATCCCAACGGTTTTGAGAACCGTTGGGATAGATTCTTTCATTTCTTCAAGGTCTGCTACCCGAGAACATTATATAAATCTAAATTTTAAATAATTATGATAATACATATATATATTTATGAAATTATGTTTACAAAAGTGATGTTAGCTTAGTGGTTAAGTCGTTCGATTATAAACAAGGGGTCGTGGGATCAAATCCCAGCACATGTTTTTTTTTGAAATACATTTACCAACGGTTTTATATCCGTTGGAATAGATTTTCATATTACTTATACCAACGGTTTTGTAAACCGTTGGGATAGGTCTATACCAACGGTTTTGGGAAAACCGTTGGTATAGACCTATCCCAACGGCTTACTTCGCAACGGTTCTCCAAACCGTTGGTATAGGCTATACCAACGGTTTGGAGGCCTATACCAACGGTTCCAAACCGTTGGTAAAGGTTAGTTTTCCAGTAGTGGCATTTAAACATAGAAATATGTCTTACATTCCATATGAAGAATAAATATTTTTAACTTTCATTACAGATGCATTTTTTCTCAAGAGTGTAAATGAGATTCTCATGTTTGAATGGTTGGGAGTCTCAATTTTGAATACATACAAAATGTACATTTTTATAATATGCATGTCTAAAAAATGATCTAATATGTTCATTAAATTTAATAACAATTCATATTTTCTACAGGCGTTTATAATTCTAATACATAAAGAGAAAACCCTTCGAATCACGATTTGGATTCATTAATCCCTATATCATTTCTACAGAAGAAAATAAATTGGAAAAGAAATAAATTGATATGAAAAAATATGTTCTAAATGAGGTGTTTGAGAAGAAAATAACAGATGACATACTCTTTTTATGCCTAAAATGTAGGGGTAAAACTCTACAATCTAATCATATAAAATATATTTTTATTTTTTTCCTTATTTTTTTATTGTTTAGGAAGCATTGGATATTGATCGCAATCAATCTGGATACCCTAAATATTTATTTTTTGGATCCAATGTATGGATATCCATCAAAACAACCTTACATTATGTGTATTGTTAATTTTTAATGCATTACAAACAACATTTTATAGATAAACATCAAATTATATGTTTTAGTATGTGTTTTAACAAGAATTTTGTTATGATAAGGCGGTCACTAAATATAGGCTAAATCATGGTATGAAGTCAGTAACTGAATATAAGAATCCTATTGGTTACTTAAAATGGAAACATATTAAGGTATATGTAGAAAGATTTATCTATCAAAACAATTTTCAAAACAATTTTCTTATTTTGTTCAGTGTTTCTGCAGTGTCTGAAGTAAGATAACAACAATGATTGTTGATATTATGTTTGTAAATTTATGAGAGATGTCATAAACCATGAAAAGACCATCATCCCCAAATAGGTAAGTTCTGAAGATAATTATAATTTTATTAAAAATATTTCTTAATCGTTTATTTATCTATATTTTATTAGTACTACCAAGTTTTTTGAAAACCTCCATACTCAAAAGAATAAATAAATCTTTTTAGAGATGAGTAGGAAGCACATGGTGTCAGAATGTTTTACGACATCAAATATAGGTGATTACCTAATATTTGTGTGATATAGTATGGGCTATGACCTTAGAAATATATTTGGGGTTTGAAGCATTGGTATCATAATGATTATATATTATTTTTGATATGTTTCTTAAGAAGAAGTATAATGGAGGAAACTAATTTGTTTAGAAACGAATGGGAAGAATACATGGTTTCAGAATGTATATAGATATCATGAAAATGCGACTTCCTCCTACTTATTTATTTAATTTTATCATCATTTTATATACTTTTTTAGTTAATTTCATGATCATTTTTATGGGGAAAAGGATGGGAACCAGACATACCAAAATCCAAACCACAGTACAACATATACCACAATTCAAAAACATCCACCATGAAAATGAGTTCAAAATTTAAAATGATAACACCCAAAATCATGAAATTCAAAATTTGAAAAAACACCATGTGTCACGAGATGAGTCATGCTCCACCTCCTGCTTCATATCGGGTCTACAGCTCAGCCATCATTCCCGTCAAATTCATTGTCATCATCAACCGCATCAATCGAATCTCGTCGCCAACCAACATCACCATCATGAGGAACCACTGTCGACATCTCCATCCTCACCGCCATCGTCACCACCGTCTGAGAACCGCGCTAGTCGTCAGAGACTTTCAGAGTCCGTCGAAGCTGTCGAAGATCACCAACACCATGTCTTTGCGAACCACAAACAGTCAAAACGCCACAGAGTGATCACCTCAACAAAACGAAAAGGCATCAACACAGCACTTTCATGAAAAACACCAACATCTGCCATCAAAACTTCACCTAGAACATGGGAAAAAATATCGAAAAACTGAAACGTTTCCATGATTTTTTCCAATGGAACCTCTAAGATACCCCCTTGGAAAATAGGATGATAAACTATAGAATAAACAAAGAATCAAACCAAATCAAGTCGTGTTGGGAACACCTTCGGTGGCCAAACCGTACCTCCCAAAACCTCAGGGTAACCACTACTCCAGATCCAACTCAGAGAGGAGCAGAGGGACTTGAGGTCAGGGTAGGGATAGAACGAACAAGGGCTCCGGACGATGGCCACACAATGAGACTGAACCCAGAAATAAAAACAAGAATGAGATGACAAAGGAGCACCTAGAAAACCCTCAACCACCATACCAACTAACCCAAAACCATTGTATTACCATCTCTCCAGATCCAACCTGGAGAGGCGCGATGTAACATGAGGTCAGATCAGGGATGAAAACGAGCTCAGATTGTATTCAAACATTAGGAAAAAGATACATAATTCATTTCTCATGTGTAGGAATTGATCACACATCAATCTGATTCATGGTGTGATCATTGTTAATCAAATTGTGTGGTTTGAGTTTAAAATTGGCATTTTAGTAAAAAAAGTAAGTGACATACTCAAAACTAAGCAAACACATTCGGATTGTTTTGATACTTTATATAAATGATCCCTCACTCATTTTTGACATGTAGGAATCAACCATAGCTCAATTTGATACACAATGCAACTGATATGACTCAAAGTGCATGTTTCTAGTTTAAAATGAAATTTTAGTAAAAAAAAGTGACATACTAAAAACTTAGAAAACTCATTTAGATTGTTTGTATACTTTAGTAAAACGATCCATATGTAATTTGTGACATGTAGAAATTAGTCGTAACTCAATCTGATGCACAGTGCGACCGATATGACTCCAAGTGTGTCTTATTATTTAAAATTGACATTAATTTTAGTAAAAAAGATAAGTGACATACTCAAAACTGAGAAAACACATTCAGAATGTTTTGATACTTTAGAAAAAAATTCATAAGTCATTTTTGATGTATAGGAATCAGTTAAACCTCAATATGATACACTATGTGCCCGGTATAACTCAAAGTGTTCGTTATCAGTTTAAAATTGACATTTTAGTTCAAAAAGTATCACTTACTAAAAACTGAGAAAAGACACTTAGATTGTCTTGATAATTTAGGACAATAATTCATAGATCATTTTTTTATTATTTTTAGAAATCATCCTCGCATCAAAATGATACACGATATGGATAGTATGACTCAAAGTTGATGTTTACAGTTAAAAAAATAATAAAAAAGGAAAGTGACATACTCAAAATTGAGAAAACGCATTCGGATTGTTTTGATACTTTAGTAAAATGGTCTATAAGGTATTTGTGATGTGTAAGAATCAGTCGCACCTCAATCCGACCCACGGTGTGACCGGTATGACTCCAAGTGTGTTTTTTATTTAAAATTGACATTAATTTTAGTAAAAAATATAAGTGACATACTCAAAATCAAGACAATGCATTCATATTGTTTTGATATTCTAGAAAAGTGAACCATAAGTCATTTTTTACATGTAGGAATCATTTTTACATCAATCTGATACATGATGTTCCCGATATGACTCAAAGTATTTGTTATCAGTCTAAAATTGACATTTTAGTTCAAAAAGACTGTCACTCACTGAAAACTGAGAAAACACACTTAGACTTTTTTGATAATTTAGGAAAATTATTCCTAAGTCATTTGTGACATGTAGGAATCAGTTTCACATCAAACTGACACACGATGTGACCGATATGGCTCAAAGTGCATGTTTCCAGTTTAAAATGACGTTTTAGTAAAAAACACAAGTGACATACTCAAAATCAGGCAAACGTATTCGGATTGTTTTGATACTTTAGGAAAATGATCCATAAGTCATTTGTGACATATAGAAATTGATCGCATGTCAATTTGATACACGGTGTGGTGTGACGTGAAAGAATCAACTGCAAGTCAAAACCGAGCAAATGAGCTTAGATTGTTTTCTCATCATGTTATATTCTATTACTTAATTAATTCCCTAATCATTTTTATCTTATACTTATTTAGTTAATTTTCACAAAGATAATGCTTGAAGGCGAACAAGAAATGGTGTGGCGTGCAAGAATCAACCACAACTCAATCTGATACACGGTGTTCCTAGTATGACTCAAAGTATATGTTTTTAGTTTAAAATTGACACTATGTGTTTAATTTATTTCTTTATAGTATTACTAATATAAGATTTTTTTTCTTATACAGGTGCATTCTTTTTCTCGAGATGGGTTGTTTTGTTCGGTAATAGCATGACCGGGGGTCGGGGGCTAAAGACAAAGGAACGGAACATTGATGTTTTTGAACGTGAATGATAATTTGTACTTACTCATGTAATTGTAAAAACCAGTGTTTGAAATGTCTAAAATATAGTGTTTTTTCTTGGATTTGTGTTGTAAATTTTATTTCATTTAAATTATGAATTTTCTATTTTTTGTTGCTATTTTTACTGTTGCAACGTGTTGTCATTTCAACAACACATGTAGTAGTATGCCCCTTTATCAACGTTAGTAATAATGCTGATAAAAGGTCCTTTTATCAGCGTTTAAAGAAACGCAGATAAAGGAACCTTTCATTAGTGTTTTCTTTAGCGCTGATAAATGCCAAAGACTTTTAATTGCACTCCAATAATCAGTGCTTTTTTTGCGATGATAATGGTCAATTTTAGCATTGTTAAAGACCATCTCTGTATTAGTGATATATATTTTTATATATAAAATAAGAATTTAATTATAAAAAAATAATTAACTTAGCTAGCCCTCAACAGGGAAAACCTACTGAGCATAGACCACGACAAGCAGAAGGTGATCCAACATTCGAGGGGGCCCATGGAGAGTGGATTGCGGCGAGCAGAGGGCGGGTCGAGGCCTGCGCAAGCCAGTGCATGTAGTCACAGGCCCATTTAGGTGTGTGGAAGAGTGTATGTGGGAGCTCATCCCAATGGAATACTTCTGGTTTTCTGGTGCTGTAGAATGATATAAAAAGAAGCGGTCAACCGTACGCAAGTTCAATGTGGGACTCGCGCACTAATTTTATCAGCGCTTTAACTATTGTTGATGAAAACAACTTTTACCATCGCTAGAAAATGCACTGATAAAGGATACTCTTTATGAGCGTTAAAAAAAGGCATTGATAAAGGTATTATTTTACTAGCGGTTTTTTGCACTAATAAAAGGTACCTTTATCAGTGGTTTTTTTAGCGTTGATAAATGAAATCTTTATTAGCACTTTTCGCTAGTGCTGAATAAACCCAAATCTGTTGCAGTGAGAGTACTTATGGCATGAAGGAGCTTCCCAATTTCTTATGGTCCAGAGGCTTGTCAGATGTATTTGGTTTCCCTAGTTTTATCATGTGAGGTATTCTATGTAATGACTCAAATTTTCCCAATTTTATTTCTAGAAATTATTTGGGAAAATTCTGAGACCAGGTGTTGAGACGGCGTGCGATTCTGAGGCCCAGTGTGCCCAAAACAATTCGTTGAAAAATGTTATGTTTTTAATAGCAAGCTCGCATGGTTTTCCCAAAAAAGTTGAATATCTTTTAAACGGGTGTCCAGATCAGAAATCTTAGGGAACCGTTGAGCTCAGAATGGTGGCTTTATCCTAGGCGAGACCTAACTTTGGTCGGCGCAGGTCATCTGAAGAAAAAGTCATCAAGGACATAATTGTAAATAATATAATTAAATAAAATTATTTTATTTTAAAATCCTAATAACCCATGAACGGTGACTCGAATTGGAAATCTGAGACCACCGTTGAGTTCATAATGTGGTGTTTTTCTTAGGTGATTCCTAACATCGGTCGTTGTGAGTCGGCTATGAAAAATAGTTTTTGGACATTTTAATGAATAAAATAAACTTTTAGTTTATTTTATTTTAACGTTACGTCGACGTAGCGACGTTGTTTGTTTTAAATGAAGAGCTAGGCAGGGACCCAGGGATAGGGTCATAACCCTGGAAATTCCCTAAAGACTCTAGAGAGAATCATTAGAGAATTCTCTCGGCAGCGACGAAAAACACTGGGATCAGAGATTGTTCTTGATGGATCGCCAACGACAATCAATGCTTGATAACGAACGATCCATATCTCGGGTAGGGTGGTTGTAATTTCATTGTTTTTTTCCTCGTTCTTAATTTCCACGACGAACGCGAGTCAATCTACAAACAAATTGATCCGCGGTTCAGTCGTTGTTGCGGGATGGGTTATTGATGCGGGATTATCGGGAGATTAGTTTATCCTCTTCGTTTATCCTTATAATGAGAACGAATCGAGTCTGATACAAACAAATGTCAAGGTTCGTTCTTCAGGCGTTCTTGGTGGTTTTCTCTCCCCTGTTCTTGGCGTTTTTCGCCGTTGGATCCTTGTGACCGTGGTTCGACTTGTCGAGAAGCTCCGAACACGATCGGACCCCGGATTAGAGGCAAGACGAAACAGAGGCCGGATCAGTGTAGCTTGGGACTCAAGGATCACAAAGGTGTTTTCTTTGTGTGAATCTGTGATTTCTTTTTTATTGTTAATTAAATGTTGATATGTTAATATGTCATTCTGTTGAGAGTTTGTTTTACGAGCTGTTACGCAGCTGGCAAGGGGCGCACTGCCCATTCCATCTCCACCGTCCACGTGCCCTGCCTATTCTTTCTGCAGCGGCTCCATTTGAGGTGCGAGGGCACCGTTTCATCGGAAGCGAGGGAGCAGCGTAGCTGGGTAGCTTAGCTTGGCCTCTAGAGAGAGAGCAGTCAGAGGGGCTCCACGTGCGGCAGGGGGGTCAGCACCTGCGGATCCGGCCGGAAGGCAGGCCGAGGCAAGCAGCGACGGCTCTTCTTGAATTGGTGGAGCGACGATGTTCGAGATAGGATTTCTTGTTTCTTGTACCCGGATGCCGTCGATTTTGATTTCTACGGACTTAGCTTCCCCAAGCAAGAGGGCTTCTTCGGTGTCGACTTCGTCCAAATCATTCGCGTCCCCGCCATCTGCTTCGAGCGTCGTCTAAAGAGGATGAAGAAATTGTGGACGTGCCATCCTGCTCTCTAGAAATCGGTGCTTACAGGCACGCTGCCGCAGTCCAGGACGAGGCGATTCAGAGGCAGTGCTGCGAGGTTTTGGTGGGCTACGTCAAGATTCCCGTGGCCATCGCGGGTCCTCTTTTGCTGGACAGGAAGGAGTTCTGGGCACCGCTAGCGTCGACAGAGGGTTGTGTGGTGGCCAGCACTAACCACGGCTGTTAGGCGATATACAGTGGAACCAGCATAGTCTTAAGGACCAAACAACGGTGACTCGACTGCAACAATTTGCATCAAACCTGAGGCTCTACGGTGATGATAAAGGTGAGACCGAGCCCTGGTAAGGGGGTCTCGGTCAATTCTTTATCTGTTTTTTTTTTGGTTCTTGAGTCTGTACCTGTTTTGATTTTAATGCCTGTTGCATGCGTTGAGTTTGTGTTGTGGTGCTGTTTTCCATTGACGCTGCTTGTACTATTTTATCTTGCATAGTAAAAAACCATGATGATCCTGCCCCGTGCACGTAGGCCATTGGCCGAAGCACGTAAATCCTTGGTGTCCCTTTTACTGCTTTCAATTTCCGCATTTAGTTCGACCTGTAAAATGCTGAACGTTTGTTGCTTCTTGAATTTATCTGGTTGAATATAAGTTGTTTTGAGCTTTGTACTACTCGCTTCATCATTGCTGCTGCATCCTTTATTTCTCATTGTTGTTTGATTCTGTTTTGAATGAGAATTAACTGCAAGTTTTGATTGTTGTAATTGCCACTTCGTGTATGTATATGAATAAGCCACTGTTATATGTGCGTCTCTTATTCAATGCTGTTTTAAATTCATTTGAACATTCCTTATTGTTCGAATGCAATGTGAACATGTTCTATGTTTATCAATTTGCATGTAATAAATTGAATATAAACGTTGTTTATGCATTTCGGATTTTGACGAATCAAAACACCCAATAGTTCTTGGGCTATTATGTGGGGACCGCCTCTCGCGCAGGGGCGCTCCCCCGCAACACTTTGGGATATAGCCTCTGCATTGGGCACCCCTATCAAGTTGGATTAGGAGAATGAGAGGGATCAATATGAATATCATTCTAGAGTGCTTGTGGAAATTGACCGTGCCTCCACCATGGTAGAACAAGTTGTGCTTAAAACCTCTAAAAACAACCTCCATTTGGATATTTACTAAGAAAAGTTGTCACCCTTCTGTGTTGACTGTAATATCATTGGGCATAATGTATGTGGTTGTCGAAGAAAGATACCCCTTTGCAACATATGCAAGATAAATGGTCATTCTGACGAAACGTGCCGGTGTAAGGAGAAAGGCAAAAAGCCAGTCGATGCCTCACCAAAATGGGAAGCGAAATCTGGGCCACTGATTGGTGAATCGTCTAAGGGGCAAGAGGAATCACAAGAGTTGGACACCACTAACTTGGAACAACATAAAAGGGTAGATGAATCTAGTAAGGGACAATCAAATAAGGCATAAGTGATGGGGTATGAATCTAATGCCAGTCAGCCCCAGGTTGAGGAGGAGGCTTTGACACACCATGTAACAGTAGACACCTCTGATGATGACCTCAACAAGGACTCCCCCATAGAGATTACTTTATCCCTCACAGGCACTGCTTTGTAGGATATCCAAGAAGAACATGTTGATGAACTACAAGGACCGATTGAAACTACGTACACACCTGCCACTTCTCCCACTGTCAGGTCCTGCACTAAGCAGATGGGAATTAGTGAGCAGGTACCCCACACCCTTGTTGGTGCTAGAAAAGGCCTCCTTCAACAGGATGGACCCTTCACTAAGGTGTCCTCTGAGAAGGCCTCTAGGAGGAAGGTTTAGGATGACCCACCTGCTAATATTAACACATCTAACCAATTTGAACTGCTCTCTAGCTTTGACATGGAGCAAAAGGAAACTTGGGCTGATATGGTAGAGGAAGAGGATGATAATCAAACACAGGTGAAGCTTCCCGGGAGTGAAGCTACTCGTGGCGACAATTCCCCCTCATAGAATATATCTAAAGGAAAAGGCAGGAAGAACTCAACCATGTCTGACAGCTCGCAGGGACCCCTAACCAAGGGAAAAGCTTTTTCAAAATGAAGTTTATTTTTTGGAACTTCTAGGGGTTGAATAATTAGGACACCTGCTCAACCTTTAGGCGCCTTATCCAAAGCAACAAACCATTGATTGTTGTCCTTACAGAGCCCTAGTTTTGGTTTGACTTGTTCAATATCATTAAATGGACTTCTATTGGTTATGAATTTGTTGGGAATAATACCAAGACTCCAGCTATTGAAACCATTTAGGTTCTCAAAAGAACTGACATCACCACCCACATCATTCAGATTGGACGACAACATCTCACCCTCAGTCTCTCCTCGGAAGGATTGGAGAGTGTGATCTCCATCATTTATGCCTTTAATTGTTATCTCAAGAGGAGGACCTGTGAAAAAATATATGTAATCTTACTTCATCTATAAATCAAAACCGGATCCTTATGGGAGAGTTCAATGCAGTGTTTTACCCCTCTGAAAATCTTGGTGGGAATTAGGTCAAAATTACCTCCACTGAATTTCAACAATGTATGAATATATGCTTCTTCAATGATGTCAGACTGGTTGGTGTGGAGTATACCTGGGCCAGATGCACCATCAATGGCAAGCAGGCTAGGAGGATTGACATGGTCTTTGCTTCTTTAATTGGCAATGATCCCTGCCCTTTGATCTCCGGTGTTTCCCTACGAAGGCGTCACTCGGACCACTCCCCTATTGTGGTTACTCTGATAACACCAGGTATTAAGCATCGCCCCTCACCTTTCAAGCTCAATAATGCTTGGCTTGAGCATGAGGAATTTAGGAAGATTATTGAGAAGGAATGGTCACAACATTACCCTGACAGTGCCTTTCAAAAAATTACTCTGAAGATTAAGAAGATTTAAATGTGCACTGCAAAGCTTGAGTAAGGAGAAGTTCAGCGCCCTTGATCAGGAGATCGAGCAGGCCTCATCTGCACTTCTGGACTTTCAAAACAGATGCAATGGGAAAACTGCTCCATCACAGGAGGAACTCCAGCTACACAATAAACTGGATGATTTGATCTCCAGTTGATAAAAAATATGGAGGGAGAAAATGAAGATTAACTGGCCTAGGGATGGGTACAAAATTTCCAAATGTTTTCATCTTTTTCATAGAGAAAGGAAGGCTAGAAGGAGCATCACCCGACTTTCTATTGATGGAAGGATCCTTAATAATGAAGAGGAAATTGGCATGGGCCTTGTTTCCCATTTTACTCATTTGTTTAAAGTTTCATGGAACCCTCTTTGGAAGTTGCAGATGTCATTCCCGGACTCTTGGATGATATGTAAAATGCATACTTAACCTGCATTCCCCAAATGGAAGAGGTAAAAGATGTATTATTTTCTTTAAAAGTTTATAACACTGCTAAACCTGATGGTTTCTCGAATAAGTTCTTTGGGGCCTTTTGGGATCTTGTTTAGGATGATATTTACCAGGCTGTGAAGGAGTTATTCTCGATTGAGTTCATGCCAGTGGGATTGAACTCGCAATTTATCAATCACATTCTAAAGGGCGAGCATACTCTGGACATTAAGGACTTTAGATCGATTGTTGTAGGGAACACCCTGCCTAAAATCAATGGGAAACTGCTTGCTAGAAGACTGAGCACTCTTGCAAGTGAAATTGCCTCTCTGAACCAGTATGGTTTTATTCCCCAAAGGATTATACTGGATTATTTGAATATGGCTTCAGAATGTGTTAATCTCTGTAACAGAAAATCTAACAATGGCAATCTTGCATTGAAGATTGATATCCCTAAGGCTTTTGATGCGCTCAGATGGGATTTTATTTTTAAAATACTTCAATGGAATGGGTTCTCTAATAGATTTATCAGACTTATTTCCATTCTGCTTCAGTGCAACAGGCTCTCTGTTATTATCAATGGATCCTCTTTTGGTTATTTTTCCTACTCTAGGGGAGTCGGGCAAGGAGACCCCCAATCTACTCTTCTCTTTAGGGTGATGGAGGATTATGTCAGCAGATATATCATTAGAGATGTAGAACAAGAGCGCATTCATCCTATTAAAGCTGGAAGGTGCCTCAAAGCTCCCTCCCACTTATTTTATGATGACGACCTTCTTCTTTTTTGTAAAGGTGATGAGGTCTCTCTTAATTCCATCAAGGGAATTTTTAATCATTATGAATCTATCTCCGGAAAAATCATAAATTGAGACAAGTCTCAAGTCATTTTTTGAAAATGGCTTGGTGAAGGAAGATTAAAGCAAATTACTTTTAAACTTGGGGTCAAAGTGAGCACTCTCCCCTTCAAATACCTGGGTATTCCCTTGTTCAAGGGTAGAGTCAAGGCATAATACCTTGAAGGAATTACTGATGGTATCATATCCCAGCTCAGTAATCGGAAAGGTAAATGCCTATCTCAGGATGACATAATTTTCCTGGCGAACTCCTTTATTACTTCAAAGTTTGTCTACACTTTCCACATATACAAATGGCCTAGAGAGATGATTAAAAGGCTTGAGAAGTTGATTATAAATTTCATTTGGACGGGATCTATACATGAGAATAAAGTCATCACTGTGGTTTGGAGTAAATGCACCAAGCCTATCTCTCTGGGTGGACTGGGATTCAAGAACCTTCATCTTTTTAACCGTTCCCTGATTGCTAACTTTGCATGGAGTCTGCTTGCCAACTCTAATGCCTCTAAGGGGTTTATCATAAGGATTGTTGAGACTGCACAAGGGGAACACTTTCTCCCTGGATTCCTCTGTCTGGCCGGCCATCAGGGATTCATTTTAGGAGATCATGCCCAATACCAAATGGATACCTGCAAAGAACCCCAAGACCAGTTTCTGGAATTATTTATAGCTTGACACGCCTATCTCACGTGTCTTTACTCCTCCATCGCAGCCTGAAAACTGGTCAATCTCTGATGCATTGAGAAACATGGAGTAGCTTGAAGATCTGATACCCAGACCGATCAATAATCAGATTCAGGCCTTCACCTTTGCTGATTCAGGTATGTCCTTACGGTGCCCATCTCATATGGGTACTCTCTCCACAAAGTTGTTCAACCACCACCTCCATGGAGCTGGAGATCCAACATTGAGATGGATGAAGCTTTTTAGGAAGGACTGTATGCCGCCTTCAAAATCTTTCCTCATCTGGAAAATATGGCTCAACAGACTTCCTACAGATTACCTCCTTGTCATTGCTGGCCTTCAATCGACCTCCATTTGCATGCTTTATACTGAAGCCTCTGAATCATGACCGTACGTTTACTTTGAATATAGATTTGCAGCGGCAATCTGGCATTATGTTTTTAGTCAGTTTCTACTTGAGACACCTGTGGTGAACAACCTGGATTCCCTCCTGGAACATATTGGTAATTTGATTTTCAGTGGGCAGATTCTCAACCTGCTACTTGCTGCTGTTTCCTCGGCCTTGCACATCATCTGGGGGAGCAGGAATGGTATTATATTTGAGGGGACTCACCTTGACTCAAAATCCATTTTCATCAGTATTTGGAAGGACATCAGGTATGCGACCTTGGTTCAAAAAATCTCTATGAGAAACACCCAAGAGGATCTCATCGTCACTAGAATTCTCAGCGTGTCGCCCATCCCATGATGCCCCTGGAAAACAAAGTTGGTTAGATGGATACTGTTAGGAACAATTTTGCGAGAGAGAGAGAGAAACGGCAGAAAATCAACAGCCGTAAACTCTGTATATTTATTGTTGAACAGATCCGGAAGAGGAATTACAACAAGAGGAGGTAGAAGAAAGAGTTGAAGGAGAATCTCTAGGAGAAGACCACCTCTAGTAGACATCAAGCCGAGACCACCGGCCGAACTTCCCAGCTGCCAAGCTGTAGAAGAAATCCCAAAGAATATCTCTCCCCCTCTCCCCTACGAACCAACCCCCATATAATTCCCCACTTGCCCCCACCTGCTACAGTTGGCAATAACAAACTAATAAAAGGGGAAAATACAATACTACCCCTCGTCTGCTAATGCCAACACGCCCTTACGAGCCCCACACCAAACCAGCCCCCACACATTCCTAACATTCCTCCCTCCTTAAAAACCACCTTATCCCTAAGGTGGACCTTCAAACCATTGCTCAATCTCTTTAGCACTGGATTGGCAGCCCCTTGTAGGAAAAGAAAGCTTCAGCCTAGCTGCCAAAGTGAACCTTGCTTCCATATATTTCCCATCAATAAGCATGCCTTCGAAATATAAAAAAGCCCCTTCGACAATAGCTCCATTGTATGATCAATGGATTGCTTTGCATTTAGATCTTCACCGCAACTATGGGAAAATTCTTTCAAATTGCCTTCACTCAGAGAGTCTTGACATGCTGGGAATATGTTGGTAGCTGGACAACTGCAGCATTTCCTGAAGTGGCTGTATTAATAAGTTCAGTCCCCAATCCCCCATAAACAGTCCCAACGGCTGCTCCAAACAACAAACTTGAAGTGTATAATCCTTTGACAAACCCCAAACCCCTGCATAGAGCCAACGTCACCACTTTGGCCAATTTTAATTGGGCTAAACACCAGATTTCTTGAGTAAAAAGACTTCTCAGTAAGTAGAATTTTGTCAGCATTATTAATGCCCCAATAGAGAATTCCAAGGTACCAAAAAATGGTATTTATAGCTCTTAAACCACACATTGCAGGGAATACAATAGGAGACTTCTCAGTGACGCTCTTTTAGGTACGGGGGACAGCTCATCGGATGTCAACAAAATCTATAGCTGGTTGTATTGCTCGCGATCCCTTGTTTCCTGTCTCAACAACCACAGTTCCCGATTTGAATGACTTTCTCAGCTCATATGTTGACTCAACCTTAAAACTTCCTTCTCAATTCAGTCATGGTAGAAAAGTTGTCACACTTAAACAAACTAAAATTCAGTCCAATGAATACCCCTACAGGCCGTTATGGACTTTCTTGAAGCTGTTCTTCCAACTCTTGGCTACTGTTTCTTATCTTCGCAATGTAATCCTCTTCCTCTTCATTTCGTTCTTCAATTTTGGAACCAGAATCAAGCCTATCCCTACTGCCCAAAATAGTCAGTCTGAGCTCCTTAGGCTTAGAAGGTTTCTTCTCCCAAGACTGCGTCCGCACGGCCTGTGGTTGTAGCCCTTGTGACACTCGTACAGGTGTTGGATGCACTGCCACCACGCCGGGCTCCGCTGAACATTCAGCAGCGCTACATGGTCGACTTTCCTCACATGCCAAAACTTGTGTCTCTATAATACGAAAATCTGGAGCAGCAGGTTTGACTAGCTACTTGGCGCTTCCTAGTGGCTGCTCGGAATGCTGCTTCTCAATCTGTTGTTGAAAAAACTCTATCTGCTCCTTGCTGGTCCCGTACTTCTATAACAACACTGATTTTAGCTGCTCCCATTCTGATCTGAGATTTTTTCTTAGCCAAGACAAGAACCAAAACAAAATTGTGTACTCCAAACTCAACTGAGCATAATGAAGTTTCGTGTCCTCTAATGTCCGATTTTCCAGGAAGTATTTCTTTGGCTTTGGTGATCTAACCTAATGGTTCTGAAAATATCAGCAACTCCACTCTCTTCGACATTCCAGCTAGCCAATCTCTAACCTAACTCTTCATTGCACAATAGGGTGTTCGTCTTTCTCAGTGACCAATGTTTTCTTAGATAACTCCTCCCCATGGGCACGTTCAGGAGAGAGTGGCAGTAGAGAGAGAATATCCTGCAACAGAAAACTACGAACAAACTTACAACGATCGACCAGTATTGGTCGTCCTCCAGCGAACACGTCCTTCAGCCACATACACCAGCGCCCTCAGTGTACCCCCAGCTTTAGTTGTGCTCCCTACCTGGCGCACCAAAATCTCCTCGTCTGTCAAGCAGAAACAATCTCATTGACGTCTTCCTCAGGCGTCTCCCTCACAGTGGCCGGCAAGCTCGGAAGGTCCTCTCTGCTCGCACGAGTTCCCCAACGACGATCGTCATGCTACTGCGATCCGTTCTTCTCCAACAGCGTTACAGGTTGTTGCCGAAAAATAGTCACCATCCAGGCTAAACGTCTACAATTCCCCTCTCCTTCGATTGCCTCTTCTGCACGATCGTTTCCCCAGCAGAGTCGCCAAATGATAGGAACAATTTTTGTGAGAGAGAGAAAAGGTAGAAAATCAACAGTCGTTAACTCTGTATATTTGTTGTTGAACAGATCTAGAAGAGTAATTACAACAAGAGGAGGTAGAAAAAAGAGTTGAAGGCGAATCTCTAGGAGAAAACCACTTCTCGTAGAGATCAAGCCGAGACCACCGGCCGAAATTTCCACCTGCCAAGCTGTAGAAGAAATTCCGAATAATATCTCTCCCCCTCCACTACGAACCAACCCTCCGTATAATTCTCCACCTGCCCCACCCTAATAAAAGGGGAAAATACAATATTACCCTTATTATTACATCAGTCAGGGAGTCAGGGAAAGAAACAAAGAAAACATATCTAATTGCACGCTGGGAGGCTAGAACCATCCCCACACAAAATCAGTCCCCACTTGTTATAGTCGCCAGTAACAAACTAATAAAAGGAGAAAATACAGTACTACCTCTAGTTTGCTAATGCCCACATACCCCAACCAGCTGTAAGAGTTGGTGTTCTGGAACCAACTATTTGTACTTTGATTACATGAATATTTAATATATTTAAATATTAAACATCTTATTACATATTGTTCATTGTTATACATAGCTATAGTGTAATAATGTTCTAGAGTATTTGTCGCATTAACAAGGTCATAGCAATTCTCTGCTATGATGAGAACCTTGAAGTGTTATGACAATATTCTTAAATATAGTTCTGCGGTTGGATGACATACTATGATGAGACACATAATATACAAACCGTCGGGTGCGAGTACTCGTAAGCAGATGAGACTTCTTCTCATGAAATTCATACTTGGCAATCTCCAAGACGGGAGATTATGAGAACATACCCGCCAGTAGGAATTCTACATGTTTTGGTGTCATTGGATATTCCTATCTACGCGCATGTGTAATAATCCTTAGACTTTAAGATTATCATTAATGCATGTCATGATTTGTGCACTTCGATTTACTGACAAAAACCACCACACATGTACAGTTGGCGGGAAGTAAGGTACATTGGGTGCGTCACGAATGACATGTTATTAATGGATAAGTTGAGGAAGGATTTGTCTCTTCCATTTATGAAAGTTAATATCTCAGCCCTTTGATTGAAATAGAATTGTCGTACGAAATTCTATGGTCATGGTGTAACGACAAGTTTATTTTCGGTAGTCAAAGAATAACATATCAAGCATAAAGGTTGATGACACTATCATGAAACCAGTTTAATGAGATATTGAGACAAATGGATTATATTACACAATGAGCATTCGTATGTGGATGTCGTTGTTGCAATTTTAAGTTCTTTCTCTTGGGTGCCTTGACCCATTTCTAGACAGTACTCTTGGACTTTAGGCAATCTCACCCAATGCCAATAAGAAAGAATGCTAGAGGGTCACACACTAAGTGTTTCTCGTGATCTCGGTTAAATTTTATTTGAATTTAATTAATAGAATAAATATTATTCTCAAGATAGTGGAATAATTTTATTCAAGTTAAAATGATTGCATAAATTAAATAAATATTTATTCACAGGATTGTGAATAAAAATATATTTATTTATTTTATTGAACATTTAATAAATATTTATTTACTAGTTTGTAAATAAAATATTTATTTAAGAGAATAATTTATTTATTTATTTATTCAGGTGTTCAAGAAATGGAAGTGGAGTTCGAGCGGACCAAGGATGATCTGATAGTAAAATAATTATTTGCAAGACGGTAAATAACTAGTTGGCATAAAACAAAATAATAATAATACTGTTATAATTATGTGGCACATGATTTCATTTATGATTCCATTTTGTGCATGTTGGCGCGCCACAAATAATGACACAGTTATTGTTATTATGTAGCATGGGTTTTCTCTAAGGTTATGAATGTATTTAATTGCTGTTACGCAATTAAATATTATAACTGAATCCCCATGTCTATAAATAGAGAGGTGCGTATATTGTTCCATATACGGGAAACCAGTGACGCAAGAGCAATTTCAAGTCAAAAATTTTCTTTCGACTCTTCTTCGCTCTCCCTCTTAAGAACGAGAGACGTTCTTCAATATCAAAGAACATGCGATCAAGATCGATCGATGCAAGACATTTGTTTCGCCGCGCTAACACCTAGAAAGTGAGTGACATCAATCATAGACCATTGGAGCACGTGTGGATCATTATTAGAGGAATTCTGATTTGGATCTTCACAAGCATAACGAGACAATCCAAAAGGGTCATCACGGACGATCAACATCATCAACGAAGAAAGTACCGAAGAACCAAATATTTTATTTCTTTAGAAATTTAATTTAAATTAATTATAAACATGATGTGAATGATTATCTCTAAAGGTTTAGGGCCTCTTCCTTCTTTATCTAAATATTTGATTCTATTCCGTGGAGACTGACGTTCATCCTCGTATTGATCCCGAAATAATCATTGATCATAGTAAAAATTAAAGTTGGGTGCCGACCCAACCGCGCTTCCGCTGCGCCTAGAACCAACAAGTGGTATCAGAACATGGTCATCATAGTTTATAATTATTTAAATAATTCATTGATGATTTATGTTTTAATAATTTAGTTTTTCAATTCAAGGTTAATCGTTCTTATAAATTGGATTTTGAGAACTGTTCTCCCTCTTTTTGTTTCTCGCAGATTTCACAAAAACGAATGGTTTTTTGATTAAAATTAAAATGAAGAACTCATCAGGAGGTGCCGACAATTCTACTCAGGTGACACGAAAGTACATGTCGTGTGTTCGAACTTACACGACGTGTTCTTTTCCATACACGCCCTGTAATCTGTACTACATGTCGTATAGTCATGTTCAACACGCTGGGAGTAATTTGGAAATTACTTAAGTTGTGCGCATTTATTGCACGTGGTGTAGTTAATTCTACACCGCGTGTTGACCAAGACAGATAAGCACACGTGGGCATACTTTCTTCGGCGGCTCTCGCTCTCCTTCGCGACCATGGCGTAACCCTAATGCGGCACGATCTTCCTCCCTCCTCCCGATCGGAGGAGGGAGGTTCGCGTGTTCATTTGCAGAGTAAGAGCGAGTCTTTCTTACCTTTTTCAAACCCTGATTCTCTCCCTCCCTTCCCGAAGGTTTCGTTGTCTCCGAAGGTCCCTGATTTATTTCAGGATGCGCCTCAACTCCCCCTCTCCTCAACGGAGCTCACATGTGCCACAGACCTTTGCAAGTTCACGTTGGTTGCTAGGTTCCTCCATCATCGTCCTTCGGTTGATGAATTTGATCATTTTATCTCTGGTTCCTGAAAGCTACAGGAGTGCGCAGTGGTCGGGCTTCTCGATCGGCGTCACTTTATGATTCGGTTTCAATCGGAGGAGGATCTTGTGGTCGCCTGGTCTGGGGCATCCCGAAGATGCAATGGAGTTTCATTCCTTCTGTTTCACTGGTGCTTCGAGTTTCATATGCGGCGCGATCCATCTACCGTCGCAACCTGGGTCAGTCTCCCTGGTCTCCCTCTTTCGTTTCAAAACCCATTGATTTTGTGTGTCATTGGGAATATGATTGGAAAGTTTCTATGTTCTGATCGAAGAATGGAGGTCCTGTGTCACCCCGTCTGCCCAAGAATTTGTGTTGAAGTCGATGTGGAGAGGCCACCTGTGAACTGGGTGTGGATAACGGATGGGAAAGAATTCCGGTGGAGGCAGGAGGTCATCTTTGAGTCCTGGATGAGAAACTGTGGAAATTGCTGTCGTTTTGGTCATCTGGCGCCTGTCTTTCGTGGCAGGAATGTGACTGGGAACTTGCGGGCAGTGGAGCTGGGCACTGGTGGCTCTGGTAATAATGGCTTGGATTAGTTGTGGGTTGAGATTCAGCCTGGGATTCCCTTGCACGGGCGAACTTCAAATGGTGTAAGTGAGGGGAAGGGTCTGCAGTCAGCGGTCATGAAGCAGGCTGGAAAGATGGTCTCCTGTGAGCAAGGAGTGAGGGTGAATGGGCAGTCACATCTGGTTGTGGAAGGCGAGGTCATGCAAGCTCCTGTGGATGAAGCTGTGGTGAAGGAGATGCAACCTTCTTTGAATCCTACTGTGCAGCAGGTCTTTAATCACTTGAAAGCAGACCTTGGGGGATGGAAGAGGTCCTTGCCTGATGTCACTGGCAGGGGTCAACTGCAGGTTGTTTCGGTTTCAACTCATAACCAGATTTCAACTCATAACCAGTTTGAGGTGCTGGAGAATGAGAGGAATACTTCCATTGAGGAAGGCTCACAAAGGGATGAGTCCGAGAGGATGCAGATTGTTCCCTTTTCTCAGCTGGCAGCAAGTGAGGTGATTCTTGGGGAGGAGCCTCATGCTGTTTGTGACAATGAGCTCCCCCTTCAATGCATCCAGCCGATTGATGTGCAATTGCAGTCGGCGGAGGGAGGGTGTGTTTCGGTTTCAAAGGGTAATTTGAGTGGTGGATCTGATAGATCTCAAAGAGTGGGTTCTGTACGCATCACTGGAAAATGGGGAAGTGTCTCTGATAGTGACAAGGAGAATGTGAGTGATGTCGCCAGAAGATCTTATAGTGATATTGTTCAAAGTGTAAAAATTAAACTGACTGCAGGTGAAGGGGGGATGACTGCTCCAACAAAAAGACGAACGAGGAAAGATTATTCATACCTACCGAACCCAGTGACTACTAGATCATCCTTCAAAAGGGAGAACTTTTCAAGGGATGTCAATGGTGTGAAGAAGGGAATTCAATATCATACAGTGCTCCTAGCATTGGAAAAGCTAAATTTGAGAAGGAAGTATGCTAAGGTTCTGAAGCATTATGAAAGCTCAGAGTGGGAATCGACAACTGCAGAAGAAACTTTCCATCTGGAATATGGTGACAGGGATGATTTCTATGATTTTTAGTGTTCTCGTTGTGCTTTTCTTGTCTGTTGTACTTTTTGGTTATTTTAATAAATGGTCATAGGTCTTCCTCTGACTGACTTTCCAGATAGGCACACGCTTACCGGATTACACGTTGTGTGTCCCACTGCACATGGCGTGTAGTCCCTTCAGGTCAGGGGTCAAACCGTGTAACACGGAGACAAGACGATGTGTATCCCACTATACACGTCGTGTACTCAGAAATTTTCGAAGTACGCTTCACACGCTGAGTCCCTAGGCGTATACTTTAGGACAAATGATGAAGGTAGTACACACCGTGTAGTCAGAACTACACATCATGTACTTTACCAAATTACACAAAGTTAAAACGTTAATGTTTGCGTAATGTTCAAAACTACATATCATGTATAAATCGTACTACAGGTTGTTACTCTATGCATCGAAACATCTTGTATTCCATATGTCATAAGAGTAAAATAGTATGAAAATATAATACATGTTGGGTAGATTCAAACGAGTATTCACCAAAATACCTCTAAGGTGCATTTATGTACTAGGATGAGAATCTCAAGAAAATTCAGAAAAGGATTAAGATAAAAATGATTGATTAATTAAAGATAATAATTAATTTATTCAAATCACAATTTATCTTAATAAAGAATGATTAAAGAATTGAATTCTAGTTTTATTAAATGTGTAACTCGTTGCATATATGTGGTTGATCATGAGCTAGACCAAGACCTTTGTATGTGATTGGTTTCCTTTTAATTTATTTATTAATTATTGTCATGTGATCCATATCTCCTCATTAATATGTAGGGTCTGTGTGCCCATGATTTATTTTATGTAAACCCTCTTTTTACCCCTCAACTGCATGTGAGTTAAAAATCATAAGTAATGGATGGAGCTCCCAAGCCTATGAAGGCGATCCAAGTCAGGAGCCGAGGTGAAACCAATCCAAGGATATAAAAAGGTGGACAAGTAGAAAGCTGTAAACACAGAGGTGTTTCTCCCCTAGGTCAGGGGTAGTTTATCAACCGCTAGATGAACTAACCATTAGAAAAAGTCTCATGATCATGCCCTTTACTTTATTTTATTTCTGTCAGTTTCATGGTTTTTCATTAGGGATGTGTTGTCGTGATCACATAATTAATGAACTAACAAGCATGCAAGATAGAACTAAAATAAACCAGACTTGTGCTTAAATATTATCAATACATGGTTAATCACTTAAGTAAGTTCCACTTAATATTAACAAGCATGTGATAAAGATAATAAGACAATTTATGCATAAGAGATAAAAATCCCTCAACTAAATATTAAGTTAGACTAAGCCTTTCGTTACTTGATTAAGGGAAAGACTTAGTAAAACTATGTGTTTGACCAACCCTTGTTGGGAAACTTACTTTTATATAGGAATCCATTATGAAAGGTTTTGGGATGACTTAACCATATTACATCAAGAGGAATATTCCTTTATAGACTTGGTGTAATATTGGAGGCAAGTGTTGAGGAAATCCAAGTCAGGATTTCAAGATCGGGGAGTCCACTCAACGGATCAAGGAGTTGCAAGCCCGCGGTTGGCAAAGACCTGCCTACCTAAATACCTTCAAATAGCTTGACCAACCCTTAATGGGGTTATGAAAAGGGGAATATGGATTATTTCCACTAGAATGTCATGATAACTGGACATTCCGAGTTCAATGGTGAGGGCTATTGGGACTTGAAAAAATAGTGAGAGACTTAATAAAATTAATTTATTATTTCTTATAAAATGTAATCAAGAAAGTTCTAATCATCTGCTCTTTTAATTGTAGAATAAAATAACAAGCTTCTCAACCACACTATCCTTGAGATCAATTCTGGATAAAAACAACATCCTCACCAGCAATAACTTCCAGGAATGGTTTAGACGCCTTAAGGTTATTCTACACCATGAATAGAAGTCTTATGTGATGGAATCAGCATTACCTGATTTGCCTTCCCAAGAGGCGAGTGATGAGGAGTTCTTGGTCTACAAGAAATATATGAACAATGCGATCGACGTTCAATGTTTGATTCTATCATCAATGTCTAATGAGCTCACGAATTCTCACAAAAACATGGATGCCTATAGCATGCTCAAGAACCTCAGTGGTCTTTACCAGGAGATATAAAGACAAGAAAGGTTTGAGATCTCCAAGGAAATATTTCAAAGTAAGCTTGGAGAGGGCACCCTAGTTGGGCCTCACATAGTCAAGTTCATTGGCTACATTGAGCGCCTGGAGGTTCTAATATTTAAACTCCTTGAAGAACTAGGTACCGATCTCATTCTTGCATCACTCCCTCATAGATTCTCCAACTTTGTTGTTAATTTCAATATGAAAAACATTGAGAAGTCTCTATCTGATCTTATTATCCTCATTTACCAAGTGGACAAAGATATGAAGCGCGAAAAGCCTTATGTCCTTATGGTGAATAAGAGGAAAGGGAAAAAGAAGAGATTTAAGTTCAAAGCTTATTCACGACCTTCCAAGAAAAGGAAGATCAAAGGGGAGGCAAGGGAATAGGAAGTTGTTTGTTTATCATGTGGTAAGAAGGGCCACTAGAAGAAGAATTGCACCCAACCTAAGAAGCAAGGGGAAGCTTCAGGTGCATTTGTTATCAAATGTAATCCATCTGTTTCTATAAATTGGGTATTAGATATAACTTGTGGTTCTCACATATGTATCCAAATATAGGAACCAAGTAGATTCAAGAAGATTGACTGAGGGGGGGTAGATCTACGAGCAACCAATGGTGCTAGACTTGCTGTTGTAGCTGTTGGGGGCAACCACCTCACATTTCTAACTGAGATGATCTTGGTGTTAAAGGGTTGTTATTATGTGTCTTATGTTACTAAAAACATTATTTCTGTATCTAGATTAGATAAATATGGATTTGTCTTCAATTTTGGAAATTAATGTTGCTTCTTTTACAAATATAGCATTCGTTTTGGCAGGGAACATTTATACAAAGGTCTTTACGGGTTGGATTACACAAACCAAGTAATGGAAATCGATAACAAAGATACTTCACATGACTCATACCACACCCAACTTTGGCATCACCAGCTAGGTCATGTAAATGAGAAATTCTTCACAAAGTTACATCAAGATGGATATTTATATTCTTTCAAACTAAAACCACTTGGCGTATGCCATGCATGTTTATAAGGAAAAATGACTAAAACCCCATTTAATGGGAAAGGTGAAAGGGCTAAATAGATTCTTGAATTGGTTCATACCAATGTGTGTGGACCATTTCCAGTTGAAGCAAAGGGAGGGTACTCATACTTTATAACTTTTACTGATGATTTTAGTAGATATGGATATATCTACTTAATGAGGTATAAGTCGGATTTTTTTGATAAGTTCAAAGAATAAAAGAATGAAGTTAAGAATCAGCTTGGTAAGAAGATTAAAAAGATCCGCTCAAACTGAGATGGAAAATATCTTAATCAATACTTCATTGATTACTTATGGGAGTTTGAGATCCTATCCCAACTCACTCCTCCTTACACACCCCAGTGGAATGCTGTGATCTAAAGGAAGAACCACACCTTGTTGGACATGGTGATATCAATGATGAGTCATGCAAGTCTTCCATTATCCTTTTGGGGATATGCATTATAAACAACAGTGCACATACTAAACCAAGCATCAAAAAATCAATAAATGGTATTCCATATGAGTTTTGGAGTGGAAAGAAAGTCGTGTTATCGAATTTACATATGTGGGGAAGTGAAGTGTTTTTTAAGGCCTCTTTAGGTAACAAACTTGCACCCCAAGGCACAAAATTTACCGTATAGGATACCCCAAGAAAACAAGGGGATATTACCTATACAACCCCTCATACAAAAAGGTTATAGTGTTAAGATACGCTATATTCCTTGAGAGGGATCGTAGGTTCTGGGCGTAGTGGAAGCGCGTTAGTGGGTTTACCCAACTTTAATTTTAACGTTAAACAACGTTCAATCCGAGATCCGTCACGATAATAAAATGTCAGATCTTCGGAATAGAACGGAGAATGAAAAGAAAGAGCAGGGTCCCAGAACCATTGAGAGGATCATCATATGTTGGTTATAATTAATTTAATTAATTGACAAGAATTTCCTTGATGTCATTCTTTCTTCGTTGATGTTTTTCGGTCACATTTCGATGTGATTCGTCATTGCATCGTAGAAGCCAAGTGTAGACTTCCTCTAGCGGTGATCCACACATGCACCACGTATCTCTAAATGTCGCCAAAGGAATCTTCGGGTGCTATAGTGGAGAAGCCTTTGCTTGTGTTTTCCGTCTTAGATTGCCTTGATCCAATGGAGGAGGATCTCTCTTGGTCTTGAGAGCGTTCTTGGAGGAAGGAGTTCTCTCGGCCTTGAGATAATTTTCCATAATTGTTGTGCACAATGATTCATTGAAAGGTTTTGGGGTTGTGAGGATATTTATAATCTGGTTTGAGGTTATAGAGTTATGATAATAAATAAACGCGTTACACATTTTATTTATTTCATTAACTCTTATTGAAAACCCCCACGTCGAATCATTAATTCCTTGACATGCGCCCACGCTGATTATAATAAATATCATTTAATAAAACAATATTATTTCCTCAGAATCCTGACTGAAAAAACTACACGGCGTGTAATCATTAATACACAACGTGTACTTGTTTTTCATTTCCTTTGCAAAATGAAAACTACACAGCTTTTACATTCAATGTACACAACATTTATATCTTGTTTTTCATTTTATTCTTCCTCCAACATTAAAATGATTTAGGCTTCCTTGAATAATTATTAAACATCATATAGAAATAATCTTTATTCTACTTGAGATACTTGGATACACTTAGTGTGTGACCCTATAAGCCTCTTTCTCATTGGCATTAGGCGGGCTTGCCTAAAGTCCAAGATTACTATCTAGCAATGGGTCAAGGAACCCAAGAGAAAGAAGTTGATACCGCATTGATGTGTCACCTAATATGAATGCTTACCATGTAATTTAATCCCTTTGTCTCGATATCTCTAATCAAGCGGGTTTCATGCCAGTGCCATCAACCCATGTGCTCGATTATTCTTTCTTTGACTTCCCATAATTGAACTCGCTCATACCTTACCATGGCCATGGATTTATTTAGGCTATATCAATTCCATAAAAGGGCTTGAGATATCTACTTCCGTTATGGAACAGAAGGGATAAATCCTTTCTCACATTATCTATTAATGCAGTATAACTCATGATGCACCCAACGTATCCTACCTCACTGCGAACAGTGTGTCATCACAGTTTTTATCAATACATCTAAGTGTGCGAGTTGTAATACCCATTAATAATAATCTTAAAGTCTAAGGACCAATACACATGTTCACAGATAGGAACATCCAATGACACTATGAAATGTGGATTTCCAACTGGTGGGTCTCGTTCTCATAATATCCTCCTAGATATTACCAAGGGAGCACACCATGAGAAGGTGCCTCAAAGTTTTATGAGTCCTCGCCCCTAATGACATGTATTATTTGTGTCTCTAAAATAACATCATCTGACCATAGAACATATATTCAAGAATAGTGTTATGGCACTTCCGGGTTCTCATCATAGCAGGGATCCACTATGACCCTTTAATGCAACAGCTGTCTTTAGGACATTATCACATGCATTTTCACATAGAAGAACAATCAAGATGTGATAAGGTATTTATTAATGAATAAAGTAAAAAGTAGTTGGTTCTAGGCTATGAACTCCAATAGACTCCCACTTGGACTGGATCCAACTGCTAATAACCTTTAACTCGCTAGCTCTCACATGATATTCATGCTTCTGCTGAGATAGGCCTTTAGTCATGGGGTCCGCCACATTCACTTCTGTGGACACTCTACTCACTGCAATTTCACCCCTTTGATAGAAATACCTCAAGAGGTGATACTTTCTAAGTATGTGCTTTTTCCGTTGATGTGACCTTTGTTCTTTTGAAAGAGCCACCACTGCAGTATTATCAGAATACAATGTGATAAGATCTTTACTGCTAGGCACCACATCAAGCTCCTGGACAAAGTTCTAAATCCAGACGACTTCTTTGGCTGTATCAGAAGCCACTATATATTCAGACTCCACTGTAGAATCGGCGACAACTGGATGCTTTGAACTCTTCCAGCTCACAGATCCTCCATTGAGATAGAAAACATATCCAGATTGCAACTTCAGATTGTTCTGATCAGTCTGAAAACCAACATCAACATACCCTCTAATAACAAGTTCTTCATCTCCTCGATACACCATGAACATATCCTTAGTTCTTATCAGATACTTAAGGATAGTCTTAACAACAGTCCAATGTTGTTCTCCTGGATCTGCTTGATATCTTCCTACCATGCTCAGTGCATAGGAAAAATCAAGCCTGGTACATAACATGACATACATGATAAATCCTATAGCCGAAGCGTATGGGATCTTACTCATTCTATCTTTATCTTGTTGTGTTTGAGGACACGTTTTCTTAGAAAGATGTAGGTCATTTGACATTGGAACCAATCACCTCTTAGATTGTTCCATACTAAATCTCTTTAGTATATGGTCAATATATGTACCCTGACTTAGTCCAAGCAGCCTCTTGGATCTATCACGAATGATCTTGATCCCTAGAATATAGGCCGCTTCACCCAAGTCCTTCATGGAGAAACACTTGTTCAACTAGTCCTTAACTGACTGTAAGACTGGTACATTGTTTCCAATAAGCAACATGTCGTCAACATATACTACTAGGATAATGAACGCATTCCCATTAAATCGCTTATAAACACATGGCTCCCATCCATTCTTAATGAAACCAAATTCCTTTATGGATTCATCAAATTGAATGTTCCATGACCTGGATGCTTGCTTTAATCCATAAATGGATTTCTGCAACTTGCAAACCCGTTTGGATTCACCTGGTGTCACAAACCCTTCTGGTTGTGTCATATAGACATCTTCCTTAAGTTTCTCATTAAGGAATGTAGTTTTGACATCCATTTTCCAAATCTCGTAGTCATGGTAAGCTGCTATGGAAAGTATGATTCTTATGGATTTAAACATGGAAACTGGAGAGAAGGTTTCATCATAGTCAATTCCTTGATGCTGTCTAAATCCTTTAGCCACCGGCCTTGCTTTATAGGTGCTAACTTGACCTTATATGTCCATTTTTCTCTTGAATACCCATTTTCATCAAACAAGCTTTACATCAACTGGCTCATCAACCAGAACCAAAACTTGGTTCTGATACATGGAATCTATCTCAAAATTCATAGCTTCTAGCCATCTTGTAGCTTCTGAGCTTTCTACTACTTCCTTGTAGGAGAGAGGTTCATCATTGTCCAATAATAATGATTCACCATCATCAGTGACTAGGAAACCAAATCTCTCTGGTTCCCTTACCTCTCTTGAGCTCCTACGCAATACATGTGTTTCTGGAACCTCTTCCACAGAGACCTGTGGAACTTGTTCCTATACCAACTCCTATGTATCTTGAGCATCAACTTCGTCAAAGTCAATCTTGATCCCACTATCCCTTTTGAGGATACCCTCCCTCTCAATAAATACGACTTGTCTAGCGACAGTCACTTTCTTGTATTGAGGGTTATATAGGTAATATCCTTTTGTTTCCTTGGGATATCCTATAAAGATACACCTCATGCCTCGGGGTGCTAGTTTTTTTCCTGAGAAGGCCTTAACAAATTCCTTGCATCCCCATACACGTGTATGCGAAAAAAATAGGTTTCTTTCCATTCCATAACTCGGAGGGAATTCCATTTTCCACCTTAGTTGGTACTCGGTTTAATGTGTATGTTGTAGTTTGTAATGCATATCCTCAAAAGGATAATGGAAGATTTGCATGACTCATCATCGACCTCACCATGTCCAACAAGGTGCGGTTCCTCCTTTCAATAACACCATTCCACTGTGGCGTATAAGGAGGAGTGAGCTGAGATAGAATCACAGACTCCCGTAGAAGACCGATGAACTCTTGGTTCAGATATTCTCTACCTTGATCTGATCAAAGTTTCTTTATCTTCTTACCAAGATGATTCTCTACTTCATTCTTGAATTCCTTAAATTTCTCTAAGGCTTGTGACTTATACCTCATTAAGTAGACATAGTCATATCTACTCAAATCATCAGTAAAAGTAATGAAGTAAGAATATCCACCTCTAGCTTCTACTGGAAATGGTCCACACACATCCGTGTGCACCAATCCTAGAAGATTTGTGGCCTTTTCACCTTATCCACTGAAGGGAAGCTTGGTCATTTTTACTTGTAAACAAGTGTGACATCTATCAAGTGGTTTTAGCTCAGTAGAGTCTAAATAACCATCTTGGTAGAGCTTTGTTAAGCACTTCTCATTTACATGACCGAGACGGTGATGCCACAACTGGGTGATGTATGAGTTAGGTGAGTTTGTTTCATTATCAATTTCCAACACTTGGTTTTCATAATTTAATACATAAAAAACATTATTTAAATGTGCCATACCATAACATACATTGTTCTTATAAAAGAGACAACCCTTATTTCCAAACTTGAAAATAAATCCATCCATATCCAAACGAGATACAAAAATTATGTTCTTGGTAACACTAGGCACATAATAACAGTTATGTAAAACCAAAATCATCCCAGTTGTCAATGAGAGGTGGTAATCACCAATAGCCAACGCAGACACCCTTGCTCCATTGGCAGCTCGAATATCCACCTATCCTCTGGAAATCTTTCTAAATCTACTTGGTTCCTGCATTTGAATACAGATGTGAGCCCCACAAGCTGTATTTAATACCCAATGTGTAGAAATGGAAAGATTACACTCGATAACGAACACACATTTAGCATCCCAATGCTTCTGAGTGCAATTCCTCTTCCAGTGGCCTTGCTTTCCACGTGAAAAATATATTTCCTCCCATTCCTTGCCCTGCCTATGGATCTTCCCCTTCTTGGAGGGACGACGCTCAGGGGGTTCAGACTGTTTATAATTCTTTGGCCCCTTTTCCTTGTCATTCTTTTTCTTATTCACCATAAGTACCATGGGTTTGTCACTCCCCATGTACTTATCTACCTAGAGAATTATGGTTAGAAGTTCCGATAGACTCTTCTCATTGTTGCACATGTTATAATTGACAATGAAGCTAGAGAAGGTCTTGGGAAGTGATGATAGGATGAGATATGTACGCAACTCATCCGGGAATTTAATCCTTAAGATGTCCAAACATTCAATGTAGCCAATAAATCTTAGTTGTAAACAAAGCATTGGAGATCTCATATCTCTTTTGTCTCGCCTTCTCTTGGTAGAGATCCTTAAGGCAAGACATCATGCTATATGCGTTCATGTTTTCATGTTGCTTCAAGATCTCATTAGACATGGATGATAGCATGAAACATTGTACATCTGTGGCATCATCCATATGTTTCGCATAGCGAGATATTTCCTCATCACTGGCCTCTTTCCCAGGCACAACTAAAACAGGCTCTTCCAACACATACAATTTCCTCTCGTGGCGAAGGATGATGCGTAAATGCCTCTGCCACTCTTGTAAATTGGTGTCGGTGAGAAGGTTTTCCTTCTCGAGTATGGTTCACAATGATATGTTTGAAGTCATTTTTCTTGTCATTTATACAAATTAATATGAGAAAAGGTTTTATTAATTTATAAAACTGAGACAAATAAATAAATTAATACTTATTAGTCTCCCACTATTTTATCAAAATCCAATAGCCCTCACCATTGACTTCAGAATATTTTGTTGCCTGAATATTCTAGTGGCAATGATCCAAATTGCCCTTTGCATTACCCCAACTAGGGTTGGTCAAGCAACTTACAGGGTTTTAGGTAGGCATTCCAAATTCCAACAACATTTACTCGCAGCTCCTTGATCCGCTGAGTGGACTCCCCATTCCTGAAATCCTTTTATTTTGGATTTCCTCAACCTTTGCCTCTTGGTCACACCAAGTCCTGTTGTGGCGGTCAACCCTTGATGCGAACCAAGTCAATTCAACCCAAAAACTTGAATTAGAATTCCCCGATAATTGAAAGCACCCCAACTAGGGTTGGTCAAGCACTTTGAACTATGGTTCGATTCTAACCAAGATTATGGAAGGCTATACCGACTTAATATTTCATTGAGGGATTTTATCCTTATACGTAAATTTCCATTTTATTATCTTTGATTACATGCTTGTTAATATTAAGTGGGATATACTTAAGTGATTAAACACGTCTAAGATAATATTTACGCATAAGTCGGTCTTGTTTTAGTTCCATCTTGCATGCTTGTTTAATTCATTAATTGTGTGATCGTGACAACACACCCATAATAAATAAACCATGAAACTGAAATAAATTAAATAAATGGTATGATCATGAGCTTGTTCTATTGGTTAGTTTATCTAGCGGTTGATAATCTAACCCAAGACCTAGGGGAGAAACACCTTGAACCTTTAGGGTTCGTGTTTACAGCTTTCCACCTATCCACCTTTGTATCTCCTTGGATTGATTTCACCTTGGATCCTGACTTGATCCGCCTCTACTAGCTTGGGATATCCATCCATTACATATGCATTTATCTCACATGCAGGTGAGGGGTAAAAGGGGTTTTTACATAAAAGAATCCTTGGGCGCGTAGGCCCTATATATTAATGAGGAGAAGGCTCGCAGGCCAACAAATTTAATTTAAATAAATAAATTAAAATAAACCATTCACATACAAAGGTCTTGGTCTAGATCATGATCATTTATACATGCAATGACATTTACGCATAAATAAAACTAGCATTCAATTCTTTAATCATTCCTGCTTAAGATAAATCATGCTCGAATCAATTAATTATCTTTAATTAATCAATCATTTTATATTAAACCCTTTTATGAATTTCCTTGAGATTATCATCCATCATAATTTTAAACAAATAAATTTAAAATTATCTTTGTACATAACTTGTACTTGGAGGCAACCTGGTGAATTCCCGTTCATTACGCAGATGTTAAATTAAACACATATATATAAAACACCTATCATGTGTTGTGCCGCATCTTTATGCCTGCACTATGGTACACATCTCAAGGGTTTGTATAATATAATAATAAATTTTAATAAATCTGTGTAATTTGGATGAGTACACGACATGTAGTTCCGACTACACGACGTGTACTTTTGTTCACCGTCCATCCAAAGTACACGCCTGGGGACATGGCGTTTAGATGTACTTCAGAAATTTTTGGAGTACACGACATGTTCAGTGGGACACATGCCATGTAGTATCCGCGTTACACGGTTTCCAGCTGGGCAAGACGTGTACGGGGGTACACGGTCCAACCCTAACCCAAAGGGACTACACGCCATGTTCAGTGGACCACACAATTTGTAATCCGGAAACTGTGTGCCACCTGTTCCTGGTCAACACACGGTGTTATTTATGATTTAGGTATACTCCAATACACGACCTGATTTGGCAGACCAGTCTGATGAATTGAACCTAGACTACATGACATGTACTTCCAAATACACGCTGTCTATTCTTGTGTTGTACATCCAGGAACGTTTGGCACCTTCAGATGAGATCCTCTATTTTATTTTAATCAGAGTTAAAAGAAAAATTCATTTATGTAAGGTGAATGAGAAATGAGAGAGGAGGAACAGATCTCGAGATTCAGATTTAAAGAACGCTTAACTTGAATTGAAACAACTAAATTATTAAATGCGTAAATCACCAACGAAAAACTAAATAATTATAATAAATGATATGAGCCCTCTGATACCACATGTAGGTTCCAGGCATAGCGAAAGCATGTTGGTGGGTTTGCCCAACTTTAATTTTAGCGTTAAACAATGTTCAATCTGAGACCCATCACAATAATAAAATGCCAGATCTTCAGAATAGAATGAAGAATGAAAAGAAAGAGAAGGGTCCCGGAACCATCGAGAGGATTATCATATGTTGGTTATAATTAATTTAATTAATTGACAAGAATTACCTTGATGGAATTCTTTCTTCGTTGATGTTTTCCGGTCACGTTTCGATGTGATTCGTCATTGCATCATAGAATCCAAGTGTAGACTTCCTCTAGTGGTGATCCACATGTGCACCACATATCTCTAGATGTCACCAAAGGAATATCCGAGTGCTAGCGTGGAGAAGCCTTTGCTTGCATTGTACGCCTTAGATCGCCTTGATCCAATGAAGGAGGATCTCTCTTGGTCTTGAGAGCGTTGTTGGAGGAAGGAGTTCTCTTGGCCTTGAGAGAATTTTCCAGAATTGTTGTGCACAACAATTCATTGAAAGGTGTTGGGGTTGTGAGGATATTTATAATATGGTTTGAGGTTATAGAGTTATGACAATAAATAAACACATTACACGTTTTATTATTTCATTAACTCTTATTGAAAACGCCCATGTCGAATAATTAATTCCTTGACATGCGCCCATGCTGATTATAATAAATATCATTTAATAAAACAATATTATTTCCTCAAAATCCTGACTAGAAAAACTACAAGGCGGGTAATCATTAATACACAGTGTGTGCTTGTTTTTCATTTCCTTTCCAAAATGAAAACTACATGGCGTGTATATCTTGTTTTTCATTTTATTCTTACCCCAACATTAAAATGATTTAGGCTTCCTTGAATAATTATTAAACCCCACATGAGAATAATCTTTATTCTACTTGAGATACTTGGATACACTTAGTGTGTGACCCTCTAGGCCTCTTTCTCATTGGCATTAGGCAGGTTTTCCTAAAGTCCAAGATTACTGTCTAGAAACGGGTCAAGACACCCAAGATAAAGAAGTTGACACCACATTGACGTGTCACCTCATATGAACGCTTACCATGTAATTTAATTCCTTTGTCTCGATATCTCTAATCAAGCGGGTTGTATGCTAGTGCCATCAACACATGTGCTCAATTATTCTTTCATTAACTTCTCGGAATTGAACTTTCCCATACCTTACCATGAACATGGATTTATTTAGGCTATATCAAATCTATCAAAGGGCCTGAGATATCTACTTCCGTTATGGAACAGAAGAGACAAATCCTTTCTTGCATTATCTATTAATGCAGTATCACTTGTGACACACCCAACGTATCCTACCTCGCTGCGAACAGTGTGTCATCACAGTTTTTGTCAATACATCTAAGTGCGCGAATTTTAATACCCATTAATAATAATCTTAAAATATAAGGACCAATACACATGTCCACAGATAGGAACATCCAATGACACTATGAAATGTGGATTTCCTACTGGTGGGTCTCGTTCTCATAATATCCTCCTGGATATTACCAAGGGCGCACACCATGAGAAGGTGCCTCAAAGTTTTATGAGTCCTCACCCCTAATGGCCTGTATTATTTGTGTCCCTCAAATAGCATCATCCGATCATAGAACATATATTCAAGAACCGTGTTATGACACTTCCGGGTTCTCATCATAGCAGGGATCCGCTATGACCCTTTAATGCAACAACTATCCTTAGGACATTATCACATTGAAGAACAATCAAGATATGATAAAGTATTTATTAATGAATAAAATACAAAGTAGTTGGTTCCAGGACACCAACTCCAATAGGGATCACATCTCCAAAAGAGATGGTGGGAGCGAGATAGACTTTGATGAAGTCAAGACTCAAGGTACACAAGAGTTGGTATAGGAACAAATTCCACAAAGCCCCATGGAAGAAATAACTGTTCCAGAGAAACAAGAACTGCGTAGGAGTACAAGAGATGCTAGAGAACCAGAATAGTATGGTTTTTTAGTTACCGAGGATGGTGACTCATTATTAGTTAATAACAATGATCCTCTAACCTACAAGGAATCGGTAAGTGGTACAGATGTTTCCAAGTGGCAAGAATCCATGAATTCTGAATTGGATTCAATATACCAAAACCAAGTCTGGATTTTGGTAGATCCTCCAGTTGATGTAAATCCTATTGGTTGCAAATGGGTATTCAAGAACAAAACTAGACATAGAAGTAAAATCCAGTACCTATAAGGCACGATTGGTTGCAAAAGGGTTCAAACAACATCAAGGCATTGACTATGATGAAACCTTTTCACCAGTTACAATGCTAAAATCTATCATAATTCTATTGTACATTTCCAATTACCATGACTATGAGATTTGGAAAATGGATTTCAAAATAGCCTTCCTTAATGGTAACCTTTAGGAAGATGTCTACATGACACAACCTAAAGGATTTATCAATCCAAAGTATTCTGATGAGGTATGCAAGTTTCAAAAATCCATTTATGGATTAAAGTAAGCATCTAGGTCATGGAACATTAATTTTGATGAAGCCATAACATAATTTGGTTTTATCAAGAATGAATTTGAGCCTTATGTATACAAACGGTTTAGTGGAAGTGCAGTAGTTCTCATAATAGTATATTTTGATGACATATTACTTATTGGAAATGAGATACTAATCTTACAATTGATTAAGGCATGGTTGAATCAATGCTTCTCCATAAAGTATTTGAGCGAGGAAACATATTTTTTTGAGATCAAGGTCTATTGTGATAGATCCAAGAGATTTATAGGCCCGAGTCAAAGTACATACATTGACAAGATACTAAAGAGATTCAGTATGAAACAATCCAAGAGGGGATTATTGCCAGTGTCAAATGGAAATCATCTTTCCAAGAAAATGTATCCTCATACACATGAGGAAATAAAGAGAATAGAAATGACTCCATACGCATCAACGATTGGGTCAGTCATGTATGTCATGCTATGTACTAGGATGGATGTCGCCTATGAATTAAGTGCGATAAACAAATATCAAGCTGAACCAGGTGACCACCATTGGATGGTAGTCAAGACTATCCTAAAGTATCTGATGCATACTAAGGATATGTTCCTGGTTTATGGAGGAGATGAGGAACTAGTCATCAGAGGATATAAAGATTCTAGTTTCCAAACTGATCAAGATGAAATGATATCGCAAACATGATACATCTTCTCTTTGAATAGAGGTGCAATGAGATGGAAGATCTCAAAGTAGAGTGTGGTCGAAAATTCTGCAGTATAATCTGAGTATATTGCAGCTTCTGAGGTAGCTAAAGAATCAGTTTGGATGTGGAGATTCATCCAGGTGTAGGATGTGTTACCTAGTAGTAAAGATCTCTTCACACTATATTGTGATAATACTGCAACAGTTGCTCTCACAAAAGAGCCAATATCACATCAGAAGATGAAGAAAATACTTCAGAAGTATCATATCTTGAGTGATTTTTCTTAGAGAGGTGAAGTTACAGTGAGAAGTATTTCCATGGAAGACAATGTGGCAGACCCCTTGACTCAACAGAAACATGATCATCATGTGAGGTCTAGCGGACTGAAATTCATTGGCAGTTGGCTCTAGTCCAAGTGGGAGTTTGTAAGATTTGGTGTTCTAGAACCAACTATTTGTACTTTGATTACATTAATATTTAATATATTTAAATATTAAACATCTTATTACATATTGTTCATTGTTCTTTATGACTATAGTGTAATAATATCCTAGAGTATTTGTCGTACTGACAAGGTCATAGAAATTACCCACTATGATGAGAACCTTGAAGTGCTATGATAATATTCTTAAATATATTTATGTGGTTAGATGACATACTATGATGGGACACATAGTATACAGACCGTCAGGTGCGAGTACTCGTAAGCAGATGATACTTCTTCTCGTGAAGTTTGCACTTTGTAATCTCTAAGACGAGAGATTATGAGAACATACCCACCATTAGGAATTTCGCATGTTTTGGTGTCATCAGATATTACTATCTATAAGCATGTTTAATGGTCCTTAGAATTTAAGATTATCATTAATACGTGTCATTACTTATGCACTTTGGTTTACTTATGAAAACCGTTACGCAGATAGTTGGCAGGAAGTAGGGTACATTGAGTGCGTCATGAATGACATGTTATTAATGGATAAATTGAGGAAGGATTTGTCCCTTCCATTTATGGAAGTTGATATCTCATCCCTTTGACTGAAATAGAACCGTCGCACGAAATTCCATGGCTATGGTGTAACAATGAGTTTATTTAAGGTAGTCAAATAATGACATGTCAAGCATAAAGGTTGATGAAACTATCATGAAACCAGCTTGATGAGATATTAAGACAAAGAGATTATATTACACAGTGAGAATTTGTATGTGGATGTCATTATTGTGACTTTAAGTTCTTTATCTTTGGTGCCTTGACCCATTACTAGATAATAATATTAGACTTTAGGCAATCCCACCTAATGCCAATGAGAAAAAATCCTAGAGGGTCGCACACTAAGTGTTTCTGGTGGTCTCAGTTAAATTATATTTGAATTTAACTAATGGAATAAATATTATTCTCAAGACAGTGAAATAATTTTATTCAAGTAAAAAATGATAGCATAAATTAAATAAATATTTATTAGCGGGATTGTGAATAAAAATTTATTTATTTATTTTATTGAACATTTAATAAATATTTATTTACTAGTTTGTAAATAAAATATTTATTTAAGAGAATAAATTATTTATTTATTTATTTGGATGTTTAATAAATGGAAGTGGAGTTCGAACAGACCAAGGATGGTCCGGTAGTAAAATAATTATTTGCAAGATGGTAAATAATTATTTAACTAATTGACACAAAATAAAATAATAATAACATAGTTATAATTATGCGACACATGATTTCATTTATGATTCAATTTTTCACAAGTTGGCACACCACAAATAATGACATGGTTATTGTTATCATGTAGCATGGGTTTTCTCTAAGGTTATGAATGTATTTAATTATTGTTACACAATTAAATATTATAACTGAATCCCCATGTCTATAAATAGAGAGGTATATCTATTGTGAATTTTATGGGAAATCAGTGATGCAAGATCAATTCCATGTCAGTAATTTTCTCTCGAATCCTCTCCTTTATCCCTCTAAAAAACGAGAGACGTTATTCAAGATCGAAGAACAAGTGATCAAGATTGATCGACGTAAGAAATTCGCTTCACCGTGCTAGCACCCGGAAAGCGAGTGGCGTCAATAGAAGACCATTGAAGCACATGTGGATCACTACTAGAGGGATTTTTATTTGGATCATCACAAGTGAAACGAGACAATCTGAAAGGGTCATCCCAGACGATCAACATCGTCAACGAAGAAAGTACTAAAGAACCAGGTATTTTATTTATTTAAAAATTAAATTTAAATTAATTATAAACATGATGTGAAAGATCCTCTCTAAAGGTTTTGGGCCTCTTTATTCTTTATCTAAATCTTTGATTCTATTTTGTGGAGATTGGCGTTCATCTTCGTATTGATCCCAGAATAATCATTGATCATGGTAAAAATTAAAGTTGGGTGCTGGCCCAACCGCACTTCCGTTGTGCCCGAAACTAACAAGTGGTATCAGAGCGAGGTCATCATAGTTTATAATTATTTAAATAATTCATTGATGATTTACAGTTTAATAATTTAGTTTTTCAATTCAAGGTTAATTGTTCTTGTAAACTGGATTTCGAGAATTGTTCTCCCACATTTAGTTTCTCGCAAATTTCACAGAAACAAATGATTTTTTGATTAAAATTAAAACGAAGAATTCATCAGGGGGCACTGACGATTCTGCCCAGGTGACAAGAAAGTACACATCATTTTTTTGGACTTACACACTGTGTTCTCTACCACACACGCCATGTAAACTGAACTACATGTCGTATAGTCGTGTTCAGTGAATTGGGAGTAATTCGACAATTACTCAAGCTATGTGAATTTATTGCACACGGTGTAGTTAATTATACACCATGTGTTGACCAAGATAGATCAACACATGCTTACCATATTATACGCCGTGTAGCCCATTGCACACGACATGTAGTCCATTGAGGTCAGGGGCCAAACTGTGTATTCCATACAAGGATAATTTGACCGGTAACCATGTAATGCGGAGACAACACCGCGTGTATCCCACTATACACATTGTGTACTCTAAAATTTCTGAAGTATGATTCACATACCGAGTCCCTAGGCATGTACTTTGGGACAGATGATGAAGGTAGTATATGCCATGTAGTCAGAACTACATACCGTGTACTTTACCAAATTACACAAAGTTAAAACTTTAATGTTTCTGTAATGTTCAGAACTACATATCATGTATAAATCTTACTATAGGTTGTTACTCTATCTATTGAAACATCTTGTATTCCATATGTTATAAGAGTAAAACAACATGAAAATATAATACATATTGGGTAAATTCTAATGAGCATTCACCAGGATACCTCCAAGGTGCATTTATGTACTAGGATGAGAATCTTAAGAAAATTCAGAAAAAGATTAAGATAAAAAGGATTGATTAATTAAAGATAATAATTAATCGATTCAAAGTAAAATTTATATTAATAAAGAATTATTAAATAATTTAATGCTAGTTTTATTAAATGTGTAATGAGTTGCATGTATGTGGGTGATCATGAGTTAGACCAAGACCTTTGTATGTTATTGGTTTCCTTTTAATTTATTTATTAATTATTGGTCTGTGAGCCATATCTCCTCATTAATATATAGGGAATGCATGCTCATGGTTTCTTTTATATAAACCACCCTTGTACCCCTCACCTGCGTGTGAGTTAAAAAGAATATGTAATGGATGGAGTTCCCAAGATTGTGGAGGTTTTCCAAGTCAGGATCCGAGGCGAAACCAATCCAAGGAGATACAAAAGTGGATAGGTGTAAAGCTATAAACACAAAGGTGCTTCTCCCCTAGGTCAGGGTTAGTTTATCAATTTCTAAATAAACTAACGATTAGAAAAAGTCTCATGATCATGCCCTTTACTTTATTTTATTTCTGTCAGTTGTATGTTTTTTCATTATGGATGTGTGGTTTTTCCCAAATTTACCCAAGTTCTAAGGTTAAAGTGGTCGCTTGCAGTGTAGCTTGGGTTATCAAATCCTCAGAGACCTAAGAAGAATCTTTAGATACTTAATAAAAAGAGATGGATTTTTGGCTATGAATTGTCCAATTAGGGTTGATTTTAGATGGTTTTAAGAGAGCACTAAAATATCTATGTTAATTTAAATTATGAGAAAATGAGTTGATCCTAGGTTATTTCTCGGGGTGGATTGGATGAATTATTTTTTTCTTTTACAATTTCAATTTCATTATCTTGAGAAGGATTCATACAATTTTTGATCAAGTGTTGTTTTGAACAATACATAATAATGTTATTTAAAGGGGGAGTTTATATTAATACTCTATCTCTTTATGATAATTTTGATGCTCACAAATACCCTTAATTATTTTCTAATGATTTTATTTGTTAAGAATTTTGCAGGAATTTATCATTTTATTTTACTCTTGAAATTATGGGAATTTATTATTAAAGTATTCGTATTTTAGCATGTTCTGGAAACACTGTTCATGCGATACTTATTCGGAATATGCTTGAGCATGTTCTGGAAACACTGTTCATACCCTACATGGATAAACGTAGCGTAAGGATAGAAACCGTGTATACTTTTTGAGATAAGGAAAAAGTATGGTTAAACAACCATACGTTATCGGCAAAGTATGGAAGAAGAACCCTACATTAGGAAGGAACCCCACATTTGGGATATCAGAAAAGTATGGAAGGAGAACCGTACGTAAATATTAAACATTACGATTGTTTCTCAAAAGTATGGTTCATCAGCCTTACTTTTGTAAACAACCATACGTTCTTGGAAAAGTATGGATCAAGTAAAAGTATGGATCTTTTATCGTATGTTTGAAAGTTGAAGAGAAAAGTATGGATGACCAACCCTACGTTTGGAATGAACCTTACGTTTGTTGTCAAGTTTACGTTGTCAACCTTACGTTGTTAACCTTACGTTGTGAACCTTACGTTTGAAGACTATGTCATCAAACTTACGTTCAGAGGACGCATACAGTTCAACTTAACCTTATGTTTGTCGTCAGAGAATTTAAAGTCGATATTTTTATGCAATGGTCAATATGTTGATTATTAGGCGGATTTCAAGCCAGATTTAAAGCTGATTTTAAAGTATGATTTTGACGGATTCAAAACTGTTTCATCAATGATTTGATAATCGAATTAAAAGAAGATTTTTATGCCGAGTCTTCAGGGAAGTTATGACTGCTCTGTAAATTCAAATGTTTGAATATCGCGAGTAAAAAGGTGACTTTTGTGGATCTAATTTTACAGGAGAAGTTTTTATCATTCTTTTATTTATATGGGTTTTTAAAACTGCATCAATGATTATTGATCATGTGTGATATTTTGATTATTCTGAAAAGAAAGAAAAATAGAGACTACTGAAACACACCGATATGCTGATTCAAAAGGAGCATCAAAGCACTATTTGTTAAAATAGGAAGGAATGCAACAGAAGATTCACTTGTTCTACAATGAAGATCTACTGTGAATTTTTTACTGCTGGAGTTGTGAATTATATTTCTATATCTACTGCAACGGGATCGACTCAGAATGTTTCTTATGTAAAGATTATTATTTCTGAAGGTGACAATCTATCTACTGTCAATTACATGTTGTTGCAATTGTGAAGAACATCTGGAAAGTATTTTCAAAATACGAAATTCTTTTCTTTTTATTCTTGAGTGATCGGCTTCTCGTACTAAGCTGTGTAGGTTCTGTAAGTGAACCAAAATGCTTTGTTTTGCCTTGGATTGTAAAGGTGTCAACTTCCTATACTCAGTTTTGAACCGGTCTGTTGAAATGAGGACCAGATAGTGAAAATCAAAAAGCTCATGGAGTAGAGCGTTGGTGGAGTGGACTAGGGGCCTTCTGTTCCCCGAACCACTATACATCTTGTGTTTCTGCTATTTAAATTTCTGCTGCATCATTTTATCTGATTAAAGTTATAAGGCAGAACACAATCTCGTAAAGATTTTTGAAAAGACACAATTCACCCCCCTCTTGTGTATATTTGGTGTAATCCGATCCAACAATTGGTATTAGAGGTTGAGCTTTCTGAAAAAGCTTTAACAAGCTAAAAGTGATTATACACAGAGCAAGATGACTGATACAAGAGAGGGAATGTCTATGGTCAGAGCACCATACTTCAATGGAGAAAACTATGGATGCTGGAAGTCTCGAATGATTATCTATCTAAAAAATCTTGGATACAGAGTATATTCTAAGATTCTAACTCCATATGAAATACCAGAAAAACCTGAAACGTGGAGTACATCTACTGAAGCAGAATATGATATGAATTCGAAGGAAATGAATGCAATTATATGTGGTCTAGGACCTGATGAGTTTAACAGAGTATCTCAATGCCCAACAACATATGAAATGTGGCAAACTATTGTTGTTGCTTACGAAGGAACTAACAATATCAGGGAAATGAGATATGCAACTGCTAAGATTAAATTTGATACATTCAGAATGGTTTAAGGTGAGAGTATTACTCAAATGAATGGAAGATTGATAGAGATTGTCAATAACATAACTGCCTTGGGATATCCCATTAAGCAAGCTAATCAAGCTTTAAAAATATTGAGAGTACTGCCTACAAAATGGAATGGAATCTCTGCAGCAATCAGACAGTCGACACTTGTCAAAGATTTAACCATGAGAGAACTGATTGGAACATTAATGATGTATGAAGCTGAGATGGAAGATAAAGATAATGATCATAAAGTGCTTATCAAAAGAGAAGATACTGCCTTGAAAGTATCATCACAGAGCAAAAACAGAAAGATGAAGAAAAATGAAAAAGAGAAGTCAGAGAGTTCTGAGTTATATAATTCTGATGTGGAATTGGCTCAGCTAGCTCAAATATTCACAAAATTCTATAGAAAGAAAAGAGGCTTCAAAAAATCATTTAAGAAATATGATAAGGAAGTAAGATGCTATGAATGCAAGAAAATGTGGCATATCAGACCTGACTGTCTTCAGCTAAAAGAAGACAAGAGAAAGAAATTTTTCAAAAGAAATGACTATGAGCATAAGGACAAGAAAGCCATGAAAGCTACATGGAGTGTATCTGAAGACTCCAATAGTACTTTTCAATCAGACTCAGAGAAGGAGGAAGCAAATCTGAAAGCCAACATGTGTTTTATGGTAGAAACAGATGAGGTACAATCTTACTACTCTTCTGATTCTAGTTCTGAATCTAATTATTCTAATGAAAAACTTACAGCCTACTTCAATATGCTTGAAGAAAAATATGAATCTATATTTAAGAAGAATAAGTCTTTAAAGAATGTTCATAAGGCTGTTTCTGATGAAAGATATACAATGCTGAAGTAATATAAGGAGTTAACTGAAAAATTTGATTCAATTAATTCTAACAATATAGATTATGAATCAAAGATAAAATCGTTGAAAACTGAAGTAGAAACTTATAAAACTGCAGCCCTTGTTTTTACTAAAATATAAAATACTTTAAATGAAATCCTTGGGGAAAATGTCATTAAAAAGGAAAGATTTGGAATTGGCAGTAAATGTGAAAAACCCAAGCTGTACAAAAACTATTTTATTCCAAGTACAAAAAGTCTAAATTGTAATTACTGTGGAATAAGGGGACATATTTCTAAAAAATGTTTCTTAAGACAACCCCAAATAAGTGGCATTAATAAATATTTTGTATCAAATGATCTATTCGACTCATGTAAAACAAAGCAAGTCTAGATATCCAGATCCTTGCTAGCTAAAACTACTGGACCCAACAAAATATGGGTATCAAAGAAATCTGTGTAAATGTATTTGCAAGGAGCAGGTCACAAGATCAAAAAGGACATATGGTATATGGACAGTGGCTACTCAAGACATATGAGTGGAAACTCATTGAATTTCTCTACACTCACTCAAAAAGATGGTGGACTTGTCACTTTTGGTGACAATGCCAAAGAAAAAATCATTGGTATTAGAACAGTTGGAGATCCAGAAGCTGTCTCAATTAATAAAGTACTTTATGTACAAGGATTGAAACACAATCTGATAAGTATCTCTCAACTATGTGATGATGGTTATGCTGTTGATTTTTCTAACAATTGTTGTTCTATTTTCAAAAATAAATTGCTTAAATTTAGAGCACCAAGAGCTGATAATGTGTATACTCTGGATTTAAATTCCTTGTGTAAACAACAAGTAAATTGCTTGATTGCTAAAATAAATGAATCCTAGATCTGGCATAGGAGACTTGGACATTGTAATATATATGTTTTAAATAAGTTATCTAAGAAACATTTAGTTTCTGATTTTCCTAGTCTCAAATTTGAAAGTGACAGATTCTGTGATGCATGTCAACTTGGAAAGCAACACAAATCATCCTTCAAATCTGTTAACAAAATTGCTACATCTAAACCTCTATAACTTATTCATATGGATTTGTTTGTACCTTCAAGAGTAGAAAACTTTGCTGGTAAATTATATGTATATGTTTTAGTTGATGACTATTCTAGATTTACATGGATTTTCTTTTTGAAATTTAAAAATGAAGATTTTACTTTATTTGAAAGTGTTTGTAAAGCTATTCAAAATGAAAAAGGTTTTAAAATAATTTCATTAAGAAGTGATCATGGTGGAAAATTTGAGAATCAGGAATTTAATTCCCTCTAATAAAATATGGGCATTAAACACACCTTCTCTGCACCTAGAACACCTTAACAAAATGGAATTATTGAAAGAATAAATAAGACTATTCAGTAAATGGATAGGACTATTCTAAATGAATAAAGCCTTCCTACCTACTTTTGGGAAGAAGCTGCAAGCACAACCTGCTATATAATGAATAAAGTTTTAATTAGACCTCTTTTGAAAAAGACACCCTATGAACTTTGGAATAACAGAAAACCTAAAGTTAACTATAAAGTTTTTGGATGCAAGGTTTACATCTTAAACACCAAGGATAATCTTGGTAAGTTTGATCAAAAATCTGATAAAGGAATTTTCTTAGGATATTCAGCTACTTCCAAAGCTTATAGAATCTATAATAAGAAGTCAATGATTGTTGAAGAATCAGTTCATGTGAAATTTGATGAATCTGATCTCTTTGAGAAAAGGATAGATCAAATGGATGAATCTGACTCTAATGATAACATGAGGCTTGAGAACTTGAAAAATGATTTTGAAAAAGATATAAATAAAATTCAGTCCAGTTCAGAAGAACATGATACTGAAGAACCTATAAGTGTGTTGCTTAGACAGACTAGAACCCTAAAGAATCACCCTTTAGAAACTATAATAGATGACTTAGATATAGGAATAAAAACTAGAAGAAATATAGGAAATCTTGTATAATTCTCTGCCTTTCTATCCCAATTAAAACCCAAGACTATAGAAGAAGCTTTAGATGATGAAAGATGGATGATAGCAATGCAAGAAGAATTAAACCAGTTCAAAAGAAATGAAGTCTGGGAATTAGTTGAAAAACCACAGAACTATCCAGTAATAGGAACCAAATGTGTCTTTAGAAATAAGCAAGATGATCAAGGAATAATAACTATAAATAAAGCTAGACTTGTAGCTAAAGGATACAATCAGGAAGAAGGTATAGATTATGATGATACCTTTGCACCTGTAGCTAGACTAGAAGCCATTAGAATCCTCTTAGACTATGCATCTCATATGAACATTAAATTATTTCATATGAATGTTAAGTCTTCTTTTTTTAAATGGTTATTTAATGGAGGAAGTTTATGTTGATCAACCTCCTAGTTTTGAAAATTCTCAAAAACCAGATTCTATTTTTAAACTTACTAAATCTCTCTATGGCCTTAAACAAGCACCTAGAGCTTGGTATGAAATATTAAGCTCTTTTCTTTTGAAAAATGGTTTTACTGTTGGAATGACAGATCCAATACTGTTTAAGAAAATTGTGAATTCTAATATTTTATTGGTTCAAATTTATGTTGATGATGCAATTTTTGGATCAACTAATAAAACCCTTTGTCTTGAGTTTTCAAAGTTAATGCAAAAATAATTTGAAATGAGTATGATGGGAGAACTAAATTTCTTTTTAGGACTTCAAATTTATCAAAAAGATTTTGGAAATGTTTTGAATCAAAGCAAATACATTACTAATTTGTTGAAGAAATTTGGACTTGAAAACAGCAAGACATATACAAATCCTATGTGTACTAATATAAAACTTGATTTGGATGAAACTAGAAAATCAGTTGACAACAAGTTATATAGTGGTATGATTGGTAGTTTATTATATCTTACTACTAGCAGACCAGATATAATGTATTCAGTATGTCTTTGTGCAAGATTTCAATCAAATCCTATAGAATCTCATCTAACTATTGTTAAAAGAATTTTTAGACATTTAAAAGAAACTATTTTTCAATCTCTTCTTTATCCCAAAACTTCTGATTTCAATTTGATTTCATATTCAGATGCAGAATTTGGGAGTTGTATATTAGATAGGAAAAGCACTTTAGGAACTTGTCACTTTTTAGGAAAATCTTTAGTGTCATGGTCAAGTAAGAAACAATATTCAGTTGCCCTGTCAACAGCTGAGGCAGAATATGTTTCTGCTGGCAGTTTCTGTGCACAGGTGTTGTAGATGAAAAACACTCTTATGGAATTTGGACTAAATTTTAATAATACTCTTATTTTATGCGATAATACTAGTGCTATAAATATTTCAAAAAATCCTATTAATCATTCTAGAACTAAGCATATTGATATCATACATCATTTTCTAAGAGATCATGTTTTTAAAAAGGATATATCTTTGGAATTTGTAAGTACTAAAATTCAATTAGCTGATATTTTTACTAAACCACTTCCCACTGAAAGGTTTGATTTTATTAAGGGGGAGCTAGGTTTATTTGATTTTAAATAAAATTTTATTTTACAATGGTAGTTCCTTATTTTAATTCTGCTTAAAATAATTTAGCTATTTTGTTTTTCAAACAGAATAAGTTTCTTTTCCCTGCGTAATCTATTTTATTTATTTTTAAATATATGTAATGATTATTAAAAATATGGGAATCAAGGTTGTCAGAAACCATTTCGACTTATAAACTATTTCATTTCTATCAAAACATTTTTGAACCCACAAACCGCACCTCTGCTCGTGAACCCTAATCTTCGAACCTCTGAAACCCTAACCTTCAAACCTTCAGAGATTCTCGCAGAGATGGTAAAGACTAAAAGATCCAGTGAATCCGAGACAAGCAATTCTAAGAGACAACGCTCCGAAGGAAGAAAAATCTTACAGGTAAAGGTAATAGATCTCGACTAGTTATTTCAGAAAAATATATTGTTGAAACAAGCGTAGTCATTTCAGAACCTTGAACAGACGTTCAACAGTGAAAATACGGAATTTCTGTATGGGGTAGAACTTAGATACTTCTTCAAATCTGTACAGTTTAGTCTGGAAGATACTGAGGATAGTATGATGGCTAAGATAGAGGATAGAGATTTCTCAATCTCGTCAGTAGAAATTGGTCAGATTCTCAACTACCCTCATGAGGGAGTTTTTCATTTCGATTTGAAAAATATTAGAGATTATTTGCATAAATCAGAGGACATAATGTCGTTTCTTTTTGGTATTAAGACTGTAAAGAAAATGTTTATCAAGGATTTGGAGCCTGATCAGAAAATTTTGGTCAAATTTGTGCAAACAGGGATTGCACTGAGGATGTCTAAGATGAAAAAGATATTATATCCCGATATGTATATAATGTATCTTTTACTCAGTGATGTCAAACTCAATTTTCCTAGGTATATGGTTATATACCTAAGATATTATTGTCAGATTGATGCCTGAATGAACTTTTATCCTTTTGGTCAATTCATTTCCAAGATGTTTCTTAAGAAGGACATGGTGAGACTGGTGGATGCCAGAGTACACTGTTATCACAATAATGTGTTTAATGCTAGAACTTTAAGGAAGATTGGATATTTCTGGAGTATTATCAAAGGAAAACTTTTGCCAGTAGAAGAATATGATGAATCAGAGAGTGCTCAATCTCAATTTTCAAAGTCCAAGGAGGGACAAGCTGAATCGAGAGTCAGCACCGTGACAAGAAGGATCAGATTTGAAGTGGTATAAACTGAGGAATAAAGAAGTCAGGAGGGAATTCAAACTCAGAGGAAAATACCTGTGACTGAGGAACTTACTTCCCTTGATTTAACTACAGGAGGTTTACTCTCTTACAGCTTTATCAGAGAAAAGGTTGTTGAACAACCTCAAGAATAGAATGTCACTGTTACGGATTCTGATCATGAAATTATTGTAGTTGAAAGATCATAATAACAGGTTGTAGCTGATGTTGCTGTTGACATTCAACAAGAAAAGGAGGCAGATCCTGGTGAGGAAGTGGCCAGACCTAAGGAAACTCAAGAGAATATCATTTTAGATATTTCATTAGATAAACAAATTGCAGATATTCGTGATGAGTATGCTTCTGAAGCTCACACAGAAGTTCTTCAAGAGCATTTTTCTATGGAAGAGTCTGGAAAGGACTCTGAGGAAAAATCTGTGGACCAACCTACTCAGGATAAGGAGAAAGAAAAATCTGACGTTGAATCATTATCTTTAGTACTACTACATCACACGAAACCTGAGAATGCGAATCAAGCATAGGGTGTTTCTGATTCAACGAATAGGGAAGTTGAAGAGTTGTACAAAAAGTTATCTCAACTGCAATGTGAGAATGATTCTCTGAGAAGTATCTTAGCATACAAACAACTGAAATTTCAAAAGCTTAAGGAGAGTACTATTTCAAGACAAGAAGTTGAAATTTTTAAAGAGGATATGCTAAATGTTGTTTCCAAATTGAAATCTGAAATGTTTATGAAGTTAGATTTCTCAGATCTTAAGTTGTTTCTAGAGACACAATTTGCATCAATTGAAAATAGTGCTGCTAGTGGATCAGGCACTTCACCTGATTTAATCAGAAGATTTCAAGCTATCACAGCTACAATGAGTAATATGAATGATAGTTTGCAAGACCTTCAGTGCAACAATGCTCCATTATCTGTTCTCTTAGATAATCAGAAATTCTTAGTTGATCAGTTAACATCCAGTGATCCAGGAATCCGTTCTGTCTTAGAAAAATTCACAGAGAAGCTGTCTTTGTTTATGGAGAAAGAAGAAAGGCTTCACGAGTTTTTCAGAGTCAATATCATTGAAGATATTCATATGACTCAAGAGGCCAGAGATCTTATTATTAATCTTGGTGATGGATTAATGAAAAGGTTGAGAGAACAGTTAGCAGAAATCAAGTCTACAGTCCAGTGAAGATAAACCCTACATGTTCACTGCAAAAAACCTTGATTCCTGTGTTTATCATACTTGTATCTATTTTTTGACTTTTAATGAAAATTTGTTTCTTTCTTTCTATTTATTTTACCGTCTTTATTTTTGATATTCCAGTACTCCAGATTTAATTATTGATAAACAATTAATACTAGCATTTACCTACAGTTCAGTGCAACATTAAATGTGTTAAAATCCATGATTTATCATTCTTTTTGATATCACAAAAAGGGGGAGAAATTTGGATAAACACAACATTTTATTTTAAAAACCTTATTTAAATAATTTCCTGTATATTTAAAATGTTTTGGATTTATACAGATTTATACTTATATAGAAAACTATTTTAAGTTATTAACAGTCATTTATTATAAAGGGAAATTTTATTTTACTTTTTATTTAGAGGGAGAAATTTGGATAAAACTAGAAACTTTTATTTTATTCTTTACTTTTATTTTTAAAGAAAAATTATTTTATTTTCATAAAGGGGGAGAAATTTTTATTTATTGAAATGATTTTGTTAAAATTAAATATTGTTTTATCCTCTCAAAATTCTAAAACTTTATGTAACTAATTTTGAAAGTTATTTTCATTTAATTAATATTATTATTTTATGGGTTTTGTGATCATCAAAAAGGGTGAGATTGTTGATCAAGTGTTGTTTTCAACAATACATAATATTGTTATTTAAAGGGGGAGTTTATATTAATACTCTATCTATTTATGATAATTTTGATGCTCACAAATACCCTTAATTATTTTCTAATGATTTTATTTGTTAAGCATTTTGCAGAAATTTATCATTTTATTTTACTCTTGAAATTACGGGAATTTATTATTAAAGTATTCGTATTTTAGCGTGTTCTGGAAACACTGTTCATGCGCTACTTATTCGGAATCTGCTTGAGCATGTTTTGGAAACACTATTCATACCCTACATGGATAAACGTAGCGTAAGGATAGAAACCGTGTATACTTTTTGAGATAAGGGAAAAGTATGGTTAAACAACCATACGTTATCGGCAAAGTATGGAAGAATAACCCTACGTTAGGAAGAAACCCTACGTTTGGGATATCAAAAAAGTATAGAAGGAGAACCATACGTAAATATTAAACGTTATGTTTGTTTCTCAAAAGTATGGTTCATCAATCTTACTTTTGTAAATAACCATACGTTCTTGGAAAAGTATGGATCAAGTAAAAGTATGGATCTTTTATCGTACGTTTGAAAGTTGAAGAGAAAAGTATGGATGACCAACCCTACGTTTGGAATGAACCTTACGTTTGTTGTCAAGTTTACGTTGTCAACCTTACGTTGTGAACCTTACGTTGTCAACCTTACATTGCGAACCTTACATTTGAAGACTATGTCATCAACCTTACGTTCAGAGGACGCATACAGTTCAACTTAACCTTACGTTTGGCGTCAGAGAATTTAAAGTCGATATTTTTATGCAACGGTCAATACGCTGATTTTTAGGCGGATTTCAAGCCAGATTTAAAGATGATTTTAAAGTATGATTTTGACGGATTCAAAACCATTTCATCAATGATTTGATAATCGAATTAAAAGGAAATTTTTATGCCGAGTATTCAGGGAAGTTATGACTGCTCTGTAAATTCAAATGTTTGAATATCGCGAGTAAAAAGGTGACTTTTGTGGATCTAATTTTACAGGAGAAGTTCTTATCATTCTTTTATTTATATGGGTTTTTTTAAACTGCATAAATGATTATTGATTGTGTGTGATCTTTTGATTATTCTGAAAATAAAGAAAAACAAAGACTACTGAAACACACCGATCTGCTGATTCAAAAGGAGCATCAAAGCTCTGTTTGTTAAAAGAGGAAGGAACACAACAGAATATTCACTTGTTCTACAATGAATATCTACTGTGAATTTTCTACTGCTGAAGTTTTGAATTATATTTCTATATATACTACAACAAAATCGACTCAGAACGTTTCTTATGTGAAGATTATTATTTCTGAAGGTGACAATCTATCTACTGTCAATTGCATGTTGTTGCAATTGTGAAGAACATCTGGAAAGTATTTTCAAAATACAAAAATCTTTTCTTTTTATTCTTCAGTGATCAGATTCTCGTACTAAGCTATGTAGGTTCTGTAAGTGAACTAGAAGGATTTGTTTTTCCTTGGATTGTAAAGGTGTCAACTGCCTGTACTCAGTTGTGAACCGGTCTGTTGAAACGAGGACCAGATAGTGAAAATCACCAAGCTCGTGGAGTAGAGCGTTGGTGGAGTGGACTAGGGGCCTTCTATTCCCTGAACCACTATACATCTTGTGTTTCTACTATTTAAAATTTCCGATGCATCATTTTATCTGATTAAAGTTAAAAGGCAGAACACAATCTCGTAACGATTTTTGAAAAGACACAATTCACCCCCTCTTGTGTATATTTGGTGTAATCCGATCCAACAACAATGAATTAAAACTAACACCATCACTTACTGATTAATCACCTTCACAAACACATTCTAATAATCTATACACTTGTAGGTTCATTTTCATGAGCACTCCAAGGCAAAGGATCTACTTAGAACATAAAAGTGGGGTGAATAAATTCAATAAGGAAGAGGAAGAGAGAAAATAATTGAATGAAATAAACTCAAATAAAAGAAATTAATAACCTTTAGAGAGTTATAAATAACATCCAATCATGACCCTTTATACTCCCTTGTATCAACTCATAAAATATTTATCCCTCCATTGATGACATTTTTTCAATGGAAGCGGGAAATAGACTTACAAGGGTGGAATTGAAGAAGTAAAAACAACAAAATAAAGAACACTCCACCGTTGTGTGAACAAAATCACAAGGTTTGGTGTGAACAAGTTCACACCTTGAGGGAACAGTATCAAGGTGATATTAATAATAATATAATAAGAGAAGAATAACTTTTATTGAAAACTAAGGTGATTTGAACAACTTACATGAGAATGAAGAACATTACAAAGACAAATTGGCATAATAACATTACAATGAAAACAAAGCTCCAAGATCCCTCAAATCCTCCACCAATACTACCTTAAATGGGAATTTTGGAAGACTTTGGATTAGCCTCCATAATCCCATGTGACTTTAATTAATTGTGTTGGGGAAAGGTGGGTGGACAATTAATGGAGATGTGACTTTTTCACTCTTCCCCCGAAATGGAATCCAGCTTGCATACACAGGAAAGACGCGCTGAAAGGACCTTCTAGATTAACGAATTAGAGTGGGCCATAGGAGGATAAAATGTATCCCCAGATTTCCTCTAAAATAATGTAAAATTTTAGCCCATAATAATATGCGGTTTGAGAGATAGGATATAAACGGTGGGCTGTTTTTCTGGGCCTCAGAATCGGGCCCAGAATTTCATCATCAACTTGGGCCACCTGAAACACCATTCAAAACTCCGAATTAGCTTGGGACTGTTAAATAAAATTTTCCCAATAATATCCTATATCTTAATTTAAATTTTCAGAATCATTGGGCTTCAATTATGTCCTATAAAGTACTTTTATTGGGCTTCTGTCCAAATCACTTCGCCCAGAATGTGGTTGGTTCGAAGCCCACTTTGGTGGTCTTCCAAATTGAATCTACAAGTGCTCCAAAATAATGAATTGTTCCTTATATCATGGGAGACCTTAAAATAAAATATAAATATAAAATAAATATCATTATGTGTTTTATGAGATGTTCAAGAAGGTACCATGTAATAGTGCATTTTAAGAAAGAATTACAATCATAATGTGAAATAATGTTCAAAGTGTAAAATGCACTAATAATGGTGATATGATTAATAAATAACATGAATATTATATTATAAAAAATGAATATTAGCCTCTTTTAGAGTCTAATAAAACCCCCCAACTTGAGTTCTACTAGTTCAGAGCAAAATATTTCTCCAAAATATGAAATTTGAATTCCCTTTTCCAAAAACATTGTAATACACATTGCTCACCCAAAGACCTTATACAAAAAAAAATGAAACCCATCAAAATAATTTAAAAAAAGCTAGTTCCATAGGCATATCTCAATCCCAATACCATTCTGTTATTCAAATTCATCGCCATATTTCATCCAAATTCAATTAAGCACGATGAAGTGTTGTGCGTCACAATAGACAAGGGGCTTCATTTTCATTCGAGGGAGAAAAGATGGAAGCGCTAGGAGAAATCAAATTTTAATATTAAGATGAGTACTCATTTTTTTTGTTTTTTTCCGCAATTTTTCCATGTTAATTGAAATTGAACTCAATCGAGTCAACCCATGTAGTGAGACTTTGTCAACGACTCCCAGGCTCAAAGACCTTAAGGCACCAAGTGAAGCTCACATACTCGGGCATCATCTCGAGTTAACTCAATCAAAAACAAATTCTAATTACCACAAATAGAGATAAAATTCCCAACTCTGGGCCAAACAACTATGGAGTCATGATCCCCAAGTGCCGAAAGTCACACATTAGGTCAATTCATTGCTCTACGCGCAATTGATTTTTTTTGAATACTAATGTTAAAATTAAAATGATCACCAACCCTATGCCATTTATTATGGACCCCAAGAATTCAAACTGATACCCCACAATCTAAAAGATGTGCATTGTGTTTTTTTTAAATAAATGGATAAAAATATAAATAGTGAAAAATCACATCGGACAACCGCACTTTCCAAAATCTACGCACATGAACTTAAACTTGCATTAAAATCAGAAACAAGGCATTCACAATTATTTGATATCCAATTTCAGAGTTTGTAATGTGTGTTATCATGTTCAAGGTTTATGAAAATTTTCCTTCCACACATTTTATGATGAAAAAAAAATCAATGCTTTTATTTTATCTCCCCCCAACATAGAATAACACTGTCCCTAGTGTTTACAGAAAAGAAAAATTAGAAGGGGGTAGGGTAGAAGTTCAAAGAAAACATTGAAAATTAAAATCATGGAATGAAGTCACCTGGTGGTTTATGTTGAAAATGCATTCCCCAGTCCCCCTTCAGTCCTGGTTCAAGTCCCAGTTTCTTGGATGGTTGTGACTAGCTTTTCCCAATGACCTACGACATGCCTTTAATTTTTTTTAATATATATATTTTGTATATTTTTTTTAACTTAAAAAAACCTAAAAAAATAAAATAAACTGATGATACATTGTCTTTTTTTAAATTTCTGGGTAATGTATTACTCAGGGATTACACCACGTGACACAGATGAATACGGTGCTCCCCTTTCATACCCATCCATACTCATAAAATAAGAACATGTCAACAATCTAAATTATTATTATTTTTATTTTTATTTTAACCTAAAAAAACATAAAAATAAAATAAAATGATGATACATTATCTTATCTTAAATTTCTGGGTAAGGTATTACTCAGGGATCACACCACATGACACAGGTAAATATGGAGCTCCCCTTTCATACCCATCCATACTCATAAAATAAGAACAGGTCAACAGTCTAAGAATATTTTTTTTTATTTTTCCTTTAACATACAAACACATAGATATAAACCAAACTGATGATACATTTTCTTCTCTTAAATTTATGGGTAGGTATTACTCAGGGATCACACCACGTGTCATAGGTGAATATGGTGATCCCCTTTCATACCCATCCTTACGCATTAAATAAGAACATGTCAACATTCTGAAGTTCTAATTAAATCAAATAAAACATGAAAACCACGGGTTGCCTCCCATGCAACGCTTTTGTTTAACGTCACTAGCTCGACTTAAACCCCTAATTGTTTAAGTATTTTCCTCATCTAAGGTTGGTTCGCACAAGTCTTCAATAACTTCCTATTTTTGAAACGGTTCAATGAATAGTTTGACTCTATGTCCATTAACTTTAAAGGTTTGACCATTAGTGGGATCTTTAATTTCTACAGCCCCATGGGGATACACCTTATGCACTATGTATGGACCAGACCATCTGGACCTCAACTTTCTCGGTTGTAGATGAAGTTTAGAACTATACTAAATAATTGGTTTACCCGGTACAATGTGTTTTGATTTAAGATTTCGAGATTGGTAGGCTTGTACCTTAGCTTTATTGATCCTTGAATTCTCATAAGCCTCCATCCTAAGTTCCTCAAGTTCATTGAGATCTAATTTCCTTTTTGTTTCGGCCAATGAGAGGTCATAATTCATTTTCTTAATTGCCCAAAAGGCCTTGTGTTCAATCTCCACTAGAAAATGGCATGCTTTACCATAAACCAACCTATAAGGGGACATTCCTAAAATGGTTTTAAATGCAGTTCGATAGGCCCAAAGAGCATCTAACATTTTGTTTGACCAATCTTTCCTAAATGGGTTAACTGTTTTCTCAAGAATTTGTTTGATTTCTCGATTGGCTAACTCAGCTTGACCATTGGTTTGTGGGTGGTAAGCAGTTGACACTTTTTATAAATTCCATACTTGTCCATGAGTGTTGAGAATGGACGATTGCAAAAATGAGTTCCACAATCACTAATGATATCCCTAGGAATTACAAATCTATAGAGTATGTTTTCCTTGATAAATCTAATCAGAGTTTGACGATAATTAGATTTTGTAGGAATCTCCTCAACCCATTTTGAGACATAGTTGAAAGCTAAAATAATGTACGAACATCCCCTAGAGTTTGGGAAGGGACCCATGAAATCAATTCCCCAGCAGTCAAATATTTCAATCACTAAGATGGGAGTGAGTGGAATTTGATTTCTTTTTGTGATGAACCCTACATGTTGACACCTAGGACAACTTTGACAAAATGAGTATGAGTCCCTTGAGAGGGTGGGCCAAAAGAGACCACTCTGAAGAACCTTAGCAGAAGTTTTCTTAGAGGAAAAGTGACCTCCACATGCCTCACTATGACAGAATTTAAGGATAGACTCTTGTTCAGATTCTGGGACACACCACCTTATGACTTGGTCAGGGCAGAACTTATAGAGGTATAGATCATCAAACACATAGTGTCTAACATCAGAAAGGAATTTCCTTCGAGCTTGAGTCCCTAAGAATTTTGGAATGACTTCTATAACTAAGAAATTGGATATGTCGGCATACCAAGGGCAGTCACTCACAAAGTATAGGTGTTCATCAGGAAATGAATCAGACACAGAAAGGTGATTTGAATTGTCTTTGAATTCCATCCTAGATATGTGATCAGCTACAACATATTCAATGCCCTTTTTATCCTTGATTTTGAGGTCAAATTCTTGTAAGAGAAGGACCCACCTAATCAGTCTAGCCTTAGCATCTTGTTTTTGGAAGAGGTATTTTAGTTGAGAATGGTCAGTGGACACAGTGGTGGGGGATACTAAGTGGTAGGACCTAAACTTCTCTAAGGCAAACACAATAGCAAGTAACTCCTTTTCAGTGGTGGTGTAGTTGATTTGGGCATTATTTAAGGATTTTCTTGCATAAGAAATGACATAAGGAGTTTTATCACAATGTTATCCTAATACAGATCCTACAGCAAATTTACTGACATCACACATAAGTTCGAAAGGAAGGTTCCAGTTTAGAGATTTCATAATGGGAGGAGAGGTGAGAGAGGATTTGAGGATTGAGAATGAACCCTCACAGCTTTCAATCCAAACAAATGGAGAATCCTTTATTAAGAGAGCACAAAGGGGACGGGAGATTGAACTAAAGTCCTTGATGAATCTTCTATAGAAACCAACATTTCTTAATAAATACCTCACTTCCTTGACAGTTTTGGGTGATGGAAGGTAACGAATGATGTCAACCTTGGCTTTATCAACTTCAATCCCCCTACCTGAGACCAGATAGCCTAGAACTAGTCCCTCTTTAACTACGAAATGACATTTTTCCTAATTTAGGACCAGATTCTTTTCTTCACATCTTGACAAGACTCTCTCCACATTCCTCAGACATCCCTCAAATGTATCCCCAAACACAGAAAATTCATCCATGAAGACCTCAAGAAAATCCCCTACCATGTCTGATAATATTTCCATCATGCACCACTGGAAGGTTCCAGGGGCATTTCATAACCTGAAGGGCATGCGTTTGAAATCAAAGGTGGTGAATGGACAGGTGAATGTAGTCTTCCCTTGATCCTCTAGGGAGACCTCAATTTGATTATACCCTGAGTACCCATATAAGAAACAGTAGAAGGAATGAACTTCCACTCTCTCAAGGACTTGGTAAATGAATGGTAAGGGGAAATGGTCCTTCTTGGTGAATGATTTTAGCTTTCTATAGTCAATGTAGACCCTCTATCCACTACTCACCCTAGTTGGAAGAATCTATCCATCCTTATTGGTTATCACTGTGATTCCTACCTTCTTGGGAACCACTTGGATTGGGCTGACCCACTCACTCTCAGATATAGGATATATGATACCAACTTTTAACAATTTCAGAAGTTCCTTCCTTACTACCTCCATGAGATTAGGATTGATTCGTCGTTGAGGTTGACAACATGACTTCGAATCAGATTCCAGAACAATCCTATGAGTCCCAATAAGGGGGCTAATCCTAAGAATATCAAACAGGGTCCAACCAATGACTTTCTTATGTTTCCTAAATACATATAGAAGCATCCTCTCATGATTGGCTTCAAGAGAAGAAGAAATGACAATATGATGTGTTTGATTGTCCCCTAGGAAGGCATACTTGAGTGTAGCGGGAAGTTCCATCAATTTAAGATCATGTTGGTTCAGAATTTCATCAGAAGATTGGTACATTGGATCAATATCAATTTCTTTTTTTAGAGTTTCAGATATGATTGATTCCCAACATATTGAAGTTTCATCTACAATATTGGTTTGATCATATTTAGGGAATGAAGTTTTATTGGCCTCCATGAATGTGGTTTCATAAAAGGTTTCACTAATTGTTGGACCTAAGATTTCATTATAAGAGTAATTTGAAAATGATTCAATCCAAGGAGATAAACTTCCTTCATGTGAATAAAGTAAATCAATATCATCCTGACTTAAACATCCATAAAATATTCCTTTATGTTCTATGTATTCATTATCATTTCTTCCTATCATGTTTACTTCATGAATGTCATCATCATCCCCTATTTGTGAGATTGCATTATAGATGTTCAAGTCTAGACTCATTTTTCCAAAGGTGATGGTCATGTTCCCATTTCGTACTCGGATAATAGAGTTGATTGTTGCAAGGAAATGATGACCAAGGATGATTGGGGTTTGTTACTTATTTCCTAAGTTTGTATGGTTGTCAAGGACAGTGAAGTCAGTAGGTTAGATGAAGTTTTCAACCTTTACCAGAACATCCTTTAAAATCCCCTTTATAATCCTAATGCTACGATCAACAAGTTGAAGTGTGACAGATGTGGGTTGGAGCTCTTCTAGGCCTAACTGGTAGTACACAACATATGGGATGAGATTGGAACTAGCACTTAGGTCACACAAGGCCTTGACAACTTTTCTCTCTCCTAGTTCAACATTGATGTAAGGGAAACCCGGGCCTTTAAACTTAGGAGGAATGGTCCCTTGAATGGTGGTACTCACATTAGCATCCAAAAGGACTTCATTTTTATGTGAAAATTTTCTTTTAAAAGTGCACGTCCTTAAGGTACTTTGAGTAGGCAGGTATGGTTTGTATGGAATAGAGAAGGGGAATGTTCAACTTGACTTGTGAGAAGATTTCCCTCAATGTTTCACTCAATTCAGACTTGGTTTCCCCCCTCACAAGTTGAGGAAATGGTGCAGGTTGTGGGGTTGTTTGTTGAAGAGTTGTTTCTTTCACATTGTTATCAGTTTCCTCAGTTTGATCTTGTGGTTCATTTGAATTTTCATTAGAGTTTGAATCTTCACATGGTTTCTGACTTATTTGTTCAGATTTTTCAATTGATTTCCCACTTCTTAAAATAGTCACAGCCTTTAGTTGTTCATGAGTTGTTTGAGTGCAGCTTAACTCTCCCCTTGAAGTTGAGGATGGTACCGCCTGAGTAGGCATGGGTGCCTTTCCAGTTTTGATGGTTTGAAGTTCTTGTTTAAAGGAAGAGACTTTCGAGTTCATCCTCTCCATTTGTTTGCACAATTGTTCTAGTAGGAATTGTGGAACAGTTTGGGTTGGTGCTTGAGAAGATTGGTTTATCCCAAGGGGATATTTTGGAGGTGGGGTGTTTTGTTGAATATGGACTAGTGGTTGTTGGTATTGGATAGGTTGGGTTTGGAACTGGTTATGGGTTTGGTAGTTCTGACGGGGGTACGAATTTTGTCCCTGTGGTTGGCTAGGTTGTTGGTTATCTCTCCAGCGGAAACCTGGGTGGTCATTATACCTTGGGTTGAATGTGTTTTGGTATTAGGGCTTTTGAAAGTTTAGGGCATTGACTTCAACAGGTGGTCCTTTTAGAAGAACATACTTGATGGATATAATGATTGGGTAGTTGTCTGTTTTGTGGTCATGTTTGTCACAAATTGTGCAAACAGGGTCTACAGTTTGGATTTCATGGATTTTTATGAGGTCTATCTCTTCAACCTTCATAGTGAGTGCTAAGAGTTTATCCCTAAGGCTTTCCTCTTCTCTAAGTGTATGCATTCTAGTAGTTCTTTGTGGATTTTCAGAATAAGGTGATGTTCCCCATGTTTGTTTTTGTTCAGTAAGGATTTGTAGATAATCACAAGCATCATTTGTGGATTTGTTTTTAAAGGTCCCATTACACATCATGTCAATGAATTGTTTGTTCCCCAGGCCCAAACCTTCATAGAAAAATATCACTTGTTTAGGAATAGAAAAACCATGGCATGGAACCATGTTTAGGGTGTATTTGAATCTCTCCCATGTTTCATAGAATGACTTTCCCTCTTTTTCAAAAAAGTTTTGGATGCTCTTTTTAAGTGATATTATTTTGTGGTGGAGAAAGTATTTTTTGTAGAATTATCTTTGTAATTGGTCCCAAGAGTTGATGGACGATGGTCTCAAATTGTTTATCCAATTTTTAGCTCTATCCTTTAATGAAAAAGGAAATAGCCTCATTTTAGCTTATTCACGTTGATGTGGGGGACACATGGTTTCTACAATGTCATTGAACTTCTTAATGTGAAGGTAGGACATCTCAGACTCCATTCCATGGAATGCTGGAAGGTGGTTTAGGACATGGGGTTTAAAGATGTAGTTAGCATCTCCCAGGGAATTGTGTCTAATGCGTGAGGGGGAATTGGTCCATGCTAGTGTGAGTTAGTCATTCATGGTTTGATCAACCACATTCCCTATGTTTGGAGCTTCTTGGTTTGGGTTTCCCATTTGATCACCCACAGGGTTTAATATTTGATTTCTTTGAAGACCCTCTATTGGACTTGTTTTAATTGGTGAATTTGGAGTTTCAAGAATATTTTGATCAAATTTAAACAATCCCTTAGATGAACTTGACTCCCCTATCCTAAGAGTTTCCACCCTAACTAATCTGTTTGAGTTATCGCGGGTGTAGGCGGACATGCACCAAAAGAAAAAAAGTGAGAAAGGGAAAAGATAAGAGAATTTGGGTGATAATAGAAGAATGGGGGTAAGAAAATAAGGTTTTTGGTCTAAGGAACTTACTTGGTCCCCGGAAACGGTGCCAAAATTTGGTTTGGCCCAAATTTACCCAAGTTCTAAGGTTAAAGCGGTCGCTTGCAGTGTAGCTTGGGTTGTCGAATCCTCAGGGACCTAAGAAGAACCTTTAGACACTCAATAAAAAGAGATGAATTTTTGGATATGAAGTGGCCAACTAGGGTTGATTTTAGATGGTTTTAAGAGAGAACTAAAATATCTATGTGAATTCAAATTATGATAAAATGATTTGATCCTAGGTTATTGCTCGGGGTAGATTGGATGAATTGTTTTTTTTCTTTTACAATTTCAATTTCATTATCTTGAGAAGGATTCATACAATGAATTCAAAATAATCCCATCACTTACTGATTAAGCACCTTAACAAACACATTCTAATAATCTATACACTTGTAGTATTATTTTCATGATCACTCCAAGGTAAAGGATCTACTTAGCACATAAAAGTGGGGTAACTAAATTCAATAAGGAAGAGGAAGAGAGAAAATTATTGAATGAAAGAAACTCAAATAAAATAAATTAATAACCTTTAGAGAGTGATAAATAACATCCAATCTAGCCCCTTTATACTCCCTTGGATCAACTCATAAAAGAGTTAGCTCTCCATTGATGACATTTTGTCAACGGAAGCGGGAAATAGACTTACAAGGGTGGAATTGAAGAAGTAAAAACAGCAAAGTAACAAACACTCCACCGTTGTGTGAACAAAATCACAAGGTTTGGTGTGAAAAAGTTCACACCTTGAGGTAAATGTATCAAGGTGATATTCATAATAACATAATAAGAGAATAAGAAAAACTTTTATTGAAAACTAAGGTGATTCGAACAACTTATATGACAATGAAGAACATTACAAAGACAAATTGGCATAATAACATTACAATGGAAACAAAGCTCCAAGATCCCTCAAATACTCCACCAATAATGAATTAAATAAGAATTTTGGAAGTCTTTGGCCGAGACCCCATCATCCCATGTTCCTTTAATTAATTGTGTTTGGGAAAGGTGGGTGTAAAATTAATGGAGATGTGACTTTTCCACTCTTCCCAGAAATGGAATCCAACTTGCATCCACCAGAAAGACTCGCCGAAAGGACCTTATAGATGAACGCATTAGAGTGGGCCATATAAGGATAAAATGTATCCCCGGATGTCCTCTAAAATCCTGTAAAATTTCAACCCATAATAATATGCGGTTAGAGAGATATGATATAAATGGTGGGATGTTTTTTTGGGCCTTAGAATCGGTCCCAGAATTTCATCATCAACTTGGGACGCCTGGAACACCATTCAAAACCCCGAATTAGCTTGGGAAACTGTTAAATTAAATGTTTCCAATAATTTCCTATATCTTAATTTAAATTTTCAGAATCATTGTGCTTCAATTCAGTCCTCTATAGTACTTTTATTGGGCTGCTTTCCAAATCACTTCGCCCAGAATGTGGTTGGTTTGAAGCCCACTTTGGTGGTCTTCCAAATTGAATCTCCAAGTGATCAAAAATAATGGATTGTTCCTTATATCATGGGAGACCTGAAAATAAAATATAAATATAAAATAAAGACCATTATGCGTTTTATGAGATGTTCAAGAAGGTACTATGTAATAGTGCATTTTAAGAAGAAATTACAATCATAATGTGAAATAATGTTCAAAGTGTAAAATGAACTAATAATGGTGTATATGATTAATAAAACACATGAATATTATATTATAAACAATGAATATTAGCCTCTTTTAAGGTCTAATAACACCCCACAACTTGAGTTTTTCTAGTACCGAGCAAAATATTTCTCAAAAATATGAAATTTGAATTCCCTTTTCCAAAAACATTGTAATACACATTGCTCACCCAAATACCTTATACCAAAAAAAATGAAACCCATCAAAATCATTTAAAACAAGCTAGTTCCATAGGCATATCCCAAGCCCAAGCCCATTCCTTTGTTCAAATTCAATCACCATATTTCATCCAAATTCAATTAAGCATGATGAAGTGTTGTGCGTCACAATATACAAGGGGGTTCATTTTCATTCAAGGTAGAAAAGATGGAAGTGCTAGGAGAAATCAAATTTTAATATTAAGATGAGTACTCATTTTTTTTTACAATTTTTCCATGGTAATTGAAATTGAACTCAATCGAGTCAACCCATGTAGCAAGACTTTTTCGATGACTCCCGGGCTCAAAGACCTTAGGGCACGAAGTGAAGCTCACATACTCGGGCATCATTTCGAGTTAACTCAATCAAAAAAAATTCTAATTACCACAAATAGAGATAAAATGCCTAACTCCAGGCAGAAAACTATGGAGTCATGATCTCCAAGTGTCGAAAGTCACACATTAGGTCAATTCATTGCTCTATGCACAATTGATTTTTTTTGAATACCCATGTTAAAATTAAAATGATCACCAAACCTATGCCATTTATTATAGATCCCAAGAATTCAAACTAATAACCCATAATCTAAAGGACGTGCATTGTGTTTTTTAAAATAAATGGATGAAAATATAAATGGTGAAAAATAACATCGGACAACCGTACTTTCCAAAATCTATGCACATGAACTTAAACTTGCATTAAAATCAGAATCAAGGCATTCAAAATTATTTGATATCCAATTTCAGAGTTTTCCATGTGTGTTATCATGTTTAAGGTTTATGAAAATTTTCCTTCCACACATTTTATGATGAAAACAAAGTCAATGCTTTTATTTTATCTCCACCCAACATAGAATAACATTGTCCCCAGTGTTCAAAGAAATGAAAAATTAGAAGGGGGTAGGGTAGAAGTTCAAAGAATACATTGAAAATTAAAATCATGGAATGAAGTCACCTGGTGGTTGATGTTGAAAATGTATTCCCCAGTCTCCCTTTAGTCCTGGTTCGAGTCCCAATGTCTTGGATGGTTGTGACCAGCTTTTCCAAATGACCTACTACATGCCTTTAAATTTTTTTAATATATATTTTATTTGTATATTTTTTTTAACCTAAAAAAACATAAAAATAAAATAAAATAAACTGATGATACATTGTCTTCTTTTAAATTTCTGGGTAAGGTATTACTCAGGGATCACACCGCGTGACATGGATGAATACGGTGCACCCCTTTCATACCCATCCATACTCATAAAAGAAGAACATGTCAATAATCTAAATTATTTTTTATTTTATTTTTCTTTTAACCTAAAAAAACATAAAAATAAAATAAACTGATGATACATTTTCTTATCTTAAATTTCTAGGTAAGGTATTACTCAGGGATCACACCACGTGACATGGGTGAATATGGAGATCCCCTTTCATACCCATCCATACTTATAAAATAAGAACAGGTCAACAATCTAAGATTTTTTTTTGTATTTTTCCTTTAACATACAAACACATAGATATAAACCAAATTGATGATACATTGTCTTCTCTTAAATTTCTGGGTAAGGTATTACTCAGGGATCACACCACATGACACGGGTGAATATGGTGCTCCCCTTTCATACCAATCCTTACTCATTAAAGAAGAATATGTCAACAGTCTAAAGTTATAATTAAATAAAATAAAACATGAAAACCACGGGTTTCCTCCCATTCAACACTTTTGTTTAACGTCGCTAGCTCGACTTAAACCCCTAATTGTTTAAGTATTTTCCTCATCTAAGGTTGGTTCACACAAGTCTTCAATAACTTCCTATTTTTGAGATAGTTCAATGAATGGTTTGACTATATGGACATTAACTTTAAAGGTTTGACCATTGGTGGGATCTTGAATTTCTACAGCCCCATTGGGGTACACCTTATGCACTATATATGGGCCTGACCATATGGACCTCAACTTTCCCGGGTGTATATGAAGTTTAGAACTATACAAAATAATTGTTTTACCCGGTACAATGTGTTTTGTTTTTGATATTTCAAGATTGGTAGGCTTGTACCTTAGCTTTATTGATCCTTGAATTCTAGTAAGCATCCATCCTAAGTTCCTCAAGTTCATTGAGATCTAATTTACTTTTTGTTTCGGCCAATGAGAGGTCATAATTCATTTTCTTAATTGCCCAAAAGGCCTTGTGTTCAATATCCACTAGAAAATGGCATGCTTTACCATAAACCATCCTATATGGGGATATTCCTAAAATGGGTTTAAATGCAGTTCGATAGGCCCAAAGAGCATCTAACAGTTTGTTTGACCAATCTTTCCTATATGGGTTAACTATTTTCTCAAGAATTTGTTTGATTTCTCGATTGGCTAACTCATCTTGACCATTGGTTTGTGGGTGGTAAGTAGTTGACACTTTGTGAGAAATTCCATACCTGTCCATGAGTGCTGAGAATGGACGATTGCAAAAATGAGTTCCATGATCACTAATGGTTGCCCTAGTAATTAAAAATATAGAGAGGATGTTTTCCTTGAGAAATCTAATCACAGTTTGATGATCATTAGATTTTGTATGAATCACCTCAACCCATTTTGAGACATAGTCGACAGCTAAAAGAATGTACAAATATCCCCTAGAGTTTGGGAAGGGACCCATGAAATCAATTCCCCAGCAGTCAAAGATTTTAATCACTAAGATGGGAGTGAGTGGAATTTGATTTCTTTTTGTGATGGACCCTACATGTTGACACCTAGGACAACTTTGACAAAATGAGTAAGAGTCCCTTGAGAGGCTGGTCCAGAAGATACCACTCTGAATAACCTTAGCAGAAGTTTTTTTAGAGGAAAAGTGACCTCCATATGCCTCACTATGACAAAATTTAAGGATAGACTCTTGTTCAGATTTTGGGACACACCTCCATATGACTTGGTCAGGGCAGAACTTATAGAGGTATGGATCATCAAACACATAGTGTCTAACATCAGAAAAGAATTTCCTTCGAGCTTGAGTCCCTAATAATTTTGGAATGACTCCTATAACTAAGAAATTGGCTATGTCGACATACCAAGGGCAGTCACTCACAAAGTATAGGTGTTCATCAGGAAATGAATCAAACACAAAAAGCTGATTTGAATTGTATTTTAATTCCATCCTAGAGATATGATCAGCTAAAACATTTTCAACTCCCTTTTTATCCTTGATTGTGAGGTCAAATTCTTGTAAGAGAAGGACCCACCTAATCAGTCTAGCCTTAGAATCTTGTTTTTGGAAGAGGTATTTTAGTTCAGAATGGTCAGTGAACACAGTGATGGGGGATCCTAAGAAGTAGGACCTAAAATTCTCTAAGGCAAAAACAATATCAAGTAACTCCTTTTCAGTGGTGGTGTAGTTGATTTGGGCATCATTTAAGGATTTGCTTGCATAAGCAATGACATAAGGAGTTTTATCACAACATTGTCCTAACACAGCTCCTACAAAAAAGTCACTGGCATCACACATAAGTTCGAAAGGAAGGTTCCAATTTGGAAATTTCATAATGGGAGGAGAGGTGAGAGAGGATTTGGGGATTGAGAATGAACCCTCACAGATTTCTATCCAAACAAATGGAGCATCCTTTATTAAGAGAGCACAAAGGGGACGGGAGATTGAACTAAAGTCCTTGATGAATCTTCTATAGAAACCAGCATGTCCTAAGAAAGACCTCACTTCCTTGATAGTTTTTGGTGATGAAAGGTAACAAATGATATCAAACTTGGCTTTATCAACTTCAATCCCCCTACTTGAGACCAGATGGCCTAGAACTAGTCCCTCTTTAACCACGAAATACATTTTTCCTAGTTTAGGAGCAGATTATTTTCTTCACATCTTGACAAGAATCTCTCCACATTCCTTAGACATCCCTCAAATGTATCCCCAAACACACAAAATTCATCCATGAATACCTAAAGAAAATCCCCTACCATGTCTGAGAATATTCCCATCATGCACCACTGGAAGGTTCCAGGGGCATTGCATAACCCGAAGGGCATGCGTTTGAAAGCAAAGGTGCCAAATGGACATGTGAATGTAGTCTTCCCTTAATCCTCTAGGGAGAACTCAATTTGATTATACCCTAAGTACCCATATAAGAAACATTAGAAGGAATGACCTGCCACTCTCTCAAGGACTTGGTGAATGAATGGTAAGGGGAAATGGTCCTTCTTGGTGAATGAGTTTAGATTCCTATAGTCAATGCAGACCCTCCATCCACTACTCACCTTAGTTGGAAGAATCTCTCCATCCTTATTGGTTATCACTGTGATTCCTGCCTTCTTGGGAACCACTTGGATTGTTCTGACCCACTCACTCTCAGTTATGGGATATATGATACCATATTTTAACAATTTTAGAAGTTCCTTCCTTACTACCTCCATGAGATTAGGATTGAGTCACTGTTGAGGTTGATGACATGGCTTTGAATCAGATTCCAGAACAATACTATGAGTCCCAATAAGGGGGATAATCCCAAGAATATCAGACAGGGTCCAACCAATGGCTTTCTTATGTTTCCTAAGGACATCTAGAAGCATTATCTCATGATTGGATTTAAGAGAAGAAGAAATGACAATATGATGTGTTTTATTGTCCCCTAGGAAGGCATACTTGAGTGCAATGGGAAGTTACTTCAATTTAAGATCAGGTTGGTTCACAATTTCAGCAGAAGATTGGGACATTGGATCAATATCAATTTCTTTTTTTAGAGTTTTATATAGGATTGATTCCCCACATATTGAAGTTTCATCTACAAGATTGGTTTGATCATATTTAGGTAAGGAAGTTTTATTGGTCTCCATGAATGTGGTTTCCTGAAAGGTTTCACTAATTGTTGGAGCTAAGACTTCATCATAAGAGTAATTTGAAAACGATTCAATATAAGGAGATAAACTTCCTTCATGTGAATAAAAGAAATCAATATCATCCTGACTTAAACATCCATCAAATATTCCTTGTTGTTATATGGATTCATTATCATTGCTTCCTATCATGTTTACTTCATGAATGTCCTCATCATCCCCTATTTGTGAGCTTGCATTATAGATATTCAAGTCTAGACTCAGGTTTCAAAAGGTGATGGCCATGTTCCCATTTCATACTCGGATAAAAAAGTTGATTTTTTCAAGGAAAGGATGACCAAGGATGATTGGGGTTTGTTCCTTATTTCCTAAGATTGGATGGTTGTCAAGGACAATGAAGTCAGAAGGGTAGATGAAGTTTTCAACCTTTACCAGAACGTCCTTTAAAATGCCCTTTGGAACCCTAATGCTACGATCAACAAGTTGAAGTGTGACAGATGTGGGTTGGAGCTCTTCTAGGCCTAACTAGAAGTACACAACATATGGGATGAGATTGACACTAGCACCTAGGTCACACAAGGCCTTGACAACTTTGCTCTCTCCTAGTTCAACATTGATGTAAGGGAAACCTGGGTCTTTCAACTTAGGAGGAATGATCCCTTTAATGGTGGTACTCACATTAGCAGCCAAAAGGACTTGGTTTTTATGTGATTTTTTTTAAAAGTGCACAAGTTCTTAAGGTAATTTGAGTAGACAGGTATGGTTTGGATGGCATAGAGAAGGGGAATGTTCAACTTGACTTGTGATAAGATTTCCCTCAATGTTTCACTCAATTCAGGCTTGGTTTTCCCCCTCATGAGTTGAGGAAATGGTGCATGTTGTGGGGTTGTTTGTTGAAGAGTTGTTTCCTTCACATTGTTATCAGTTTCCTCAGTTTGATCTTGTGGTCCATTTGAATTTTCATTATATTTTCAAGCTTCACATGGTTTTTGACTTATTTGTTCAGGTTTTTCAATTGATTTCACACTTCTTAAAATAGTCATAGACTTAAGTTGTTCATGAGTTGTTTGAGTACAGCTTGAATCTCCCCTTGAAGTTAAGGATGGTACCGCCTGAGAAGGCATGGGTGCATTTCCAGTTTTGATGGTTTGAAGTTCTTGTTTAAGGGAAGATACTTCCAAGTTCATCCTCTCCATTTGTTTGCACAGTTGTTCTAGTAGGCTTTGTGGAACAGTTTGGGTTGGTGCTTGAGAAGATTGGTTTATCACGGGGGGATATTTTGGAGGTGGGATGGTTTGTTGAATATGGACTGGTGGTTGTTGGTATTGGTTAGGTTGGGTTTGGAATGGGTTATGGGTTTGGTAGTTCTAATGGGGGTACGGATTTTGTCCCTGTGGTTGGCTAGGTTGTTGGTTATCTCTCCAGCGGAAACCTGGGTGGTCATTATACCTTGGGTTGAATGTGTTTTGGTATTGGGGATTTTGAAATTTTAGTACATTAACTTCAGCAGGTGGTCCTCCTAGAAGAACATCCTTAATGGATGGAATGGTTGGGAAGTTGTATGTTTTGTGGTCATGTTTTTTCACAAATTGTGAAAATAGGGTCTATAGTTTGGATTTCATGGATTTTTCTGAGGCCTATCTCTTCAACCTTCCTTGTGAGTGCTGAGAGTTTAGCCCTGAGGATTTCATCTTCTCTAATTGTATGCATCCCAGTAGTTATTTTTGGATTTTTAGAATAAGGTGATGTTCCCCATGTTTTTTTTGTTCAACAAGGATTTCTAGATATTCATAAGCATAATTTTGGGATTTGTTTTTAAAGGTCCCATTACACATCATGTCAATGAATTGTTTGTTCCTCGGGCCCAACCCTTCATAGAAAAATCTCACTTGTTTAGGAATAGAAAAACCATGGTGTGGAACCATGTTTAGGGTGTCTTTTAATCTCTCCCATGTTTCATAGAATGACTCTCCCACTTTTTCAAAAAAGTTTTGGATGCTCTTTTTAAATGTTGTTGTTTTGTGGTGGGGAAAGTATTTTTTGTAGAATTATCTTTGTAATTGGTCCCAAGAGTTGATGGATGATGGTCTCAAATTCTTTAGCCGTTTTTTAGCTCTATCCTTTAATGAAAAAGTAAATAGCCTCATTTTATCTGATTCAAGTTGATGTGGGGAACACATGGTTTCTACAATGTCATTGAACTCCTTAATGTGAAGGTAGTGCTCTCAGACTCCATTCCATGGAATGTTGTAAGGTGGTTTAGGACATGGGGTTTAAATATGTAATTGGAATCTCCTAGGGAATTGTGTCTAATTCATGAGGGGGCATTGGTCCATGCTGGATTGAGGTAGTCATTCATGGTTTGATTGACCACATTCCCTATGTTTGGAGCTTCTTGGTTTGGGTTTCCCATTTGATCACCCACAGGGTTTACCATTTGATTTCTTTAAAGACCCTCCATTGGTCTTGTTTTAATTGGTGAATTTGGAGTTTCAATAATATTTTGATCAAATGTAAACAATACCTTAGATGAACTTGACTCCCCTATCCTAAGAGTTCCCACCCTAACTAATCTGTTTGAGTTATCGCGGGTGTAGGCGGACATGCGCCAAAAGAAAAAAAGCGAGAAAGGGAAAAGATAAGAGAATTTGGATGATAATAGAAGAATAGGGGGTAAGAAAAGAAGGTTTTTGGTCTAAGGATCATACTTGGTCCCCCAAAACGGTGCCAAAATTTGGTTTCTCCCAAATTTACCCAAGTTCTAAGGTTAAAGTGGTCGCTTGCAGTGTAGCTTGGGTTGTCAAATCCTCAGAGACCTAAGAAGAACCTTTAGACGCTCAATAAAAAGAGATGGATTTTTGGCTATGAAGTGGCCAAATAGGGTTGATTTTAGATGGTTTTAAGAGAGCACTAAAATATCTATGCGAATTTAAATTATGAGAAAATGAGTTAATCCTAGGTTATTGCTCGGGGTGGATTGGATGAATTATTTTTTTCTTTTACAATTTCAATTTCATTGTCTTGAGAAGGATTCATACAATGAATTCAAACTAACCCCATCACTTACTGATTAAGCACCTTCAAAAAAACATTCTAATAATCTATACACTTGTAGGATCATTTTCATGAAAACTCCAAGGTAAAGGATCTACTTAGCATATAAAAGTGGGGTGAATAAATTTAATAAGGAAGAGGAAGAGAGAAAATAATTGAATGAAAGAAACTCAAATATAAGAAATCAATAACCTTTATAGAGTGATAAATAACATCCAATAAAACCCCTTTCTACTCCCTTGGATCAACTCATAAAATATTTATCCCTCCATTGATGACATTTTGTCAACGGAAGCAGGAAATAGACTTACGAGGGTGGAATTGAAGAAGTAAAAACAACAAAATAAAGAACACTCCACCGTTGTATGAAAAGAATCACAAGGTTTGGTGTGAAAAAGTTCACACCTTGAGGAAACAGTATCAAGGTGATATTAATAAGAACAGAATAAGAGAAGAAGAAGAACTTTTATTGAAAACTAAGGTGATTCGAACAACTTACATGAGAATGAAGAACATTACAAAGACAAATTGGCATAATAACATTACAATGAAAACAAAGCTCTAAGATCCCTAAAATCCTCCACCAATACTGCCTTAAATAGAAATTTTGGAAGTCTTTGGACGAGAACACATCATACCATGTGCCTTTAATTAATTGTGTTGGTTAAAGGTGGGTGGAAAATTAATGGAGATGTGACTTTTCCACTCTTACCCCGAAATGGAATCCAGCTTGCATCCACCGGAAAGACGCGCCAAAAGGACCTTCTAGATGAACGAATTAGAGTGTCCCATATAAGGATAAAATGTATCTATGGATGTCCTCTAAAATCCTGTAAAATTTTATCCCATAATAATATGAGGTTCGAGAGATATGATATAAATGGTGGGCTGTTTTTCTAGGCCTCAGAATCGGGCCCAGAATTTCATCATCAACTTGGGACGCCTGGAACACCATTCAAAACTCCGAATTATCTTGGACCACTGTTAAATGAAATGTTCCCAATAATATGCTATATCTTAATTTAAAATTTCAGAATCATTGGGCTTCAATTATGTCCTATACAGTACTTTTATTGGGATGTTGTCCAAATCAATTCGCCCAGAATATGGTTGGTTCGAAGCCCACTTTGGTGGTCTTCTAAATTGAATCTCCAAGTTCTCCAAAATAATTAATTGTTCGTTATATCATGGGAGACCTGAAAATAAAATATAAATATAAAATAAATATCATTATGTGTTTTATGAGATGTTCAAGAAGGTACCATGTAATAGTGCATTTTAAGAAGGAATTACAATCATAATGTGAAATAATGTTCAAAGTGTAAAATGAAATAAGAATGGTGTATATGATTAATAAAGCACATGAATATTATATTATAAACAATTAATATTATCCTCTTTTATGGGCTAATCAATGTGTTGTCATGATCGCATAATTAATGAACTAACATGCATGCAATATAGAACTAAAATAAACCAGGCTTGTGTGTAAATATTATCAATACATGGTTAATCACTTAAGTAAATTCCACTTAATATTAACAAGTATGTGATAAAGATAATAAGGAAATTTACGCATAAGAGATAAAAATCCCTCAACTAAATATTAAGTGATACTAAGCCTTCCGTTACTTGATTAAGGGCAAGACTTAATAAAACTATGTGTTTGAACAACCCTTATTGGGACACTTACTTTTATACAGAAAGACCTTATGAAAGATTTTGGGTTAACCATATTATATCAAGAGGAGTAGGACTTTCTAGACTTGGTCTAATATTGGAGGCAAGTATTGAGGAAATCCAAGTTAAGATTTCCGTATTGGGGAGTCCACTCAACAGATCAAGGAGCTACAAGCTCACAGTTGGCAAATACTTACCTACCTAAATACATTAAAATAGATTGAATAACTCTTTTTGGGGTTATGAAAATGGGAATATGGATCCTTACCACTAGAATTTCATGACAACTGGACATTCTGAGTTCAATGGTGAGGGCCATTGGGACTTGACAAAATAGTGGGAGACTTAATAAAATTAATTTATTATTTCTCATAAAATTTAATCAAGAAAGTTATAATCATGTCCTATTTTAATTATAGAATAAAATGAAAATCTCATCAACCACACTATACCTGTGATCAATTCTGGATAAAGACAACATCCTCACCGGTAGTAACTTCCATGAATGGTTTAGACTCCCTCGGGTTATTCTACGCCATGAATGGAATTTTTACATGCTGGAGTCAGTATTACCTGATTCGCCTACCCAAGAGGCGAGTGATGAAGAGTTCTTGGTCTATGAGAAACTTATGAACGATGAATTTGACATTCAATGTTTGATTCTATCATCAATGTCTAGTGAGATCATGAAGTCTCACGAAAACATAGATGCCTATAAAATACTCTAGCACCTCCATGTTATTTACTAAGAGAGAGAAAAATAAGAACAGTTTGAGATCTCTAAGGAACTCTTTCAACGTAATCTTGAAGAGGGTGCCCCAGCTAGGCCTCATGTAGTCAAGATCATTGGCTACATTGAGCGCCTGGAGGTTCTAGGGTTTAAACTCCTTGAAGAACTGGGTACCGATCTCATTCTTGCATCACTCCCTCATATATTCTCTAGATTTTTTTTTAATTTTAATAATAACAACATTGAGAAGTCTCTATATGATCTTCTTATCCTCATTCTCCAAGTGGACAAAGATATGAAGTGCGAAAATACTTCTCTCCTTATAGTGAATAAGAGGAAAGGGAAGGATAAGATCTTTAAGCCCAAAGCTTCTTCACTCCCTTCCAAGAAAAGGAAGATCAAAGTGGAGGCAAGGGAACAAAAAACTGTTTGTTTCGTATGTGGCAATAAGGGACACTGGAAGAAGAAATGCACCCATCCTAAGAAGTAAGGGGAAGTTTCAGGTGCGTTTGTTATCGAATGTAATCTATCTATTTCTATAGACTGTTTATTAGATATAACTTATAGTTCTCACATATATATCCAAATATAGGAATCAAGTAGATTCAAGAAGATTGATTGAGGGGAGTTAGATCTATGAGCATCCAACAGAGCCAGACTTGTTGTTGTAGCTTTTGGGGATTACCATGTCACGTTGCCAATTGGGATGGTCTTGGTGTTAAAGGGTTGTTATTATGTCCCGTCTGTTACTAAAAACTTTATTTTTGTATATAGATTATATATAGATGGATTTGATTTCAAGTTTGGAAATTAATGTTGCTTCTTTTACAAAGATAGAATTTGTTTTGGTAGGGCACATTTATACAATGGTCTTTACGTGTTGGATTACACAAACCAAGTAATGGAAATTGATAACAAAGATACTTCACATGACTCATACCACACCTAACTTTTGCATCACCATCTAGGTCATGTAAATGAGAAATTATTGACAAAGTTACATCAAGATGGATATTTAGATTCTTTCGAACTAAAACCACTTGGTGTATGTCATTCATGTTTACAAGGCAAAGTAACCAAAGCCCCATTTAGTGGGAATGGTGAAAGGGATAAAGAGATTATTGAATTGGTTCATACCAATGTGTGTGGACTATTTCCAATTGAAGCAAGGGGAGGGTACTCATACTTTATAACTTTTACTAATGATTTTAGATTATACAGATATATCTACTTAATGAGGTATAAGTCGGATTCTTTTGATAAGTTCAAAAAATACAAGAATGAAGTTGAGAACCATCTTGTTTAGAAGATTAAGAAGCTCCACTTAGACCGAGGTGGAGAATATCTTAATCAAGACTTCATTGATTACTTACAGGAGTATGGGATCCTATCCCAAATCACTCCTCCTTACACATCCCAGTGGAATGGTGTAAGCGAAATGAGTAACCACACCTTATTGAACATGGTGAGATCAATGATGAGTCATGCAAGTATTCCATTATCCTTTTGGGGATATGCATTATAAATAGCAGCGCACATACTAAACCAAGTACCAAAATAAATAAATAAATGGTATTCTGTATGAGTTTTGGAGTGAAAAGAAATCCATATTATCGAATTTACATGTGTAGGAAAGTGAATCATTTGTTAAGGCCTCTTCAGGTAACAAAATTGCATCCTGAAGCACAAAGTGTACCTTTATAGGATACCCCAAGAAAATAATGGGATATTACCTATACAACCCCTCATACAAAATGGTTATAGTGGAAAGACACACCATATTCCTTGAGAGGGATCACATCTTCAAAAGAGATAGTGGGATTAAGATAGATTTCTATGAATTCGATACTCAAGGTAGACAAGAGTTGGTACAGGAACAGATTCCACAAAGCCCTGTGAAATAAAGAACTATTCTAGAGACACAAGAACTGCATAAGAGTACAAGAGAGGTTAGAGAACCATAATGGTATGATTTTCTAGTTACCGAGGATGGTGACTCATTATTAGTTGATAATAATGATCATCTAACCTACAAGGAAGAATTAAGTGGAACAGATGTTTCCAAGTGGCAAGAAACCATGAATTCTGAAATGGATTCCATGTACAAAAACCAAGCCTGGATTTTGGTAGATAATCTAGTTGATGTAAATTCTTTTGGTTGAAAATAGGTATTCAAGAAGAAACTAGACATAGAAGGACAATTCTGTAACTATAAGGCATGATTGGTTACAAAAGGGTTCAAGCAGCGTCAAGGTGTTGACTACGAAGAAACCTTTTCACCAGTTTCAATGCTAAAATCTGTTAGAATTCTATTGTCCATTACTGCTTACCATGACTATGATATTTGGAAAATGGATGTCAAAATAGCCTTTCTTAACTGAAACCTTCAAGAAGATGTCTACATGACACAACCTGAAGGGTTTATGAATCCAAATAATGCCAATAAGGTATAAAAGTTGTAGAAATCCATTTATAGATTAAAGAAAGCATCCAGTTCATGGAACTTTTTTTTATGAATCCATAATGGAATTTGTTTTTATCAATAATGAATGAGAGCCTTGTGTCTACAAACATTTTAGTGGGAGTGTAGTTGTTTTCCTAATAGTATATGTTGATGAAATATTACTTATTGGAAATGAGATACTGGTCTTACAGTCTGTTAAGGCATGGTTGAATCAATGATTCTCCATGAAGGAATTGGGCGAGGTAGCATATATTCTTGGGATTAAGATCCATCATGATAGATCCAAGATATTGTTGGGCCTAAGTTAAAGTACATGCATTGATAAGATACTGAAGAGATTCAGTATGGAACAATCTATGAGAGAATTGTTGCCAACATCACATAACATTCATCTTTCCAAGAAAATGTGTTCTTAGAAAAATAAGGAAAGAAAGAGAATGGAAAGGACTCTATACACATCAACAATTGGGTCAGTCATGTATTCCATGCTATGTACTAGGCTCGATGTCTCCTACACATTGAGTGTGGTAGACAGATATCAAGCTGACCCAGGTGACCACCATTGGATGGAAGTCAAGACTATCCTAAAGTATCTGAGGCATACTAAGGATATGTTCCTAATTTATAGAGTATATGAGGAAATAGTCATTAGAGGATATGCAAATACTAGTTTCCAGACTGATCGAGATGACATGAAGTTGCAAACATGATACATCTTCACTTTGAAAGGATGTGTAATGAGCTAGAAAAGATCAACGTAGAGTGTGGTCGCAGATTCTACAGTAGAATCTGAGTATATCACAGCTTCTAAGGCAAAAAAAGAAGCAGTTTGGATTTGGAGCTTCATCCAGGAGTTGGATGTGTTATCTAGCAGTAAAGATCCCATCACACTGTATTGTGATAATACTACATCGATGGCTCTCGCAAAAGATCCAAGGTCGCATCAATAGATAAATCACATACTTCAAAAGTATCATCTCTTGAGGGATTTTTCTCAGAGAGGTGAAGTTATAGTGAGTAGTATTTCCATGGAAGAAAATGTAGAGGACCCCTTGACTAAATCCTTGACTCAGCAGAAATATGATCATCATGTGAGGTTTAATGGATTGAAATCCGTTGATAGTTGGCTCTAGTCCAAGTGGGATTTTGTATGAGTTGGTGTTATAGAACCAACTATTTGTACTTTTATTACAAGAATATTCAATATATTTAAATATTAAACATCTTATTACATATTGTTCATTGTTCTTTGTGACTATAGTGCAATAATGTCCTGGAGTATTTGTTGCATTGACAAGGTCATAACAATTCCCCACTATGATGAGAAATTTGAAGTGCTATGGCAATATTCTTAAATATAGTTCTGTCGTTGGATGACATACTATGATGGGACACATAGTATAAATATCATCAGGTGTGAGTACTCATAAGCAGATGAGACTTCTTCTCATGAAGTTCGCACTTGGTAATCTCCAAGATGGGAGATTATGAGAACATACCCGCCAGTAGGAATTACACATGTTTTGGTGTCATCAGATTCCTATCTACCAGCATGTGTAATGGTCCTTAGACTTTAATGTTATCATTAATATGTGTCCTGACTTGTGCACTTTGATTTACTGATGAAAACTGTTATGCATACAGTTGGTGAGAAGTAAGGTATATTGGGTGCATCACCAATGACATGTTATTAATGGATAAGTTAAGGAAGGATTTGTCTCTTCCATTTATGAAAGTTGATATCTCAACCCTTTAATTGAAATAGAACCATCGCACAAAATTACATGGACATGGTGTAATGATGATTTTATTTCAGGTAGTCAAAGAACAACATATCAAGCATAAAGGTTGATGACACCATCATGAAACCAACTTGATGAGATATTGAGACAAAGGGATTATATTAAACAGTGAGCATTCATATGTGGATGTCATTGTTGTGACTTTAAGTTATTTCTCTTGGGTGTCTTGATCCGTTTCTAGACAGTACTCTTGGAATTTTGGCAAGCCCACCTAATACCAACGAGAAAGAATCCTAGAGGGTTACACTCTAAGTGTTTCTGGTGGTCTCGTTTAAATTCTATTTGAATTTAATTAATGGAATAAATATTATTCTCAAGATAGTGGAATAATTTTATTCAAGTTAAAATGATTTCATAAATTAAATAAATATTTATTCGTGAGATTGTGAATAAAAATATATTTATTTATTTTATTGAACATTTAATAAATATTTGTTTACTAGTTTGTAAATAAAATATTTATTTAAGAGAACACATTATTTTTTTATTTATTCAGGTGTTCAATAAATGGAAGTGGAGTTCAAGCAGACCGAGGATGACCTGATAGTAAAATAATTATTTACAAGATGGTAAATAATTATTTAAATAGTTGGCATAAAACAAAATAATAATATATCAAGTTATAATTACACAGTATGAGATTTCATTTATGATTCTGTTTTGTGCAAGTTGGCACGCCAAAAATAATGACACGGTTATTGTTATTATGTATCATGGGTTTTCACTAAGGTTATGAATGTATTTAATTTTTTTTATGCAATTAAATATAATAAATGAATCCCCATGTCTATAAATAGAGAGGTATGACTATTGTTCTATGTACAGGAAACCGGTGATTCAAGAGCAATTTCATGTCATGAATTTTCTCTTGACTCCTATCCTCTCTCCCTCTAAAGAATGAGAGGTGTTCTTTAAGATCAAAGAATAGGCGATCAAGATCGATCGACACAAGACATTCACTTCATCACGCTAGAACCCAGAAAGTGGGTAGTGTTAATTAGGGACCATTGGAGAATGTGTGGATCACCGCTAGAGGGTTCTGTTTTGGATCCTCACAAGAGCAACAAGACAATCCGTAAGGGTTATCCCGGATGATCAACATCATCAACAAAGAAAGTACTGAAGAACCAAATATTTTATTTCTTTATAAATTAAATTTAAATTAATTATAAACATGATGTGCAAGATCCTCTCTAAAGGTTTTGGGCCTCTTCCTTATTTATCTAAATATTTGATTCTATTCTATGGAGACTAGCGTTCATTGTCATATTGATCCCGAAATAATCATTGATCATGGTAAAAATTAAATTTGGGAACTATCCTAACTGCGCTTCCACTATGACCAGAACCAACACCAGCCCCACACCAAACTAGCCCCCACACATTCCTAACAGATACCACCATCGCCATCATGAATTAAATTCAATGTTGATTATTAAACTCTTGGCATAACTAGACAAGATGGATGCGTGGGTGTGTTTAGAATATGTTTCAACCTTATCAATGGATCTTTTTGTCAACACTTGGGGAACCCCGTTGTATTTGAGGCGGAGCTTTTGATGATCATACTTGTGGTTAAGTATGCTCAGTAGTATGAATAGATGAGGGTTTGGATTTAAAGTGACTCTTCAATGGTGGTCAAAATTCTCAACAAACAACTTTATGTCATTCCATGGAAAATGTACTATGGTTGGTTGGATTGTCTCAAATGCTTGGGTGACTTCCAACTACAGGTGACACATATATATAGGGAGGTTAATGTAATAATTAACACTCTCTCAAGGCTCGTAGTGAAGGAAGGAGTTTCACTTTGGTCCTTTAAACTGCTTGATGTCTTTTTGTAATTTCACATTTCGACCATTAGAGGGGATGTTTACACCCATATCTACAACTCCCTACTATAATCCTTTTTTTTCTTCTATTTTAACAAATTTGGGGGTTAAGGATCCTCCTGGCATAAACCTTCATTGATTATTTATTTGTTTTTAAAATATTTTTATTTAATTCATTCATTTTAATTTATTAATTTTTAATATTTATTATTTTTTAATATTTATTAATTTTTAATATTAATTCATTAAAAATATTTTTTAAATTTCCATTTTTTAGTATTTATTTATAGTTTTTTATTTATTAATATATAATATTTTTAATATGATTATAATTTATATAATTAATATTTAATCATTTATATTTTAATATTATTGTATTTAAATATTTATACAAATTTTAATTTATTATTTTTTAATATTCATTTATTTAATATTATTTATTCATTTTTAATATTTATTAATATTTATTTTTTAGGAATTTATTCATTTTTTAATATTCATTTATGCATTTTTATTTACCAAAATTTAATATTTTTAAATTGTTTGTAATTTATATAATTAATATTTATTCATTTTTATTTTAATATTTTGTATTTAAATATACACACAATTATTATTTATTTATTTTTTAATTAGTAATTTATTGTAAAAAATTATTTAAGAGAAAATTTTAATATCTTTTGGAATTTATATAATTAAAATATGTCATTTTTAATATTTTTTTAATTTATATAAATAATAATATTTATTTATTTATTTATGATATTTTTTACATATTAGGTGTTTATCAATGTTGAATTTAACACTGATAAAGGGTGTTTGTATCAGTGTTTATCACTAATAAAAAGTTACTTTTATCAATATTTTTTTATTAGTGCTAATAAAAATCTTTAATCCTAACAGACCATGTTGCCCCTCTTTGCACTGTTCAAGCTCTCACAAAACCAAAACTTTTCAGCAATCTTTGTCAAGTTTTTTGGACAAATTTACTCTCAAAACCGAATGTATGTTATTTATAACTTGTTTTTAAGGATTAATTCTAATCTTTCATGAGTTTTTCATGGTTTTTTTAAATATTCTTCCTGAATAAAATGTTGCATATGGCCTAAACTTTTGTTTTTCAAAGTATCACATAAATAAAGAGCATATGGATAAAGAATTATTCTTTTCTCTATCTTTTAATCTATAAAGACTTAAGGATAATGATTTGTTTATTTATCAAAAATTAGTTACGCTTATAATCAGTGTTTTCTAGATCTCTTCAAAAAAAATTATACCACTTTGGGTTAAAAGAGAATAATTTTTAATCGATATAAACTTGACATTTTTGTGTGTATGTGAGTATATTAGAGGATGTAAGGATTGTTATCTTGGGCCTCTTTAAATTTTTTTTGTTCATATGGAATATGTTTAAATTTTTTTATCATTTTTTACTTTGGCATGTCTTACTATTTAGCTTAAATAGAACAAAAAATAAAGTGGAATTAAATCACATTAAATTTTCCTATTCTTTAATTAAATATCCATTTAATATATTAAATATAATTAATTAACCCTCAACTCTAAGAATAATCCTTAATATACCAACTAATATCTTAACTCATATTAATTCTTTGCACACCAACATAAAATTAACCCAAACCATTTATTTATTACAATTTTTTTTATTTATTCAATATTTACTTTTATTTATTAACCTTTAATTAGTTATTAAAAAAATTAATATCATGCTCCAAACAATATATTCTCTTAAATATCCTTTGGATTTTCCATTTCCCTCTATCATGCCGCAAACACAAAAAAAAATCTACCATGAAATATTTTAAAAAAATTCAAAATTCAAAATTTGAGATCATTTACACTTCATAACATTAAATCATTATAAAATAAAAATTAGGAAAATCCAATCCATATCTAAAATAGAATCTTTTACATTTTTCAAGATGAAATGCAGTTTAGTGTGAGTACATAAGGTTTTATTGATTAAATCTTGAAACTATTTATAATTTTAACATACTGATAAATAACTGGTTAAAGTATTCTATATATATATATATATACATATAATTGAACCATCTTAATACTCCCACTGCACTAATTCAATATCTCATTTTTGAACACCTTTAAAATTTTAATAGTTTTAAAATTTAACTTCCACTTACACCATATTTATTAAAATCTTATACATCAATATATGTTAGGTTTAATAGTTCACAAGATAGTAATTTTTTACCAAGTAAAAAATATTGGTTATACTTTAAAATTTATTTTCTATATAAATGAAAGTTTATTCAAACTAGACCAGTTAAGACCATGGTCTAGATGATTCACAAGTTAACTAGTTTTTTATCTTTAAAAAATGAAAATAGACACAAACTTACATAAAAAAATTAAAATTTGAATTTTCTTGAAATATATAAACAAATAAAAAAGATTTATTATTACGATAGTAATAAATTCTTTTTCTTTTTTTATAATAATAAATTTCATTATCTCTATTGATGAATCCATTCAAAAATGGATTGAATTATTATATGTGTCTTCTTGGGATAAAAATATGTTTTATTATACTTTTTATTCTTATACTTATTTATCTACATATGTTTTAACAAGTTGTTGATGGAATAAAAATTTATATCAAATATAACGACTATCAAATTTTGAATGTGATTGTTTTTAGAAAAGGAAGAAAAGTAGTGTTTCAACATGACAATACATTAAATATTAATCTAAAAATTTTAGAATACTTTTATTAAATAAGACATTGCATATTTATTAATTTTTTGTTAAATATGAATATTTTTGAACCAAATGGGAAAAATATGAATAAAAAATGGATGGATGTCAACCATATAACAAAATAGTATGTGGATGAGGTTAAAAGTTTATTAAGTTTGCAACTGAGCATGGAAATGAACCTTCTCAAACATTTGTACATGCTTACATTATTGTTATCCAAAAATATTTTTTCCATATGAGTTGTAAAAACACTTGTTCTTTTAGGGAATAGATCAAAGTTGTAAATATTGGACCAAAGATGGGGAATGACTAAATGTTTCTAGTGACTAGGATAATACAATGGTTTATGAATTTTATAATATGAGTACAATAGTAAATGATGATGTATATTTTATTGAGAAAATGAAAAACATAGTTGAAGATGATCTTTGTGATGATCCAAATCTATTTGAGAAGTTAAAGAGTTATGAAAAGATGTCATTTTATTCTGGTTGTACTAAATATACAACATTTTTAGCCATCCTAAAGCTATATAATTTTAAAACTGGCAATAGATGGAGAAACTCCAATTTTATAGAACAACCTACTCTCTCTAATGCTATGTTACATGAATATAATGAGATTCCTTATCAAACATATGATGCTAAAGGAATGATATATTCAATGGGTATGATCATTAAAAGATTACATTCCTATCCAAATGTTTGTATATTATTTCGTAAAGACCATGAATCACTTAAAATGATTCTCTATGTTTTGTGTGGTTCAATACAAGAAAGATGAATCAAGTTATTTGAAAGTTGTATGATACTTTCAATCATTCCATGGCTTAAATGACTATATGGAAGTGATGAGACCACAATGAAATTAATATGGCACTCGAATATAAGAAATCATTATGGAAAACATCATTACCAATCATTCACTCCTCAATAGAAGACAATTGATTATGAGTGTCTTGAATTTAGAAATAAGACAATAAACCTCCATTTTGTGCTATCTATAGATGGAATGAATCCTTTTGGTGTCCAAAGTATCAATCATAGTACATAGTCAATTATGTTGGTAAATTATAACTTTCCACTGTGGCTATACATGAAACATAAATACATTATGTTGACTCACAATATAGTAGGACCAAAAAAACTTGATAATGATATTGATGTTTATTTGGATCCGTTAATCGATGATCTGAAATCAATGTGTGGTTGATGTGTTATGTTGTATGATTCTCACATAAATAAAGATTTCACGTTCAGATAAATGTCATGTGAGATGATAAATAACTTTTTTTCTTATAGAATTTTTTTAGGATATAGCATTAAAAGAATTTTAGGGTGCCCCATTTGTGATGAAGGAGCACACTCTATTAATTTGAAACATTCCTTTGAGAGAATACTTCTATAAAATAGTAATATTCTATCCCAATGACATAAATACCAATCTTGGAAGCATTACCCTATAATAATTCAGAAGAAGATATAACACCATCTCCATTAAGAGGTGATGTAAATGACATTATCATCATTTTTTGTAAACTCGTTTTGAAAAACTATATAGAAACGAGTTGGAAAATGAGATCAACTTTTTTAATTATCATATTGGAATTGTTTGTATGTTATACATTTTCTTGATGTAATTTATGTAGAGAAAAATACACATGATAGTGTCATTGGAATGTTAGTAAATGAATCAGAAAAAAATAAAACATGGCATTAAGGCTAGGTTGGACATGATTGACATGAGTATAATAGAAACATTGGTGTTATTAAAAGGTGAAAGATGAAATTTTCTTCCTCTAACAACATACTCTATTTTTGGGAAAGAGATATTTTAGTTTTGAAACTTCCTTAATGGTATAAAGGTTCCAAAGGTGTATTCATCAAATATAAAGAATATCATGTCAATGACTTATTTAAAGTTAAATTTCCTAACATCACATTACTATCATGTTTTAATGAAATATTTAATGTCTATGGTTTTATGTTACATTCTACATAAAAATTTATAATACACATTTACCATGATTTTCTCCTTTTTTAAAATCCATATACAGAAATTTTATAGACCTAGTGACATTTTAAACTATAGAAAAGGAAATTACAATCATATTAAGTGAATTTTAGATGTTCTTCCGACCTCCATTCTTTGATATAATGGTTTACTTAATGGTTAACTTGGACATAGAGATCTAACTATGTGGTCCTATACACTATAAATGGATGTACCCCATTGAAAAAGATATAAATATTTTGAAAGGGTATGTAAAAAATCTAAGTCAGACAAATGGTTTTATTATAGAGTGATATATTGTTAATAAATCCATTGAATTTTGTACTAACTACTTGTACGATGTGGATAAAAATGGTCTTCCAATATCTTGTTACAATGAGTGCTATGTGGGTGAAGGAATTTTTGGAAGAGATGTCATCGTAATTACCATTAAAGAATAAGAGAATACTCAACTTTATGATTTATATAACAGTGTATATCTCATAAACTCCCACTAAAGGTACCCCTCCTGGATCGACAATGAAGTATGATAGATAATGATGCCCAAATCCCACCTCCAATAATCCATGAGTTAATGATAAGCTCCAAGGGTATATAATTACACACATGAGAGACATTACCCTCATAAATATTTGAGAAGTAAGAGATAATATGAGAAAAACCACAAAAAAAAATCATGTATATAGTAAATAAACAACAAAATCCCAATACATGAATGTAATGACATACAATTAAAACAACTAAAATAAAAATAAAACAGATCCTTGGTAGTGAACATGAAGCTCAATAGCTCCTGAAAAACTCATCAAACTAGTGATTTATAGCTTGATCACTGACCATCTCATGATTTACTAAAAAAAATAGTTTATGTATATAGGGTAAGAATTAAATATATACTTAGTATAATTCTCCCCAAAACATATTGTACAAAATGTAAAAGAAGCATACTAAATCTCAGTGAGTAAAAAATTACACTAACTCGTCACCTAAATAGGTTTATTATTCTTTTCCCATCCTCACCATGGATCACTCACCAAATAACACACATAAGTATAAACACAATATTAAGAACACACACACACACATAAGTGGGTACCACACAACCACTTTCCCATTGTTTTTTCACTCTCACTCCTTAGCGTCATATGTCATGAGCTCACATGTCACAAATTCACCTAGATAACACACTTGGATGGTACCTGAAGTAGTTTTGACATGACCCTAAGTATTTTATCAAACCTCATGGGATTTTGACTAGCACTTGGGAATAAAAAAAATAGGAGGAATGATTTCACCACAATAAAAACTCAACATGACAAATCAACGGAAAAAAATAATAAATAGTCAGTATTATAAACACTCCTCAAGAGAAAAAGTACCACAAGTAGAAAAATACAGGTCGCAGAAAAGAAATTCAAACAAGGTTGTCATGCTAAACCACTAAAGACATCAACCTATGATCTCCACTAGTCACTGCCAACCCCCAAGGCCCCACAAATCAAGAACATCCACCACATCCAAGTGCTTTCTTTCTTTCCCTAGACCTATCATAACAAAATTTACAAAAACCCAAAGACAAAGTCAGGGTGTGAACAACCTTGCATAGTAGAATTCCACCAATCATTTCATAAGAAGTTTATACCAAGTAAACCATACAGACTCAATTTAAAAAAAAACATGGCATGTAAATTATTTCACAATACATATCAGAAAATGTTTTTCAAAATGTTCAATATCTAGAGAAAATAAGTAAAATAGATCATTTTCATCAAAACATGCATGATAAGAATTTCCATCAAAGTATACATGAGTAAAAAATTTCATAACTTTGTATTGTTTAAATCATTGAAATTATCCATTTTTAATCATATCACCATGGTTAAGAAACCTGGGGATAAGTTTGTACAGGGATTCTCACACATATTGGTGAAGTATGACTCCTAGTGTGCACACATTCCTAGGACCCAAACCTAGTGGAAATAAGAGGAAATATCAAATAATAGACTCCCTAAGCTCAAGTAGTTTTAGTAACATTTTCATTATTAAATAATTTTTATGTAGAGCTAATACATTCCTAGCATGTGTTCTTCCCACCTAACTACCTAGGATCCCATGTGTTTTAAGAAAAATAATCATACAAGGGGAAATAATTCATTTCAATCATTATCAAATAATTTCAAAAAATAAATCATTTCATCAACCCCAAGTTCGAGTTTCAAAAACATGCCATAATATTTCAGAAACCAATGTTAAAAGGTTTTCCATCAAAACTTGTGTCATTCAAAACAACTCGTTCCAATTCAATTTTATAAATCATTTCATGCCGTCATTTCATAAATTATTTCATCAAATTATTATTTTATCTAAAATACATTTTATAGAAATTGATATTTTATTTTAAAATCCATGATCAAAAGAGGTTCAACTCAAACCATTCCCTTTTCAAAAAATTTATCAAAATCTCAAATCACATTGTAGAGTTTTCAATTGATAAGAAAGAATCATGAAATCACCTACCTAAAGAATAAAAAACTAAACACCCAACAAGGGTTCCCCAAACAATGAAGAATAAGAAACTAAAGTAGAAAGAGGATGGATACATAATGATTCCTTTACAAAAACTGAAGGAAAACCAACCTCTAAACCCCTTCCAGCAACCTCTGATAAGAAAGAACAACAACTGAGCCAATAGGAAATGAAATGCCAAGAGAGGAATAGGGAACATCAAAATCCTCCTTCAAGAAAACACTCAATCTGAAATTTGAGTGTAAGGATGGAGAATGGTTGTTTTAATAGTGTAAAAATATGTTAAGAGAAGCATTAAAGTCATCCATTAAGATCAGACAAGGATGGAGTAACCGTCCCAAAAGTTTAGGTGGATGATTGGTTGTTTCAAAAACTGAAGCCCCTACAAAATTCCCTAGGACACGACCTAATGACGAGATCCATGGCATTTTTTCTTGTCCATAACCTCCACTATTCCCTAGTGGATCCTGTGTAAGCCATGGTGGGTAGTGAGACACCCAGCACCACGCCCTGGTGTAAAATCCAAGTTCATTTTAGCATGGAAGATTCACACTGAAGACAGACCACGACCACCGCAGGCCATGGTCCTGGCCATTTTTTACCAAAAGTGACCAAAAAATCTTTTTAAGCATCCAAACACCTCCAAGGATCCGAATACTGAAAATAAAAACTCAAGACTCAAAATAAAACAAAGGACATACCTAAAATAAAAGTCCAGCATGTTACAATTCTCCCTACCATAAATCTTTATGCCCTCACAAAGCCTATAAAAAAGATTCCACAGTGAAGAGGTAAGGATGATACTCTCCCATAAAAGACTCATGATCCCAAGTCTCATGATAATCAGATCCATTCTTCTATAACACCCACACTAAGGGTATAAACATGCCATGAAGAACCTTTTTCTAAGAACTAGTAATCTAAATCAGCTACTCATTCATGGGTAAATTAGGTTCCATATAAAGGCCCCCCTATATCAAGACATTAGACGGATAAAAGATATACTTTTTGAGCTATGATACATGAAATAAGTTATGGATTGATTTCATTTAAGGTGGAAAATACAAACTATACACCAACTTTCCAATCTTCTCAATAACCAAAAATGGTCCTACGTATCTTGGTGTTAACTTTCACTATTTTCAAAGTCATCGGTTACCCAACTGAGGTGAAACTCTCAAAAACACTAGGTCACCAACCAACTCTAATGGGTGATGATGAAAATAAACATAGGATTTATAATGATTTTGTGTCATCACCATCATCTAATGAATCAATTTAATCTTTTTTTCCTCTCTCAAACCAAACTAGGTCCAGCCAGGGATGTTTCACCAATCTCTGACCAAGAAAGTGACTATAAGGTTGGACATACAAGGCCTCAAAGGGTACCATCTTAATGGATTATTAGTAACTATTGTTTTAGGTAAACTCAATCAGTATCAAATGACAATCTCAAGCTCCAATAAATCTTAGAATAAATGAATAGAGCACATCCTTAGGAATATTTATAGCTTATTCCACCTGACCATCTATCTAAGGATGGTATGTCATTCTCAACTTGACATGGGATCCCATTTCCTCTTAAAGGAATCTCTAAAATTATGAATTGAATCAATGAAACCTATCAAAAATGATAATAGATGAAACTCCATGAAATTTGATGATCTACTATATATATAAATCCCCCAAGTCCTCAACATTGGTCATATCACAAATGGGAATAAAGTAATCTGATTTGGTCAGTTGATTAATCACAACCCATATTTCATTATTTCATATAGGTGTATATAGTAACCCAACCATAAATTCCATTGATATCTCATCCCACTTTCAAGTTGACATATGAAGTGGATGAAGCAAGCATGAAGTCTTATGGCACTTGACCTTAATTTTCTGACAAGTATAACAACTATAAATAAAATTAGGAATGTATCATTTCATACATAGCCATTAGAAATGTCACATCATATCATAAAAACATCTTCATGGTGCTAGGGTGTACCACCCACTGGGAATTATGGTGATCCCTCATTAGAGTCTTTATCAAAGGAAAAGGAATGACATACCGGTCTATAAATATAAGACACCCTTAGAAGATAGAGACCATTCACTGATGGTCTCCCCAACATAAATAGAATTACTAAATTCATGGAACTCATCATCAAGCTATTGTTCCAAAATAATTATCTCAATAAGTGAGGAAGTAAACTGAAAAATTGATAAAACAGCATTAGTATCATCCTCTCAGATACCCAAGTGCATGAAAGAAAAGATATCCTTAATATTCCACTCCTCAAATGATTCATTCATAGCCTGGGATATAAGTTTCCTACTTAAAGCATCCACAATGACATTCCCCTCACCGGGAGTGTATGCAATATTGAAGTAAAAGGATTGTAGGTACTCCACCCACTGTCTCTTCCAAAGATTCATGTATTTTTGTGAGATGATATAACTAGAGATTTTTGTGATTAGAGTAGATGATAAACCTTTCTCCGAAAAGGTAATACCACTAACTATTCATTGGTGTGCCAGGACAAGTTGGATGTGGCGGTGTGTTTAGAATATGTTGCGACTTTATCAAATCTATTTTTGTCAACACTTGGGGAACCCCATTTAATTTAAGGTAGAGCTTTGGGAAGTCATACTTGAGGTTAAGTATGCTAATCAGTATAAATAGATGGGGCTTTGGATTGAATGTGACTCTTCAATGGTGGTCAACATTCTCAACAAATGACTTTATGTTTTTCCATGAAAAATATACTTTGACTGGGTGGATTGTCTCAAATGTTTGGATGACTTCTAAATGCATGTAACACACATGTACATGGAGGATAATGCAATAATTAATGCTCTCTCAAGGCTTGCAGTGAAAGAAGGGGTTTCATTTTGGTCCTTTAAAATGCTTGATGACTTTATGTAATTTCACATTTCGACCATCAAAGGGGGTGTTTACACCCACCTCTACAGCTCTCTATTGTAATCATTTTTTTCCATTTTAATAAATTTGTGAGGTGATGATCTTACTCGCCCGCACCTTCATTGATTATTTAGTTATTTATTTAATATTTTTTTTAATTTATTCATTTTTAGTTATTAAATTTTATAAATTTTTTATATTTATTCATTTTTAATTTTTTTTTGTAATTTATTCATTTTTTTATATTTATTTATACATTTTTATTTATTAATACGTAATATTTTTAATATGATTATAATTTATATAATTATTATTTAATCATTTATATTTTAATATTATTATATTTAGATATTTATATAAATTTTAATTTATTATTTTTTAATATTCATTCATTTAATATTATTTATTCATATTTAATATTAATTAATATTTATTTTTTAGGAATTTATTTATTTTTAATATTAATTTAAACATTTTTATTTATCAATTTTTAATATTTTTAATATGTTTGTAAATCATATAATTAATATTTATTCATTTTTTATTTTAATATACTACATATAAATCTACATCTAATTTTTTTTAATCATTTTTTAATTAGTATTTTTTTGAAAATATTTTTTGTATTTAAAATATTTTTTTAATTTATATAATTAATATTTTTTATTTTTAATATTTTTTGTAATTTATATAACTAATATTATTTATATATTCATTTTTTATATTTCTTACATATTAGGTGTTTATCAACGTTAACTTTAACATAAATAAAAGTTGTCTTTATAAGTGCTTATCGCTTTAGCATTGATAAAAGTTAATTTTATTAATGCTTTTAGATTATTACTCATAAAAATCATTCCCTCTTTTAAAATAACCCTAATAGATCGTGTTTCACCTTACATTGTTCAAGCTCTCACAAAACCCAAACTTTGCAGCAGCCTCTATCAAGTTTTTTTTTTGGATGAATTGACCCTCAAAATCGAAGGTATGTTAGTGGTAACTTATTTTTAGGGATTTCTTCTGATCAATCATGTGTTTTTCATGTTTTTTTACTGTTATTCTCAAATGAAATGTTGTGTATGACCCCAACTTCTGTATTTATAAAAATCACCTAAATAAAGATATTGTAAATAAGAAATCAACCTTATATCTATATTTTAATCTATAAAGACCTAATTATAACAATTAATTTATTTATAAAAAATTAGGTACACTTATAATTAGTTTTTTCTAGATCTGTTCAGAAAACATTTCTACCACTAAGGGTTAAAAACGGATAAGTTTTAATGGATATAAACATGGCATGTGTTTGTGTGTGAGAGAGTTTATTAGGGGATGTAGGGATTTTTTTCTATCTTGGGCCTCTTAAAAATTTCATTTTCGTTGTCTATATGGACTATGTTTTAAATTATTTTTCTTTTTTTACTTTGACATGTATCACTATTTGGCTTATGCATAACCAAAAATAAAGTTAAGTATAGGGGATTAATTTATTTCTAAAATTCAATCACATTAAGTTTCCCTATTCTTTAATTAAATATCCATTTAATATATTAAGTATAATTAATTAATCCTTAACTCTAAGAAGAATCCTTAATATACTAACTAATACCTTGATTCATATTAATTCTTCACACACCAGTATAAAATTAACCTGAACTAGTTATTTATTATATTTTTTTATTTATTCAATATTTAATTTTATTTATTAATCTTTAATTAGTTATGAAAACAAATTAATATCACGTTCCAAACAATATATTATCTTAAATATCCTTTAGATTTTCCATTTCCCTCTACCATTCCAAAAATACAAAAAAATCAACCTTAAAATATTAAAAAAAATCAAAAATTTGAAATTTGAGATCAGTCACACTTCATAACATTAAATCATTATAAAATAAAAATTATGATAATCCCAATCCATATCTAAAATTGTATCTTTTGCATTTATCAAGATGAAATGCAATTTAGTGTGAGTACATAAGGTTTTATTGATTAAATCTTGAAACTATTCATAATTTTAACATACTAATAAATAACTGGTTAAAGTATTCTATATATGTTGGGAAAAAATCCCTCAAGGCATCATTGAATCATTTTTGGGTTGGTTGTGTTTGTTGACAAAGAGGGCCTCAATGTTTTGTTTGTTGACAAGGTGGGTTTCTAAGTTCATTTTGTTGAAAAAGGGGGAATCCATGGTGATTTTTTGGGTTCAAGAGATGTTTTTGACAATCCATGATTGAAAAAAGAACCTCGAAAAAGGAATGGATGATATAGATGCAGTATAAAAAGAGCAGATATAAGGTGGCACTGTTTTCCAGTGTTCGCCAAATTTTTGGGCCTAAAAATTAGAAAATGGAGAGATGTGTTTTTGAAAAATGAAGGTGATTGAAATATTGGAGTGGTGTGTTAAATAGAGGAATGGATTTTTTCACGCAAGAGGTGTTTCGAGATCAGAAGCTCAAAAATTAGAAAAGGCATGAGGTGCACAAAATATTGGAGCAGTGTGCAAAATACAGTGTTGCGTGGAAGATGTGTTTTTTGCACTTGAAGAGGATTACATGCTCAAGGAGGATTTTTTACGTAGGGTTTGAGTTTTATTATAAATATGAGGTGACCCCCTGAATCGAAAAAGCTCAAGACTTAAAAAGTATCTAAGCTCTAGCGCGTGAAATTGGAGTATGAAAGGGGGTTGCACGTAAACACTAAGTTTGTGCATAAAAGCGGTGTCTGCATGTAAAGAAAAGGTTGTGCGTAAAAGAAATATTTTGTGCATAAAAAAGTGGTTGTACGTAAAAGAGGTGTTGTGCAAAAAGTGAATTTCGTGTAAAGGTAGGGAATTACGCGCAAGGCTTGGTGAAGGCTACACATAAAAATTGGGGTTGCCCAGTACACCCGGTGTAAAGATAGATTCATCTGCAGGTGAAAGTTGAACATCAACATAGAATCTATCAACAGTTAAAGATGTATATTTCATTAGTAATAATGAAGGGACCTACAAGTCTATAATCTGTGAGTGGATCCCTTCTAAGAGCAGTGAGCAAAGGAAGAGGAATAATGCGACCCTTTCCACCGACAGTGATCCATAGAAAGAGGCAAAGGGAGTGACCCTTGAGAATGCAGTGAGAAGACCCTAAAGCTTTGTAAAGGCAATGAGCCTAGGCATAAAAGATCTAGCCCAAAAAGTGTATTTATGATTGGAACAATCCTTAGTGAAATTGGTACAATGGCACATCGCCATTGTATGCTCCTTGGACGTAGCCCAGTATGAGTGAACCAAGTAAAAATCGATGTGTCCCGTGCATGATTTACTTTTTGTTCATATACTGCTATAGTAGAAAGAGAGAAGTTTGTTTTTTTTAATGAAAGAACAAGATCAAAAGGGGTTGTAGTTTTAATTATTCATACCCTGATTCACTCCCCCTCTCAGGGTGTTTAGCCTAGTGGACCTAACAATATATATATATATACACATATAATTGAACTATCTTAATACTCTCACTATACTAATTCAATATATTAATTTTCAAAACCTTGAAAATTTTAATAATTTAAAATTTTAACTTCCACTTACACCATATTTATTAAAACCTTATAAAACAATATATGTTAGGTTTAATAGTTCACAAGATAGTAATTTTTTTACCAAGTAAAAGGTATTGTTTATACTTTAAAATTTATTTTCTATATAAATGAAAGTTTATTCAAATTGGACCTGTTTGGACCATGGTCTATATGATCCACAAGTTAACTAGTTTTTTATCTTTCAAAAATTAAAATAGATACAAAATTACATAAAAAAATTTAAAATTTGAATGTTCTTGAAATATATATACAAATAAGAAATATTTATTATTACAAGAGTAATAAATTCTTTTTCTTTTTTTATAATAATAAATTTCATTATCTATATTGAAAAATCCATTAAAAATGGACTAAATTATTATATGTGTATTCTTGGGATAAAAATATGTGTTATTATACTTTTTATTCATATAATTATTTATCTTTATATATTTTAACAAGTTTTTGATGGAATACAAATTTATATCAAATATGAAGACTATCAAATTTTGAATGTGATTGTTTTTAAAAAATGAAGCAAAGTAGTGTTTCAACATAATAGTACAATACATATTAATCTAAAAAAATGAGAATACTTTTATTAAATACAATTTTCATATTTATTTATTTTTTTAAATATGTATATTTTTGAACCAAATAGGATGAATATGAATAAAAAAAGGATGGATGTCAGCCATATAACAAAAGAGTATGTGGATGAGGTTAAAAAGTTTATTAAGTTTGTAACTGAGCATGGAAATGAAACTTCTCAAACATTTTTACATGTATACATTATTATTATCCAGGAATAAATTTTCCATATGATTTGGAAAAACACTTGTTCTTTTATGGAAAAGTTCAAAGTTGTAAATATTGGACCAAAGATGGGGAAGGACTAATTGTTTCCAGTGACTAGGATAATACCATGGTTTATGAATTGTCTGATATTAGTACAATCATAAATAATGATGGATATTGTATTGAGAAAATGAAAAAATAGTTGAAGATGATCTTTGTGATTATACAAAGCTGTTTGAGAAGTTAATGAGTTATGAAAAGATGTCATTTTATTCTGGTTGTATTAAATATATAATATTTTTATCCATCCCGAAGCTATATAATTTGAAAAATAGAAATACATAGAGCGACACCAATTTTATAGAACTACCCACTCTCTTTAATGATATGTTACATGAAGATAATGAGATTACTTATCAAACATATGATGCTAAAGGAATTATATATTCAATGGTTATGATCATTGAAATAATACATTCCTATCCAAATGTCTTTATATTATTTCGTAAAGACTATGACACTTAAAACAATTCCCTAAGTTTGGTGTGGTTCGATACGAGAAAGAAAACTCAAGTTATTTGAAATTTGTATGATACTTTCAATCATTACATGGTTTAAATGACTATATAGAAGTGATGAGACCGCAATTCCATTATCATGGCACCCGAATATAATAAATCAAGATGGAAAACATCATCAACCAATATGCACTCCTCAATGGAAGAAAATTGATTATAATTATCTTGAATTTGGAAATAAGGCAATAAAACTCCATTTTGTGCTATCTATAGATGGAATGAATTATTTTGGTGTCCAAAGTAGTATTCATAGTACATAGTCAATTATGTTGGTAAATTATAACTTTCCACTATGTTTATACATGAAACATAAATACATTATGTTGAATCAAATTATATCAAGACAAAAACAAATTGGTAATGATATTGATGTTTATTTGGATACATCAATCGATGATCTGAAATCAATGTGTGGTTTATGTGTTATGTTGTATGATTCTCACATAAATGAATATTTCATATTGAGTGAAATGTTGTTTGAGATGATAAATAACTTTTTTTCTTATAGATTTGTTTTAGGATATAGCAATAAAAGAATATTAGGGTGTCTCATTTGTGATGAAGGTACACACTCTATTAATTTGAAACATTCCTTGAATACAATACTTCTAGGACATAGTAAAATTCTATCCCAATGACATAAATACCAATCTTGGAAAGAATTACCCTATAATAATTCAGAAGAAGATATAACACCTTCTCCATTAAGAGGTGATGTAAAGGACCTTGTCATCATTTCTGTAAACCCCTTTTGAAAAACCTTATTGAAACGAGTTGGAAAAAGAGATAATTTTTTTTAATTATTATATTGGAATTGTTTTTATGTTATACATTTTCTTGATGTCATTTATATAGAGAAAATTACATGTGATAGTGTCATTGTAATGTTAGTAAATGCATCAGAAAAAAAAAATGTCATCAAAGCTAGGTTGGAAATGATTTACATGGGTATAAGAGAAACATTGGTGTTACTGAAGGGTGAAAGATGAAATTTTCTTCCTCAAACAACATACCCTATTTCCAAGAAAGAGAGATTTTAGTTTTCAATCTTCCTTAATGGTGTAAAGGTTCCAAAAGGTTATTCATCAAATATCAAGAATATCATGTCAATGAATGATTTAATGTTAAATTTCCTAATACCACATGAATATCACGTTTTAATGAAATATTTAATGTCTACGATTTTACATTTCATTCTACCTAAAAATTTATAATACACATTTACTAATATTTTCTTCTTTTTTCAAATCCATGTGGAGAAAGTTTATTGACCTAGTGACATTTTAAACTATAGAAAAGAAAATTAAGATCACATTAAGAGAATTATAGATGTTCTTCCCATATCCATTCTTTGATATAATGGTTTAATTGATGGTTCACTTGGATAGAGAGATCAAACTATGTGTTCTTGTACACTATAAATGGATGTACCCCATTGAATGGGATATAAAGATATTAAAATGGTAAGTAAAAAATCTAAGTCAGACAAAAGGTTTTATTATAGAGTGATATATTGTGAAGAAATCCATTTAATTTTGTACTAAGTACCTGTATGATGTGGATAAAAATGGTATTACAATATATTGTTATAGTGAGTTCCATGTGGGTGAAGGAATTTATGGAAGATATGTCATCATAATTGCCATTACATAATGAGAGAAGACTTACCTTTATGATTTATATAATAGTATATATCTCATGAACTCCCACCAAAGGTACTCCTCCTAGGTCGGCAATGAAGTATGAGAGATAATGATTCCCAAAGCCCGCCTTCAATAGGCCAAGAGTTAATGATAAGATCCAAGGGTATATAATTACACACATGTGAGCCATTACCCTCATAAAGATTTGAGAAGTAAGAGATAAGATGAGAACAACCACCAAAAAAATCATGAATATAGTAAATAAATAATAAATCTTAATACATGAATATAATGACATATAATTAAAAAAAACTAAAAAATACTAAAAAATATCCTTGACAGCAACCACGAAGCTCCAACAGCTCCTAAAAAACTCATCAAACTAGTGATTTCTAGCTTGATCACTAACCATCTCATGCTATCCTGAAAAATAATTTATATATATAGGGTAATAATAACATATATACTCAGTAGAATCCTCCCTAAAACATCTTGTACAAAATGTAAAAGAAGCATACTAAATCACAGTGAGTAAAAAAACGAAACTAACTCGTCACCAAAATAGGTTTACTATTCTTTTCTCATCCTCACCATGGATCACTCACCAAATAACACACATAAGTATAAATAAAATATTAAGAATACACACACACAGAAGTGGGTACCACACAACCACTTTCCCATTTTTTTTCACTCGCACTCCTTAGCATCATATGTCATCAGCTCCCATGTCACGAACTGACCTAGATAACCCACCTCGACGGTACCCAAATCAGTTATGACATGACCATAAGTATATTATTGATCCTCACGGGATATTGACTAGAACTTGAGAATAAAAAAACATTAGGAATGATTTTACTATAAGAAAAACTCATCATGACAAAGCAGTGGAAAAATAATAATAAACAGTCAGTATTCTAAACACTCTTTCAGAGAAAAGTACCACAAGTAGAAAAATATAGGTCTCATAAAAGAAATTCAAGCAAGTTTGTCATGTCAAACCACAAAAGACATCAACCCAAGATCTCCACCAGTCACTACCAACTCCCAAGGACCCACAAATCAAGAACATCCACCACGTCCAAGTGTTTTCTTTCTTTCCCTAGACCCGTCATCAAGAAATCTACAAAAACTAGAAGATAAAGGTAAGGTGTGAACAACCTTGCCTAGTATAATTCCACCAATCATTTCGTAATTAGTTTATACCAAGTAATCCATATATACTCAATTTTTTTAAAAAAAATGGAATGTAAGTTATTTCACAATACATATCAAAAAATGTTTCTTAAAATGTTAAATCTCTAGATAAAAATAATTAAAATAGATCATTGTCATCAAAACATGCAAAATATGAATTTCCATCAAGGTAGACACGATTAAAACATTTCATAACTTTGGAATGTTTAAATCATTGAAAGTATCCATTTTTAATCATAGCACCATGGTTAACCCAAGGATAATTTTGTATAGGGATTCTCACACATCTTGGTGAAGTATGACTCCTAGTGTGCACACATTCCTAGGTCCCAAACCTAGGGGAAATAAGAAGAAACCCCAAAGAATAGACTCCCTAACCTCAAGTAGTTTTAGTAACATTTTCATTATTAAATCATTTTTAGGTAGAGCTAATACATTCCTAGCATGTTTTCTTCCCACCAAACTACCTATGATTCCATGTGTTTTAAGGAAAACAATCATACAAGGGTAAATCATTCATTTCAACCATTATCAAATCATTTCAAACAATCAATCATTTCATCAACCCCGAGTTTGAGTTTCAAAAACATAACATCACATTTTAAAAACCAATGTTAAAATGTTTTTCATCAAAACTCATGTCATTCAAAACATCCCATTCCATTTCAATTTCATAAATAATTTCATGCTATCATTTCATAAACTCTTTCATCAAATCATTATTTTATCTCAAATTCATTTTACATAAATCAATATTTTATTTTAAAATCCATGATCAAAAGTGGTTCAACTCAAACCATTCCCTTTTCAAAATGTTTATCAAAATCTCAAATCACACTGTAGAGTTTACAATTGATAGGAATTCATCAAGAAATCACCTACCTAAAGAATGAAAAACCAAACACCCAACAAGGGTTCCTAAAACAATGAAGAAGAAGAAACTATATTAGCAATAGGAGGGATACATAACTATTATTGTACAAAATATAAAGGAAAACCAACCTCTAAACCCCTTCCAGTTACCTCCTATAAGAACGAACAACAATTGAGCCAAGAGAAAATGAAACACCAAGATAGGAAGAGGGAACATCAAAATCCTCCTTCAAGAACACACTCAATCTGAAATTTGAGTGTAAGGATGGAAAATGGTTGTTTTAATAGAGGAAAAAATGTTAAGATAAGCATTAAAGTCATCCATTAAGATCACACAAGGCTAGAGTAATTGTGCCAAAAGTTTAGGTGGCTAATTGGTTGTTTCAAAAATTGAAACCCCTATAAAATTCCCTAGGCCATGCCCTGATGATGATATCTAGGGTGTTTTCACTTGGACATGACCTCTACCATGCCCTAGTAGAGCCTATGTAATATGTGGTGGGTAGTGAGACACCCAGCACCACACCCTAGTGTAAAATTCAAGTCCGTTTTAGTCTGGCCAATTCACACTAAAGATAGACCACAACCACCCCAGACTGTGGTCTTGTCCATTTCACACCAAAAGTGACCAAAAACTATTTTTAAGAATCCAAAAACCTCTAGGGATCCTAATACTAAAAATAAAAACTCAAGGCTCAAAATAAAACAAAGAAAATACCTGAAATAAAAGGCAAGTATGTGACAATTCTCCCCACCATAAAGCTTTATACCCTTATAAATCCTATAAAAAAGATTCTATAGTGAAGAGGTAAGGTCACTACTCTCCCATCAACGACTCATGCTCACAAGTCTCATGAGAATCAGAACCATTATTTTATAACACCCACACCAAGTGTATAGAAATTCCATGAAGAATATTTGTCTAAGAACTGGTCATCTGAATCAGCTACTCATTCATGGATAAATCAGGTTCCACATAAAGGTCACCCTATATCAAGACATTATATGGATCAAAGAGATACTTTTTGAGCTATGATACATAAAAAATAAGTTATGTATTGATTTAATTTGAGGTTGAAAATCCAAATAGTATACCACATTTCCAATATACTAAATAACCACAAATGGTCCCACATATCTTGGTGTTAACTTTTCCTATTTTCAAAGTCATTAGTTACCCAACCGAGGTGAAACTCTCAAAAACACCAGGTCACCAACCAACTATAATGGGTGATGATGAAAATAAAAATAGTATTTATAATGATTTTGTGTCATCACCATTCTCTAATGAATCAATTTAATCTTTTTTTCCTCTCTCGGACCAAACTAGGTCCAACCAGGGATGTTTCACCAATCTATGACCAAGAATGTGACTATAAGGTCAGACATACATGGTCTCAAAGGGTACCATATTGATGGATTATTAGTAACTATTATTTTAGGTAAACTCTACTGGTATTAAATGATAATTCCAGGCTCCACTAAAGTTTAGAACGAAAGAATAGAGCATATCCTTAAGAATATTTATAGCTCATTTCACCTAACCATCTGTCTGAGGATGGTATGTCATGCTCAACTTGACCTGGGATCCCATTTACTCTTAGAGGCATCTCCAAAACTAATAAGTGAATCAATGATGCCTATAAGAAATGATAATAGATTAAACTCCATGTAATCTGATGATCTCCTACAGATACAAATCCCCCAAGTCCTCAACTTTGGTCATATCACAAATGGGAATAAAATAATATTATTTGGTTAGTCGGTTAATCACTACCCATATTACATTACTTCTTATAGGTGTACACAATAACCTAACCATAAAGTCCATTTATATCCCATCTCACTTCCCAGTCGGAACATGAAGGGGATGAAGAAAGCCTGAAGGCTTTTGATGCTTGACCTTAATTTGCTGACAAGTATAACAACTAGAAATAAAATTAGCAATGTATCATTTCATACCTAGCCATTATAAATTCCACATCATATCATAAAACATATTCATGGTGCTAGGGTGTACCACCCACTGGGAATTATGGTGATCCCCTATCAGAGTATTCCTCAAAGGCAAAGGAATGATACCATTCTATAAATATAAAACACCCTCAGAAGATAGAGACCATTCACTGATGGTCTCCCCACCATAAATAGAACCATTAAATTCATGGAACTCACCATCAAGCTATTGTTCCCAAATAATTATCTCAGTAATTGAGTAAGTAAACTGAAAACTTGATAAAACAAACTCATTCTCATCCTCTTGGACACCCAAGTGCATACGAGAAAATAGATCCCTCATATTCCACTCCTAAAATGATTCATTCATGGATTGAGATAGAATTTTCCTACTTAAATCATCCACAGTGACATTTCCCTCACTAGGAGTGTATGCAATGTTGAAGTCAAAGTATTGGAGGTACTCCACCCACCGTCTCTACTAAAGATTCATGTATTTTTGTGAGAATATATAACTAGAGATTTTGTGATTAGAGTAGATGATAAAACTTTCTCCGAAAAGATAATACCACCAACTCTCCATTGGTGTACTAGGACAAGATGGATATGGGGGTGTGTTTATAATATGTTGCGACTTTATCAAAGATCTTTTTGTCAACACTTGGGGAACCCCATTGAATTTAAGGTGGAGCTTTGGGAAGTCATACTTGAGGTTAAGTATGCTAAGCATTATGAATAGATGAGGCTTTGGATTTAAAGTGACTCTTCAATGGTTGTCGATATTCTAAACAAAGAATTTATGTTCTTCCATGGAAAATATACTCTGACTGGGTGGATTATCTTGAATGTTTGGGTGACTTCTAATTGCAAGTTACACACATGTACAGGGAGGCTAATGCAATAATTAATGCTCTCTCAAGGCTTCAAGTGAAGGAAGAGGTTTCACTTTGGTCATTTAAAATTCTTGATGACTTTATGAAATTTTACATTTCGGCCATCAGAGGGGATGTTTACACCCACCTCTACAGCTCTCTATTGTAATCATTTTTTTCTATTTTAATAAATTTGGGGGGGGGTGATGATCTTACACGTCCGCACCTTCATTGATTATTATTTTTTTTTAATATTTTTGTAATTTATTCATTTTTAATTATTAAATTTTAGTAATTTTTAATATTTATTTATTTCTAATATTTTTATAATTTATTAATTTTTTAATATTTATTTATACAATTTTATTTATTAATATGTAATATTTTTAATATGATTGTAATTTATATACTTATTATTTAATCATTTATATTTTAATAGTATTGTATTTAAATCATTATATAAATTTTAATTTATTCTTTTTAATATTCATTCATTTAATATTATTTATTCATTTTTAATATTAATTAATATTTATTTTTTAGGAATTTATTCATTTTTTAATATTAATTTAAACATTTTTATTTATCAAATTTTAATATTTTTAATATGTTTTTAAATCATTTAATTAATATTTATTCATTTTTATTTTAATATTTTGCATATAAATCTATATGCAATTATTATTTAATCATTTTTTAATTATTAATTTTTTTATAAATATTTGTTTTATTTAAAATATTTTTTTTGTAATTTATATAGTTAATATATTTCATTTTCAATATTTTTTGTAATTTATAAAACTAATATTATTTTTATATTCATTTTTTATATTTCTTACATATTAAGTGTTTATCAATGTTAACTTTAACAATGATAAAAGCTGCCCGTTTCAGCGCTTATCACATTAGTGATGATAAAAGTTACTTTTATTAATTCTTTTAGATTATTGCTGATAAAAACCATTCCCTATTTTAAAAGAACCCTAACAGTTCGTGTTGCTCCTTCCATTTTTCAAGCTCTCACAAAAACCCAAAATTTCTAGCAACCTTTGTCAATTTTTTTTGGATGAATTGACCCTCAAAACCGAAGGTATGCTAGTGGTAACCTATTTTTATGGATTTCTTCTGATCTTTCATGAGTTTCTCAGGTTTTTTTACTATTATTCCCGAATGAAATGTTTTGTATGACCCCAACATTTTTATTTAAAAAAATCACCTAAATAAAGACCTTGTGAATAAGAAATCAACCTTTTATCTATATTTTAATCTATAATGACCTAAGGATAACAATTTGTTTATTTATCAAAAATTAAGTACACTTATAATTGGTTTTTTATAGATCTATTCAAAAAATAATTCTACCACTTTGGGTTAAAAACGAAGAAGTTTTAATGGGTATAAACTTGACATGTGTGTGTGAGAGAGTTTATTAGTGGATGTAGGGATTTTTTTATCCTAGGTCACTTTAAAATTTCATTTTTGTTGTCCATATGGACTATGTTTTAAATTATTTTTCCTTTTTTACTTTGTCATGTCTCACTATTTTACTTATACAAAACCAAAAATAAAGTGAAATACAGGGTGTTTAATTTATTTCTAAAATTAAATCACATTAAATTTATCTATTCTTTAATTAAATATCCATTTAATATATGAATCATAACTAATTAAACCTTTAATCTAAGAAGAATCCTTAATATACCAAATAATACCTCGATTCATATTAATTATTTGCACACCAACATAAAATTAAAATGGACTAGTTATTTATTATATATTTTTTTATTTATTAAATACTTAATTTTATTTATTAACCTTTAATTAGTTATGAAAAAAAATTAAAATCACATTCCAAACAATATATTCTCCTAAATATTCTTTATATTTTACATTTCCCTCTATCATTCCACAAATAAAAAAAATAAACCTTAAAATATTAAAAAAATCAAAATTTCAAAATTTGAGACCAGTTACACTTCATAACATTAAGTCATTATAAAATAAAAATTAGGATAATCCAAATCTATATATCAAATTTTATTTTTACATTTCTCAAGATTAAATGCAGTTTAGTGTGAGTACATAAGGTTTTATTGATTAAATCTTGAAACTATTCATGATTTTAACATACTGATAAATAACTGGTTAAAGTATTATATATATATATACATACATATAATTGAACTATCATAAAACTCTTATTGTACTAATTCAAGATATGAATTTTGAACACCATGAAAATTTTAATAATTTTAAAATTTAACTTTCATTTACACCATATCTATTAAAACCTTATACATAAATATATGTTAGGTTTAATAGTTCATAAGATAGTAATTTTTTAGCAAGTAAAAAATATTGGTTATACTTTAAAATTTACATTCTATATAAATGAAAGTTTATTCAAAATAGATCTGTTAAGACAATGGTCTATATGATCTACAAGTTAACTAGTCTCGTATCTTTTAAAAAATAAAATAGATAACAACTTACATAAAAAAATTAAATTTTGAATGTTCTTGAAATATTTAAATAAATAAAAAAGATTTATTATTTTGATAGTAATAAATTATTTTCTTGATATAATAATAAATTTCATTATCTCTATTGATGAATAAATTCAAAAATTAGAATTAATTGTTAAATGTGTCTTCTTGGGATAAAAAATATGCATTATTATACTTTTTATTCATATAATTATTTATCTTCATATGTTCTAACAAGTTGTTGATGGAATAAAAATTTATGTCAAATATAAGGAATATTGAATTTTGAATGTGATTTTATTTAGAAAAGGAAGAAAAGTAGTATTTCAACATCATAATTCATTTCATATTAATCTAAAAATTTGAGAACACTTTTATTAAATACAAGTTTTCATATTTATTGATTTTTTTTGTTAAATATGAATATTTTTTAACTAAATAGGATGGATATGAGTATAAAATGGATAGATGTAAACTATATAACAAAAGAGTATGTGTATGGGGTTAATAAGTTTATTAAGTTTTCAATTAATCATGGAGATGAACCTTATAAAACATTTTTACCTATTTACATTGTTTTTATCCAAGAATTTTTTTTCCAGATGAGTTAGAAAAACACTTGTTCTTTCATTAAATAGATCAAAGTTATAAATATTGGACTAAATAATAGGAAGAGATAAATGTTTCTAGTGACTAGGATAATACTATGGTTTATGGATTGTCTGATATGAGTACAGCCATAAAAAATTATAAACATTGTGTTAAGAAAATGACAAAAATAGTTGAATATGATCTTTATGATTATCCAAATCTATTTGAGAAGTTAAAGAGTTATAAAAATATGTCATTTTATTTCGGTTTTACTAAAAATGCAATATTTTTAATAGTCCCAAATCTATATAATTTGAAAGCTGGCAATAGATTGAGTGACACCAACTTTATATAACTACCTTCTCTCTTGAATGATATGTTACCAGAAGATAATGGGATTCCTTATCGAACATATGATGCTAAAGGAATGATATATTCAATGGGTAGATCTCTGAAATAATACATTCCTTGTCAAATTTAGGCATATTATTTCATAAAGACCATGAATCACTTTAAAATATTCCCTAAGTTTGGTGTGGTTTGATACAAGAAAGACGAATCAAGTTATTTGAATGTTGTATGATACTTTCAATCATTCCATGGTTTAAATGACTATATGTAAGTGATGATACATCAATGAAATTAACGTGGCACCCGAATATAAGAAATCATGATGGAAAACTTCACCACCCATCATTCACTCCTCAGTGAAAGAAAATTGATTATGAGTATCCTAAATTTGGAAACAAGACAATAAACCTCTATCTTATGCTATCTATAGATGGAATGAATCCTTTTGGTGTACAAAGTAGAACTCATAGTACATAGTCGATTATGTTGGTAAATTATAAATTTACACTATGTTTATACATGAAACATAAATACATTATGTTGAATCACATTATATTAGGACCAAAACAACATGATAATGATATTGATGTTTATTTGGATCCATTAATTGATGATCTAAAATCAATGTGTGGTTGATGTGTTATGTTACATGATGCTCACATAAATGAAGATTTGACTTTGGGAGGAATGTTTTTTGAGAAGAGAAATAACTTTTTTTATTATATAAATTTGTTAGGATATAGCATTAAAATAATTTTAGGGTGTCCCATTTGTGATGATGTTGCACACTCAATTAATTTGAAACATTCCTTAAAGATGGTACTTCTAGGACATAGTAAATATCTACCCCAATGACATAAATACCAATCTTAGGAAGCATTATCCTATAATAATTCAAAAGAAGGTATAACACCTTCTCCATTAAGAGGTGATGAATATTTTGGGAAAGTAAAGGATATTTTCATCATTTTTTATAAACCCTTTTTGAAAAACCTTAGAGAAACGAGTTAGAAAAAGAGATAAGTTTTTTTAATTATCATATTGGAATTGTTTGTATGTTATAAATTTTCTTGATGTCATGTATGTAACAAACATGTGATTGTGTCATTGGAATGTTAGAAAATGCACCCAAAAAAATGGAATTAAGGCTTGGTTGGACATGAATCACATGGCTATAATATAAAATTTGGTGTTAGTGAAGGGTTAAAGATAAACTTTTATTCCTCTAACGATATACCCTATTTACATTCAAGAGAGATTTTAGTTTTTAAAATTTTTTAATGGTGTAAAGGTTCTAATTGGGTTTTCATCAAATATGAAGAACATCATGTTGATGACTGATTTAAAGTTAAAGTTCCTAACATCACATGATTATCTTATTTTAATGAAAGATTTAATGATTTTTGTTTTAAATTGCATTCTATATAAAAACTTCTAACACACATTAACTGATATTTTTTTTCAAAGATATATGCAAAAACTTTATAGATCTGGTGACATTTCAAACTATAGAAAAGGGAATTAGAATCATATTAAGTGGATTTTAGATGTTCTTATCATCACCATTATTTGATAAAATGGTTTACTTGATGTTTAAATTGTATATAGAGATCTAACTATGTGGTCTTGTACAATATAAATGGATGTACCCCATTGAATGGTATGTAATGATTTTTAAAGGGCATATAAAAAATCTAATTCAGACAAAAGGTTTTATTATAGAGTGATACATTGTTAATAAATCAATTGATTTTTTTACTAACTACTTGTATTATGTGGATAAAAATGGTATTCCAATATCTTGTTATAGTGAGTTCCATGTGGTTTAAGGAATTTTTGGAAGAGATTTCGTCATAATTACAATTACAGAATGAGAGTAGGCTCACCTTTATGATTTATATAACAGTATAGATCTTAGGACCTTCCCCCAAAGGTACCCCTACTAGGTTAACAATGAATTATGAAAGATAATGATTCCTAATTCCCACCTCCAATAGGCCACAAGTTAACAAAAAGCACAAAGGGTATATAATTACACACATGAGAGACATTACCCTCATAAAGATTTGAGAAGTAAGATATAAGATTAGAACAACCACCAAAAAAAGTATGCATATAGTAAATAAATAATAAATCCCAATATATGAATGTAATTACATATAATTAAACTAAAAAAATACTAAAACAAATCCTTAGTAGTGACAAAGAAGCTATAATAGCTCCTAAACGACTCGTCAAACTAGTAATATCCATCTCAATCACTGACCAACTCATGTTATCCTGAAAAATAGTTTATATATATAGGGTAATCATAACATATATACTCAATAGGACCCTCCCTAAAATATCTTTTACAAAAATTTGAAATAAGAATACTAAATCCTAGTGAGTAAACAAATGAAACTAACTCGTCACCTAAATAGGTTTACTATTATTTTTACAACCTCACCATGGATCACTCAACAAATAAAGTACATAATTATAAAAACAATATTGAGAACACACACACATAAGTGGTTACTCTACAACCACTTTCCCACTATTTTTTCACTCTCAATCCTCAGTGTCGTATTTCATGACTCCCATGTCACAAACTTATAGGTTCCAAGTGCAGTGGAAGAACATGATGGGCATGTACCCAACTTTTCAAATTTCCATGATCGATGATTAATCCAGGATCAATATGATGATAAATGCCAGTATCCACAGAATTGAGTCAAAGATAAAATAAAAAGAAGATAAACTGGAACAAAGAAGAGAGGATCGACATATTTTTTTTATAATTAATTAAATCAAATTAAAGAATTACCTCCAAGGTGATTATTTCTTTGTTGATGTGTTCGGCCATGGGTCTAAGGTGTGGCTTCGTTGTGATGTAGAATCCAAGGATAGGATTCCTCTCGCAGTGATCTACATGTGCTCTGTGTATCTCTGAGCATTGTCGAAGGAGTCTCTGGGTGCTGGCATGAAAGATCATTTCACTTGTGATGTATGACTTTGATCGCCTTGAGAATCGCTTTCAAAGTGTTCTCCTAGATCCAGTGTAGGAGGATCTCTCTCATTCTTGAGATAATTCTTGGAGAGGGAAGAGTTCTCTATACTCGAGAGCTTTTCTCCAAGAATGTTGTGCACACAACCATTGGTTAGCCTTTGGAATGACCCCTTGGCTAATTTAGAGAATTATAACATAACGAAGAATTTAATTCACCTATTAATAATAAATAATTATCACAAGTGTCATTACTTAATTTATTATTCCATGTTAAACCCCATGTCAAATAATAATAGAAATGATACTATTTCCATGACATGTGCTTAACTTGAATTTTAAATTTAAATATTATTTAACCAAATAATATTTAATATTATTTCTCACCGGACCCATAACTTGGTCCGCTAATCCTCCTCAATATTTACCGAGCTTTGAATAATGACTATTTATTTATTAAATAAATATAATTTCATTATTTGTCGATAAATAAATATTCCATCTGTAATATATTCTCTCGAATAACTAGCGATGAAATAAATGCAATCAGGTATACTTGAATAATTATTAAACCATAACTGGGAATAATATTTATTCAACTTGATAAATAAATAAATTATTTAACTGAGATATTGGCTACACTTAGTGTGTGAACCTATAGGCCTCTTTCTCATTGGCATTAGGCGGGGTTTCTTAAAGTCCAAGATTATTGTCTAGCAATGGGTCAAGGAACCCAAGAGAATGAAGTTGATGTCACAATGACATGCCACCTCATATGAACGCTTAACATATAATATAATCCCTTTGTCCCAATATCTCAAATCAAGAGGGTTGCATGCAAGTTCCATCAACCCATGTGCTCCATTTCCCATTCTTTTACTTCTTATAATTAAACATTCCTAGAGAAAACCATGGACATAGATTTAGTTAGGATATATCATTTCCATCAAAGGGCCTGAGATATCTACTTCTATAGAAGTGAAAAATTCTTTCTCGTATTATTCATTAATGTAGTATTACTCATGATACACCTAACATATCCTACCTCACTGCGAACATCTATCATTACAATTTTATTCAATACATCTAAGTGTGTGAGTTATAATACCCATTAATAATAATCTTAAATTCTAAGGACCAATACACAAGTCCCCAGATAGGAACATCCAATGAAACTTATGAATGTGGATTTACTACTGGCGGGTCTTGTTCTCATAATATCCTCCTAGATATTACCAAGGTCACACACCATGAGAAGTTTCCTAAAAGTTTCATGAGTCCCCAACCTGATATCCTGTATCATTTGTGTCCCTTAAAATTATATCATCTGACTATAGAACATATATTCAAGAATAATGTCATGGCACTTCTGGGTTCTCATCATAGTAGGGATCTTCTATGACCTTTTAGTGAGACATATATTCTTAGGAAATTATCACATAATATGTCATGCATAAGAACAATCATGATGTGATAAGGATTTTATTAATATTAATCCAATGAATATAGATTTATCATAAAGTACAAAAAAAATTGGTTTCTAGGACACCAACTCCAATAGATTCCCACTTTCAGTAGAGCCAACTGCTAACAACCTTCAGTCCTCTAGCTCTCACATGATATTCATGCTTCTGTTGAGATAGGCCTTTAGTCAAGGGGTCCTTCTCGTTCTCTTTTTTGGACACTCAGCTCACTACAACTTCACCCCTTTGATAGAAATCCCTCAAGAGGTGATACTTTTAGAGTATGTGTTTTGTCTATTGATGTGACCTTGGATCCTTTGCAAGATCCACCATTGTAGTATTATCACAATAAAATATAATGGGATCCTTACTACTAGGTACTGCATCAAGATCCTGAACAAATTTTCGAATACAAATGGATTTCTTGGCTACATCATAAGACGCTATATATTCGAACTCTACTGTAGAATCAATGATAACTGGATTCTTTGAACTCTTCCAGCTCACAAATCCTTTTTTGAGACAGAAAACATATCCTAATTGCAACTTCAGATCATTCTGATCTGTATGAAAATCAGCATCAACTACCCTTTGACGAAAAGATCCTCATCTCCTCCATACACCAGAAACATATCATTAGTTCTTCTCAGATACTTATGGATAGTCTTGACATTTGTCCAATGTTGTTCTCCTATATCTACTTGATATCTTCCTACCATGCTCAGTTCATAGGAAACATCAAGTTTGGTACATAATATGGCATACATGATAGATCTTATTGCTGAAGCATATGGAATCTTACTCATCATATCTTTCTCATGTTGTATCTGGGGACACATTTTCTTGAAAATATGGATACCATGTGACACTGGAAGAAATACCATCTTGGATTATTTCATACGAAGTCTCTTTAGTATCTGGTCAATGTATGTACTTTGACTTATTCCAAGTATCCTCTTGGATCTATCACGAATGATATCGATCCCTAGAATGTAGGCTTCTTTTCCTAAGTCCTTCGTGGAGAAGCACTTGTTCAACTAGTCCTTGACTTACTACAAGACTGGTATGTCGTTTCCAATAAGAAACATGTCGTCAACATAAACTACTAGGATAATGACCACAATACCATTAATATGCTTGTAAACACATGTCTTGTATTCATTCTTATTGAAACCAAATTCTCTTATGGCTTCATCGAATCGAATGTTCCATGACCTGGATGCTTGTTTTAATCTATAAATGGATCTTTGCAACTTGAATACCCTTTTAGCATCACTTGGTGTCACAAACCCTTCTGTTTGTGTCATATAGACATCTTCCTAAAATTTCTCATTAAGGAATGTAGTTTTGACATCCATATGCCAAATCTCATAGTCATGGGAAGCTATTATGGAAAGTATGATTCTTATGTATTTAAGCATGAAAACTGGTGAAAAGGTTTCATCATAGTCAATTCCTTGATGCTGTTTAAAACCCTTAGCCACTACCCTTTCTTTATAGGTACTAACTTGACCATACATGTCCAGTTTCTTCTTTAATACCCATTTACACCCAATAGGATTTACATCAACTCATGCATCGACCGGAACCCATACTTAGTTCTCATACATGGAATATATCTCAAAATTCATAGCTTCTTTCCATTTTGCATCTTTTGAGCTCTCTACTACTTCCTTGTAGGAGATAGGTTCATCATTTTCCAACAATAATGAGTCACTATCCTTAGTGATAAGGAAACCATATCTCTCTAGTTCCATTACCTCTCTTATACTCCTACGCAGTACTTGTGTTTTAGGAACTACCTATTCCATGGGGACCTATGGAACTTGTTCTTGTACCAACTTTTGTGTATCTTGATCATCTACTTTATCAAAGTCAATCTTTTTCCCACTATCCTTTTTGAGGATGTGATCCCTCTCAAGAAATAAGGCTTATCTGGAAACAATCACTTTCTTGTTCGAGGGGTTGTATAGGTAGTATCCATTTGTTTCTTTGGGATACCCTATAAAGATACACTTCATACCCTGGGGTTCTAGTTTGTTTCTTGTTAAAGCCTTAACAAACGCCTCGCATCCCCATACACGTGTATGCAAAAAAGTGGGTTTCTTTCCACTTCATAGCTTAAAGGGAATCCCATTTTCCACCTTAGTTGTACTTGGTTTAATGTGTTTGTTATAGTTTACAATTAATATACCCAAAAGAATAATGGAAGATATGCACAACTCATCGTCAATCTTACCATGTCCAACAAGGTACGGTTCCTCCTTTCACTAACACCATTCCACTGTGGTGTATAAGGTGGAGTTAGTTAAGATATAATCTCAGACTCCTGTAAAAGGTTTATGAACTCTTTGTTAAGATATTCTCCACCTTAATCTGATCAAAGATTATTTATCTTCTTACCAAGATGATTATCTAATTCATTCTTGAACTCCTTGAATTTCTCAAAGGACTCAGACTTATACCTCATTAAGTAGATATAGCCATATCTACTCAAGTCATCAATAAAAGTAATGAAGTAAGAATATCCACCTCTAGCTTCTACTAGAAATGGTCCACACACATCAGTGTGTACTAATCCTAAAAGATCTATGGACCTTTCACCCTATCCACCAAATGGTGGTTTGGTCATTTTCTCTTGTAAACAAGAGTGACATCTATGAAGTGGTTTTAGCTTAGAAGAGTCTAAATAACCATCTTGACAAAGCTTTTTCCAACACTTCTCATTTACATTACCAAGGCAGTGATGCCACAACTGGGTGTTGTACGAGTCATGTGAACTTGGTCTGTTATCAATTTCCAACACCTGATTATCGTAATTTAATACATACATATCGCTATTTAAATGTTCCATACCATAACATATGTTGTACTTATGAAATTAACAATATTTATTTCTGAACTTGAAAATAAATCCATACGTATCTAAACTTGATACAGAAATTATGTTCTTGGTAACACTAGGTACATTATAAAACCATGTAAAACCAAAATCATTCCCATTGGAAATGTGAGGTGGTAGTCACCAATGGAAAGAGAAACTAGCCTCGCACCATTGGAAGCTCACAGATCCACCTCCCCTCTGGAAATTTTAAAAAATCTACTTGGTTATTACATTTGAATACAAATGTGTTCACCACAAGCTATCTCTAATAACCAATGTGTAGAAATAGAAATATTTCACTCGATAACGAACACACCTTTGGATTACCCTTTCCTCTGGGTGCATTTCCTCTTCCAGTGGACTGAATTTTCACATGAAAAGCATATTGTCTCCTTTTTCATTTCCATACCTCTAGATCTTCTTCTTCTTCTTGGTCAAACGATGCTTAGAGGCTTTATATTTTTTTATAAATCTTAGGCCCATTTTACCTGTCCTTCCTCTTCCTATTCACCATAAGGACTGTGGGTTTTTCATGCCCCATGTTCTTATCAACTTGAAGAATTAGGGTAAGAAGCTCTGATAGAATCTTCTCATTATTGATCATATTATAATTCACAATAAAACTACAGAAGGTATTAGATAATGATAATAGTATGAGATCTATACATAACTCATCTAGAAATTTCATCCCTAAAATGTACAGACACTCAATGTATCCAATAAGATTGACTACATATGGTCCAACTGGAGTAGAATCTTTAAGCTTAGTAGTGAATAAAGCATTGTAGATCTCATACCTCTCATGTCTCACCTTATATTGATAGAGATCCTGAAGGCAAGACATCATGATATAAGCATCCATTTCCTCATGTTTCTTCAAGAGATCATTGGTCATGGATGATAGCATGAGGCACTGAACATCTGTAGCATCATTTAGATATTTCTCATACATAGAGAGTTCCTCGTCACTCACCTCATTTCCAAGCACAACTGGTAAAGTCTCTTCTAGCACATAAAGTTTCCTCTCATGGTGAAGGATAACCCGAAGGCACCTTTTCCATGCCTGGAAATTAGTGCTAGTGAGAAAGTTTTCCTTCTCGAGTATGGATCATAATGATATGTTTGATGTCATTTCTATTTTTGTTTCTACAATTTAAGATGAATAGAGTTTTAGTACTTTATCTTGATAAATATAGACAAATAAATAAATAAATATCTACTAGTCTCCCACTATTTTGTCGAAACTCAATAACCCTCACCATTGGATTCAGAATATCCTATTTCTTGGACATTCTAGCAGCAAGGATCCACATTTCCCTTCGCATTACCCCAAATATAGTTGGTCAAGAAACTTGAAAGGTTTTAGTTAGGAATTCCAAATGTCAAATACATTAATTCACAGCTCCTTGATCTATTGAGAGGACTCCTCAATCCTGAAATCCTTAATTTTTTATTTCCTCAACCTTTGCCTATCAGTTTCACCAAGTCCTGCTAGGGTAGTCAACCCTTGATGTAAACTAAGTTAAGTCAACCCAAAACCTCAAATTAGAATTCCATGATAATTGAAATCACCCCATCTAGGGTTGGTCAAGCACTTTGAACTATGGTTCGATTCTAACTGAAGTAATGGAAGGCTATACCAACTTAATATTTAATTGAGGGATTTTATCCTTTATGCGTAAATTTCCACTTTTTATATTTTCACATGATTATTAATATTAATTTATATATACTTAAGTGATTAACCATGTATAGATAATATGTACGCATAATCCATTTTTATTTTAGTTTCATCTTGTATGCTTGTTAGTTCATTAATTATGTGATCGTGTCAAATATCCATAATGAATAACCATACAAATAATAGAAATAAAATAAAGGGTATGATCATGAGATTTACTATTGGTTAGTTTATATATTAGTTGATAAACTAACCCTAGCCTAGGGAAGAAACACCTTGAACCGTTTAAGTTTCGTGTTTACAGCTTTCCACCTATCCACCTTTGTATCTCCTTAGATTGGTTTCACCTCGACTCCTAACTTGAACCGCCTCCTAACTTGAACCGCCTCCACTAGCTTGGGAGCTCCATCCATTACATATGATTTTAAATCACACATAGGTGATGGGTAAAAAGGGTTTTACATAAAAGAAACCATGGGCACACATGCCCTATATATTAATGAGGAGAAGGGATGGATGCCAAAAAATTTAATTTAATAAATAAATTAAAAGGGAACCAATCACATACAAAGGTCTGGTCTAGCTCATGATCATCCACATACATGCAACGAATTACACATTTAATAAAACTATCATTCAATTATTTAATCATTCTTATTAAGATAAATTATGCTTGAATTGATTAATCATTATCTTTAATTAATTAATCCTTTTTTATCTTAATCCTTTTCTGAATTTCCTTGAGATTCTCATCCATAACCTTATACATAACTTGTATCTTGGAAAAAACCCAGTGAATACCTTTCTAAAACTACCTAGAAAGTATTTATACTTGTATACACTTTATTCTTTGTGAACTATAGCATGTACGCAGAATTATAATTGTAATACAACTCATACACGATGTGAAGATATTTGAACATTACGCAGATGTTAATTAAACACACAAACACACACATACACACACACACATATATATATATAACACCTATCACATGTTGTGTCCCAGCTTTACGCCCAAATGAAGGTACATTTCTCAAAGGTTTACAAAATATGATAATAATTTTTTAAATCTGTGTAATCTGGAAACAGCACACAACATGTAGATCCGACTAAACTGCGTGTACCATCCTCACTATCCATCCGAAGTACATTCCTGGGGAAACGACATTTGAGGTCCACTTAGGAAATATTTGGATTACACAGCAGGTCTAGTAGACCACACGCTATATAGATTCCACGTCACATGGTCATTAGCTAAGAAAGTCGTGTAGGGGATACATGACTTGAACCTAACCCAAAGAGACTACACGCTATGTCCAGAGGGCCACACGGCGTGTAGTCCGGCTGACCGTGTGCCAGTTTTTCCTGGTCAACACACGGTGTAAGAATTAACTACACCACATTTCATTAATACACATAGCTTGAGTAATTTATGAATTACTCCGAGCACATTGAACACAACTACACAGTGTGTAATCCGGATTACACGACATGTGTGGAAGATTACACAGTGTGTAATCCTGAATACATGGTGTGTACTGTCATGTTATCTGGATAGAATCATTGATGCCTCCTGATGAGATCCTTGATGTAATTTTAATTTAAAATTTATTCGTTTCTGTTAGAACTGTGAGAAACTAAAGAGGAAGAATAGATCTCAAAATTCAGATTACAAGAATAATTAAACATGAATGGAAAAACTAAATTATTAAATCATAAATCATCAACAAATTATTTAAATAATTATAAATGAAAATATGAATGATTTGATACCACTTGTAGGTTCTGGACATAGTAAAAGTGCAGGATGGGCGTGTACTCAACATTGTAAATTTCCATGATCGATGATTAATCCACGATCAATACGATGATAAACACCAATATCCATAGAATTGAATCAAATATAAAGGAAAAAGGAGAGAACCTCTAATCAAGAAGACATGATCAACATATTTTGTTTATAATTACTTTAATTAAATTAAAGAATTACCTCCAAGTTGATTCTTTCTTCGTTGATGCGTTCGACCATGGGTCTGAGGTGTGGCTTTGTTGCGATGTAGAATACAAGTATATGATTCCACTAGTGGTGATCCACACATACTCCACATATATTCAGGAATCGCCAAATGAGTCTTTGGGTGCGAGCATGGAAGATCCTTTCGCTTGTGATGTCCTCCTTTGATAGCCTTGATAATCTCTTCCAAAGTGTTCTCCTAGATCCGTTGGAGGAGGATATCTCTCATTCTTGAGAGGCTTCTTGGAGAGGGAAGAGTTCTCTATGCTCAAGAGCTTTTCTCTAAGGATGTTGTGTGCACAACCATTGGTTAGCCAGTGGAATGACCCCTTAGCTGATTTAGAGAATAATAACATAATGGGGAATTTAATTCACCAGGTAATAATAAGTAATTAGCACAAGTTCCATTACTTAATTTATTATTCCATGTGAAACCCCATATCAAATAATAATAGCAATACAATTATTTCCATGACATGTTCTTAACTTTCACATTATATTTAAATATTATTTAACCAAATAAAATTTAATATTATTTCTCACCAGACCCATAACTTTCTCCGCCAATCCTCCTTAATATTTACCAGGCCTTGAATATTGATTTTTTATTTATTAAATAAATATAACTGCAGTATTCGCTGATAAATAAATATTCCATAAAAAATATATTCTCTCGAATAACTAGTGACAAAATAAATGTGATCAGGAATACTTGAATAATTATTAAACCAAAACCAAGAATAATATTTATTTAACTTGTTAAATAAATAAATTATTTAACTGAGATATTGGAAACACTTAGTATGTGACCCTCTAGGCCACTTTCTCGTTGGCATTAGGTGGGCTTGCCTAAAGTCTAAGATTACTGTCTAGGAATGAGTCAAGGCACCCAAGAGAAAGAAGTTGATATTGCAATGACATGTCACCTCATATGAATGATTAACATGTAATATAGTCCATTTGTCCTAATATCTCCAATCAAGAGGGTTGCATGCAAGTGTCATCAACCCATGTGCTCTATTTGTCATTATTTGACTTCCTGGAATTGAAATTTCTCAGAGAACACCATGGTCATGGATTTAGTTAGGCTATATCATTTCTATCTAAGGGCCTGTGATATATACTTCTGTAGAAGTGACAAATTATTTCTTGCATTATTCATTAATGTAGTATTACTCATGATGCACCCAGCATATCCTACCTCACTGTGAACATCTATCATCACAGTTTTCATCAATACATCTAAGTGAACGAGTCATAATACCCATTAATAATAATATTAAAGTCTAAGGACCACTACACAAATATGTAGATAGGAACATCCAATTACACTTATGAATGTGGATTTCCTGCTGGTTGGTCTTTTTCTCATAATATCCTCCTAGATATTACCAAGAGCACACACTATGAAAAGGTGCCTCAAATTTTCATGATTCCCCACCCCTGATAACCTGTATCATTTGTGTCTCTTCAAATGAAATCATCCGATCATAGAACATATATTCAAGAATAGTGTCATGGCACTTCTGGGTTCTCATCATAGTAGGGATCTGCTATGACCTTTTAGTGTGATAGCTATTCTTAGGACATTATCACATACTATGTCACATAGAAGAACAATCATGATGTGATAAAGAGTTTATTAATATTCATCCAATGAATATAGGTATATCATAAAGTACAAAGAAGTTAGTTTATAGGGCACCAACTCTAATAGAACTGACCTAGATAACCCTTCTGGACGGTACTCGAATTAGTTCTAACATGACCCAATGTATATTCCCGATCCTCATGGGATGTTGATAGGCACTTGAGAATCAAAAAAAATGGTGGAATGTTTTTTACACAATAAAAAATCAATAGGATAACCCAGCAGAAACAAAACAATAAAAAATCGGTATTCTAAACACTCCTCAAGAAAAAAATCACCACAAGTAAAAAAAATACAAGTCTCAAAAACAAAATTCAACCAGGGTAATCATGTCAAACCACCAAAGACATAAACCCAATATCTCCACCAGACATCGCCAACTCCCAAGGTCCCAAAAATCAAGAACATCCACCACGTACAAGTGTTTCCTTTATTTCCTTAAAACTATCATAAAAAAATATTCAAACACCCGAATACAAAGGTAGGGTGTGAATAACATTTCCTAGTATAATTCCTCCAATAATTTCATAAGCAGTTTATACCAAGTAAACCATATATTCTCAATTTTAAATAAAACATGACATGTAAATTATTTCACAATACATATAAAAAAATGTTTTTCCAAATGTTCAATGACTAGAGAAATTAGGTAAAATAGATCATTATAATAAAAACATGCATGATAAGAATTTCCATCAAAGTAGACATGAGTAAAACATTTCATATATTTTTAATGTTTAAATCATTACAAATAACCATTTTCAATTATAGTACCATGGTTAAGAGACTTGAGGATAAGTTTTTATAGGGATTATCAAACATCTTGGTGAAGTACAACTCCTAATGTGCACACATTCCTAGGTCCCAAACCTAGGGGGAATAAGAGGAAATCCCAGAGAATGGAAACCTTACACTCAAGTAGTTTTAGTAACATTTTCATCATTAAATCATTTCTAGGAAGAGTTAATACATTCCTAACATGTGTTATTCCCACCTAACTACCTAGGATCCCATGCTCCTTAAGTAAAACAATCATACAGGGGGAAATTATTCATTTCAACTATTATCAAATCATTTCAAACAATTAATAATTTCATTGACAACAAGTCCAAGTTTCAAAAACATTCCATCATAGTTCAAAAACCAATGTTAAAAGGTTTTTCATCAAAACTCATGTCATTCAAAACAATTCATTCCATTTTAATTTCATAAATCATTTCATGTTGTCATTTCATAGTCTTTCATCAAATCATTCTTTTATCTCAAATCCATTTTCTAGAAATCAATGTTTTATTTTAAAATCCATGATCAAAAGAGGTTTAACTCACACCATTCCCTTTTCAAAACATTTATCATAATATCAAATCACATTGTGGAGGTTTCAATTGACAAGAAAGAATCATGAAATCACCTACCTAAAGAATGGAAAAACTAAACACCCAATAAGGGTTCCCCAACTAATAAAGAATAAGAAACCACAATAGCAAGAGTAGAGATACACAATGATTCCCTCATAACAACTGAAGGAAAGCTAACCTCTAAACCCCTTATATCAAACTCCAGTAATAGAGAACAAAAATAGAGCTAAGAGGAAATGAAACACCAAGAGTGGAAAATGTGGAAAACAAAACCTCCTTCAAGAACACACTAAATATGAAATTTGAGTGAAAGGATAGAGACTTGTTTTTTTAATAGAAGAAAAAAATGTTAATATAATCATTAAATTCATCCATTAAGATCATACAAGGTTATATTTACCATCCCAAAAGTTTAGGTTTCTGATTGGTTTTTTCAAAAACCAAAACCCCTAAAAAATCCCTAGTCCATTCCTTGGTGATGATATACAAGGTGTTTTGGCCTATCCATGGCATCCACCATGACCGAGTGGAGCCTATGAAATATGTGGTGCATAGTGAGACACCCATCACCACTCCTTGGTGTGAAATAAAAGGATGTTTTAGCCTGTATGTTTCAAACTGAAGATAAACCACCACCACCTTAGGTCATAGTCTTGGCCATTTTGAACCAAAAGTGGCCACAAAATATTTTTAATCCTCCAAACACCTCCAAGGATCCTGATACTAAAATGAACAACTCAAGGCTCAAAATAAAACAAAGAAAATTCCTAAAATAAAAGGTCAAGATGTTACAATTCTCCCCACTATCAAGCTTTCTATCCTCAGACAGCCTATTAAGAAGACTACATAGTGAAGATGTGCCATTAACCAGCCCAGGTACCTTGGTAACCCGATAAACAAGCCAACCCAGAAATAGCCCTAAGGGTGTTCCCAATCCCCATGGGTCAGAGACTAGCACCTAAAATCACACAAAATTCAAGTGGGAATTATTTTTCCACTAACAATATAGAATAAAAGAAACAAGGCAGTATGCATAACAAAGGAAACTTCACAGGGAGTAATGTACCAGAAGACAACAAGGAATAAACCATCCCAAAGTACTACAACCTAAGTACCAAAATAGAGGGAAAAGTTCATTTCCCTAAGGACACAACTCACAAAGTCTATAGTTCAATAGTTGGATCCACCTCCAAGTAATCATTTCCCCTTACTCAAACCTGGAAGAAGATAATATAAAAACACCCAATGGCACAAGTAGGGTATGAGCTAAAAATCCCAGTAGGGCCTCACCACAGATTCCATAATAGATGTAAACAATTTATTAATTAAAGGAATTATTTTAATTTTTAAAGATAAATAGGTTTGAAATTTTAAATCATAATTAAAAAAATCAGGATATATAGTTCAAATGATAGAAAAATACTTTAAGAAAAGGTTTTACAAATGATGAAATATTTCTAAAACAATGGATTAAATAAAATAGTTACATAAAATAGTTTATGTAAATTCAGAAGACATGTAAAGTAGTTCAAAATCATTGACATATATTTATATCTTAAATATAAATAAAAAATGAGCAACATGGTCATCTACCAATTAGGAATGATAGTATTTCTAGATATAGGACTCCCCACTCTCTAAGTGATCACGAAAATATGTGTACACATATGTCCTCTAGACACTAGTCAGGGAGGACTCATCACCATCACCTAAGGGATGTGACCTGCTGCATGTATGTTTTAGAACATTGTAATAGCATAGAGTGTGTCCAAATAACTCACCAACTACCTAAGGCTTTCATGTTCTATTACACAATAAATAATGGGAAATTTATTTTAAGACTACTTAAAATAAAATTAAGTCACATTATTTATTTTCAATTTAAATTTTCCATTTAAAACCATAACGGGTTTTAATAAAAAAAAACATGCCTCTTTAATAAGATAAAACCACTGGGTTTCTATCAAAACATTTTAAGACATTTTCACCAGTTTGAAATCCATTCAAAATAAATTCTGTCATTTCACAATTAATTTCCACAATTAAATTCAACAATTTAATTGAAATCATTTCCATTAAATCTACAATTTAAATTAAACAATTTAAATTAAACAATTTAAACCAACCAATTTCCATAAACACACCCCAATTCAATGGAATTAGGGGTTTTCCAAATCTCACGTCAAAACCATTTCAAATCTACCAATTCATTAGAATAAAATTTTATTACATCAATTTAAATTGATTTTAAGAAACTAAATCTAAATAAACTATTGAAATAAATCAAGCAATTAAAGTTAAATCAATTTGTCTAATCAAGACGGAACCACCTACCTCAAGTTCATCGATGTCAATGGAAAAGATAAACCACCCTCTATAGTTCAATACACCTCTTCACTACCTTATTATCATAAACGTTGACACACCAATGGTCAACATTCATCAAGGATTCCTAGAACCAAAATAGTTATTTTATTTCAAAAAGAAATAAAATATTACATGTGATGATATCTTCTCTCTCATGAATAATAATTTCCAAATTATCATTAAAATACCACCTGCAATGATATTTTCTATTTCCTAGATAATATTTGAATTATCATTTTATATCAACGCAAGAAATCACAAGAATTATTCCCTAAAATAATTTTAAATCTCATTTGAGAATTTATATTGCTAAAAAATTAATAATAGAGATTGTATTTCATATAATTATTATTATTTTCAATATATATATATACATATGTATATATATATATCAAAATATCTTTTGAGAATGCAATTATTGTTTAATAAAACATTGCATTTATCTAGCGATAAATTCTTTAATAACTAAACTTTGATAATTTCAAGAAATTACCATTTGAATATATTAATAATTATCATTTTTTAATCCACATAATTATAGTATGATAATTTCGATAAACTAATTTCTGATGTAATTATCATAAATAATTTTTCGTATTTAACCCTTGATAATTTACTTCAAGATTATCTATGATAAATCTATGTTTATTATTTTATAACTCATATAAGCATCTTTCAATAATTTGATGAAATTATCATTTTATAAAACTTCATAATTATCATTCGGTAATTTGACACAATTATTCCATATCAATTAATTTAAAAATATATTTTGATAATACAAAACCTATTTAAATTATCATTTGATAATTTTAGGTTTATCATGTGATAATTTAGGTCTTTATAATTTTTTTTAAAATCCACCATTATTTTCTTTAGATTTATTATATTTGAAAAAAAGGAAGAATAAAATAAATAAATACACAATAGGAAAACTAACCATTCTTCTTCTTTTTTCAGGCGCACCACGCGCAACAAGGGGCCGTGTGCACCTGAATCTGATGGAGGAGAATGATGATTAGCACAATAGGCTTCATGGATCATGCACAGAGGTGTTCTGCATTCTTTCAGACATGATAGGATTGACCAATGGGAAGACCAAGGTGTTCCATGATTTAAGAACCCTAAAAACACAGTTCACCTAATCCCATTTTAAAACACCTATTTTGATCAATATTTCACCTGATAATTGATGGCTGAGTCGTTAGTTTTGACTCCTTAATGCATTACCAACTAAAACAGATCAAAACTATTGAAATTTAAAGGTTTTATATTAATGAATCAGCAACAATGAAGTATTTTGTGTGATGTTGCGTTGATAGTCATTAAATAAATGAATTTTTAATTAATTAAAATTATTTATTTTGCATTAAAAAAACAAATAACATCAAATGATAATTTAAAATAAATTTTTTGTCCTGTATAGGGTAAACAACCCATTACGGACCCAACAGTGGTCTTAGATTTCTCAAATGATGAACCGTTTGAGAGATATTGATGGTTTATTATTTAAAAAACAGAATAAATAAATAATTAAAATAAATAGGGTTATTTTTGTGAGTGAGGCATCCAAAAGGCCAACACTTACAATTGTTATACTCTGTCTAGGGTAAAACCCTCATTTTGGACCCATCAGTGGTATCATATTTCCCATACGATGCACCGTTTGGGAGATATTTAATTATTTTTAATAAAATAATATATTAAATATTATTTAATAACTTTATCTCATGAGTGAGGCATCAAAATGTCTGGAACATTCTAATATTATACCCCTACTAGGGTAAATACCATATTTCATATATAACTATGGTCTCAGATTTCTTATATGATGCATCGTTTTGGAGTTATTTAATTATTTTTAATAAAATGTGTGTGCTTAATATATTATATTTAATATTTTTATTCAGTTTCCACTGAGACTTTTCAGTCCTCATAATATCATATTAACTCAGTGTCAAACTCCAAAAAAATATTTAATTGAACATCCCAATATGTTAACTAGAATTTAAGGTCTTTAACACATTTATCAAAATTTTACTAATAGATCATTTTTTCCACTTAAGATATTAATAATTTAACATAAGAGGGTTTAGGAATACCTGAAATAGTAACAGGATGTTACAAACTCCCCAATATAGGAACTTTCTATCCCTAGAAAGCCTATGAAGAAGCCTCCATGTCAAAAAGATGAGGTCAGTGCTCTCTCATAATTGACTCCCTCTCCCACATCTCATGAGAATCACAACCATGATGCCATAGAACACGGACCAAAGGTATCATCCTCCCACAAAGTACCTAGGTCTCAAAATCAACAACCCTGACTGGTCGTTCAGTCACAGATAAATCATGCTCAATCTCAAGATCACTCTAGCTCAAAATGTGAGATGGATCAGAGAGATACTTTCGCTATTTTGATACATGGAACATGTTATGTATTGACATCAGCTGCGGCGATAGTGCTAAATGGTAATCAACTTTCCCCACCGGATCAACAACCTTGAAAGGTCCCACAAAATGAGGAGAAAACTTTCCTTGCCTCCCAAGCTGTTGATGACCCAACCAGGGTGAAACCTTCAAGAATACTTGGTCACCAACTGAAAATTCCAAAGGACTATGACAACGATTAGTATAATATTTTTACAGGATCTATGTTGTCAACATTTTTTGAAGAATAAACTAAATCTTAGTTGTCATCTCTTGAAACAAGATAGGTCCAACCAAGGAACTTTCACCAATCTACAACCAACAGAACAAATATTTACAAGGATGGCCATATAAGGCCTAAAAAGGAGTCATTTTGATTGAAGACTGGTAACTATTGTTATAAGAAAACTCAACCAACTCCAAATGATCATGCCAATCCCCCACCAAAGTCAAGAACACAAGCTCAAAGCATATCCTCAAGAAGATCTCACAAATGGGACTTCATCTCTTTCAGTTCAACTGGTGTCATACGATAAGAGGGAATTGAAATTGGTTGTGTACCGGGAATCAAGTCAATGAAAAACACAACCTATCTTATTGGTGATAAACCAGCAAATTCAGAAGGAAAAATTATGGGAAACTCGACGACAACTATAGGGAGATCACCACTCATTGAATCTCACTCCAGATCAAAAGAAAACACTGGTAGCACTTTCCCTAACTTCGGATAAGAAGGTCCAACTCTACTAAACCTTGGGTCTCATTGTCCTTGAAAGAAAAGAGACACATCATTGGGTTTAGTAAGGTAGACCCATTAAAGATGACAATCAATCCATACTTTATTTTTAATGAGTCAATCCACCCCAAATATGACGTCAAAATATTTCATATAGAGAACTAGAAAACTCCAAACAAGCTCAATATCTGATTGAGAGAAGACACAAGTGGGACTACAGAGACCCTACTCTCTCTTCGTACCAAGGGGTGTAGTAATATCCATTGAACAATATAAAAGATCCATAAAAATATTAAGAATATTAATAGTATGGGTTGAAATAAACGAGTGAGATGCACCGGTATTAAATAGAGCAGTCACTAAAGACAAAACTATAGTAATGGTACCTCTCACAGTTGCTGGACACATATCAGCTTCCTCTGGAGACTCTTCTACTATTTGAAAAAGCTTAATTCTATATTTCTGTGGTTGGAACCCTTTTGTACATGAAGCATTTGCTTTACCCATAGTTTTTTGGAGGTGATGATGATCATGTGCCACTACGCGGAGTGGAAAATTTGTGGCATAACTTCTACAAGTTCTCTAAACATCCGCGAGAGCCACAGTTCTTTGGTGCCTTAGTGTAGACCCTCTTCGAATTCCCTAGATGACCACACTGGTAGCATATCAAAGATATTTTTCCAAGCACTACAAGAGGTTGAAAACAACCCTATTGTAGTGAACCACTATGAGAGTCATCATGCTTACTCTTTCCTTTAAAAGAACTCACACTGCCGCTGGGAGAAAAGGGAACTCCCGTTAATATTGAATTTCTATCCAGGTTCATTTCAATTATCATCTCCCTATCCAGCACATCCGCATAAGTGGGAAACTTCAGAAAGAAAAATTGAGAATATATATCTGATCGAAGTCCCAACCCAAACCATCGAGCCTTCATCCTCTCATTAGATACAACTACCACCTAAGTCCTGACATGATTTCACAAATGCATACTGACTTCAAGATAAAATCTCAACCTTCCTCTAATACCATTTTGTCATGAACCATTCTGGGTATCCTAGTAACCCAATAACTAAGCTAGCCCAGACATATCCCAAAGGGAATTCCCAATCCCCATGGTTCTATGACTAGCACCTGACATCACACAACATGCAAGTGGAAATGATTTTTTCCACTAACAATACAGAAGAAAAGAAACAAGGAAGTATGTATAATAAAAGAAACTCCATAGGGAGTAATATACCAAGAGACAATAGGGAATAAACCAGCCCAAAGTACGACATCCCAAGTACCAAAATAGAGGAAAAACAATCCATGTCTCAAAGGACACAACTCACCAAGTCCAAAGTTCAACAGATAGATCCACCTCCAAGTGATCATTTCCCCTTACTTGAACATGTAAGAAGATAATCTACAAACATCCAAAGGCACATATAGGGTGCGAGCTAAAACTCCCATTAGGGTCTCACCACATATTCCATAATAGATGCAAACAATTGATTAATCAAATGAATGCTTTCAATTTTTAAAGATAAACAGTTTTGGCATTTTAAATCATAATTAAAAAAATCATGCTATACAGTTTAAATGATGGAAAAATACTTAAAGATTTTTTTAAAAAAAATGATGAAATATTTCTAAAACAATGGATTAAATAAAATAATTACAAAAAATATTTTATGTAAATTTAGTAGTCTTTTAAATCAGTTCAAAAGCATTGGCATACATTTATATCTTAAATATAAATAATAAACGAGCAACATGGTCATCTGCCAAATAGGTATGATAGTATTTCTGGATATATGACTTCACACTCTCTAAGTGATCATGTAAATATGTGTACACATACGTCCTATAGACACTGGTCATATAGGATTCTTCACCATCACCTAAGGGATGTGACCTACTGTATGTATGTTTTAGAACGTTGTAATAGTGTAGAGTGTGTCCAAATAACTCACCAACTACCTAAGGCTTGCATTTTATCTTACACAATAAATAATGAGTAATTTATTTTAAGATGGATTAAAATAAAATTAAGTCACATTCTTCCATCTCAATTTCAATTTTACATTATAAACCATAATGGGTTTTGATAAAAAACATGCCTCTTTAACAAGATAAAACCACTGGGTTTCTATCCAAACATTTTAATCCATTTTCACCAGATTTAAATCCATTCAAAACCAATTGCATCATTTCACAATTCACTTCCAAAATTAAATTCAAAAATTTAATTGAAATCATTTCCATCAAATCCATAATTTAAATTAACCAATTTCCATAAACACACCCCAATTCAATGGAATCGGGGGTTTTCCAAATCTCATGCCAAAACCATTTCAAATCTACCAATTCAATAGAATCGTATTTTATTACATCAATTGAAAGTGAGTTTAAGAAACTAAATCTAAATAATCTATTGAAATAAATCAAGCAATTCAAGGTTAATCAATTTGTCTAATTAGGACAGAGCCACCAACCTCAAGTTTTTCAATGTCAACGATAAAGATAAACCACCCTATGTGGTTTAATACACCTCCTCACTGCCTTAGTATCATAAGCATAGACACACCAATGGTCGATGTTCGTCAAGGGTTCCTAGAACTAAAATAGCTATTTTATTTCAAAAAGGAATAAAATATTACATGTGATGATATATTCTCTCTAATGAATAATAACTTCTAAATTATCATTAAAATACCACATTCAATGATATTTTCTCTTTCCTAGATAATCTTTGAATTATCATTTTATGTCAACGCAAGCAATCGTAAGAATTTTCCCCTAGAATAACTTTAAACCTCATTTGATAATTTATATCCCTAAAAAATTTGAGAATAGAGGTGGTATTCCACATAATTATTCTTTTTTTCTATATATATATACATATGTATATAAATATATCAAAATATCCTTTGATAATGAAATTATTGTTTAATAAAACATTGCATTTATCTAGCGATAAATTCTTTAACAATTAACATTTGATAATTTCATGAAATTGTCATTTGAATATATTAATAATTATCATTTGTTAATCCACGTAATTGTAGTATGATAATTTTGATAAAATAATTTTTGGACTAATTATCATAAATAATTTTGTGTATTTAACCCTTGATAATTTACTTCAAGATTATCTGTGATAAATATATGTTTATAATTTTATAAATCATATAAACATCTTTAGATAATTTAAATAAATTATTATTTTATAAAACTTCATAATTATCATTCAATAATTTGACACAATTATTCCTTATCAATTAATTTAAAACTATCTTTTGATAATAAAAAACCTATTTAAATTATCATTTGATAATTTTAGGCTTATCATGTGATAATTTAGGTCTTTATAATTTTATTTAAAATCCACCATTATTTTCTTTAGATTTATTATATATAAAAATAAAAGGAAGAATAAAATAAATAAATACATTATAGGAAAACTAACCATTATTATTTTTTTCCAATCACACCATGCACAACAAGGGATCGTGTGCACCTAAATCTAATTGAGGAGAACAAAGACTAGAACAAGAGGCTTCATGGATCATGAAAAGAGGAGTTCATCATTATATCAGACATGATAGGATCGACCAATGGGAAGACAAAGGTGTTCAATGATTTAAGAACCCTAAAAATGTAGCACACCTAATCCCATTTTAAAACACCTATTTTGATTAATATTTCACTTGATAATTGATGGTGAAGTCATTAGTTTTGACTCATTAATGTGTTACCAGGTAAAATAGATCAAAACCATTGAAATTTAAAGGTTTTGGATTGATGCATTGGGAACAATGGAATTTCTTGGGTAACGATGCATTGATAGTCATTAAATAAACAAATTTTTAATTAATTAAAATTATTTATTTCTCATTAAAAAATAAATAGCATCAAACTCTCATTTAAAATAAAAGTTATGTACCCTCTAGGGTAAACACCTCATTACAGACCCAACGGTGGTAACATATTTCTCAAATAATTAAATATTTGAGAGATATTAATGATTTATTATTTTAAAAATGGAATAAATAATTCATTAAAATAAAAATGTTTATTTTTGTGAGAAAGGCATCCAAACGCCCGAAGCTTACAATTTTTATACACCGTCTAGGGTAAAACCCTCATTCTAGACCCATCAGTGATCTCATATTTCTCATACAACACACCACTTGGGAGATATTTAATTATTTTTAATAAAAAAATATATTAAATATTATTTAATAACTTTATCTCATTAGTGATGAATTCAAACATTCAACACCTTTGAATGTTATACCCCAATAGGGTAAAAACCATATTTCAGAAATAATTGTGATTTTAGATTTCTTATACGATGCACCATTTTGGAGTTATTCAATTATTTTGAATAAAATGTGTGTGCTTAATATATTATATTTAATATTTTTATTCAGTTTTCACTAGACTTTTTGGGCCTCAAAATATCATACTAACTTAGTGTCGAACTCCAAAAAATATTTAATTGAATATCCCAAGATGTTAACTGGAATTTAAGGTCTTTAACACATTTATCAAAATTTCACTGATGGGTCTTTTTTTCCCAATTAAGATATTAATAATTTAACATAAGAGGTTTTAGGAATACCTAAAATAGTAATAGGATGTTACAAGATGTAAGGCCACTACTCTACCATCAAAGCCTCATGCCCCCAAGTCTCATGAGAATCAGAACCATTCTGCCATAACACCCACACAAAGGGTATATAATTTCCATGAATAACCTTTTTCAAAGAATTAGTAATCTAAATCATATGCTCATTCATGTATAAATCAGGTTCCACATCAAGGTGCTCCTATCTTAATACATTAGACGAATCATAGATATGATTTATGAGCTGTGATATAAGAAATAAGTTATGAATTGATTTCATTTGAGGTGGAAAATCAAAACAGTATGCCACTTTTCCAATCTACTCAATAAAATAAAATGGTCCCATGTATCTTAGTGTTAACTTTCCTTGTTTTCCAAGCTATTGGTGACCAAAATGAGGTGAAATTATCAAAAACACCAGGTCACCAACCAAATTTTATGGACGATGATAAAAATCAACATAGTATTTATAATGACTTTGTGTTGTCACCATTATCTAATGAATCAATTGAATCTTTTCCATAATCTCTTATACCAAACTAGGTCCAACCAGGGATGTTTCACCAATATTTGACCAACAAAGTGAAGATCTATAAGGCTGAACATACAAGGCCTCAAAGGGTACCATCTTGATTTATGATTGGTAACTTTTGTTATAGGTAAACTCAATCAGTCTCAAATGAAAATCTAAAACTCCACCAAAGTTTATAATGAAAACATAGAGTATATCCTTAAGAATATTTAAATCTCATTCCACCTGACCATATGTCTAAGAATGATATGTCATTCTCAACTTGACCTGGGACACTGTTTCCTCTTAGAGGCCTCTCCAAAATTGGTGTGTGAATCAGGGATCCCTATAGAAAATGATAACAGATGAAACTCCATTAAATATGATGATCTCTTGCAGATAAAAATCCCCCAATTCCTCAACTTTGGTCGTATCATGAATGGGAATAAAGTAATCAAACTTTTTTAGTCAGTTAATCACTACCTATATTTCATTATTTCCTCTAGGTGTAAATGGTAACCCAACCATAAATTCCATTGATATCTAATCCCACTTCCAAATTGGCACATGAAGGGGATAAAGAAATCTCAAAGTTTTCTGATGCTTGAACTTTATTTACAGACATGTTTAATAACTAGATATAAATTTATAAATTTCTCATTTTATACGTATCCATCAGAAATGCCGCATCATATCATAAAATATCTCAATGGTGCTAGGGTGTACCTCCCACTAAGAATTGTGGTGACCCCCCATTAGAGTCTTCCTTAAAGGAAAAGGAATGACATATTAGTCTAGAAATATAATATACCCTTAGAATATAGAGACCATTCACTGATGGTCTCCCCACCATAAATAGAATCACAAAATTCATGGAACTAATCATCAATCTATTGTTACCAAAGAATTATCTCAATAAGTGAGAAAATAAACTAAAAACTTGATAAAACAACCACAGTATCATCCTCTCGATCACCCAAGTGAATGAGAGAAAAGAGATCCATCATATTCCACTCCTCAAATGATTCATTCATGGCTAGAGATAGAGGTTTCCTATTAAAAGAATCCACAATGAAATTCCCCATACCACGAGTGTATGAAATGTTGAAATAAAAGGATTGCAGGTACTCTACCTAGCATCTCTACTAAAGATTCATGTATTTTTGTGAGAAGATACAACTAAAGATTTTGTGATCAGAGTAGATGATAAAAATTTCCCTTTAAAGTTAATACCACTAACTCTTCATTGTGTGCATCATAACTACAAGTTTGAGATAATGAGTTGGATATTTCTTCTCATGATTCCAAATCTAACGAGAACTATAAGACACTATGTAATCTCCCTACATAATAATTCATCCCAAAAATTGAATTAGATACATCATAGAAAACCATATAGCCTTACCCCCACTTTTTTAATAGTCAACATAGGAGCTAAAGTCAAACGATGCTTCAAAAAATCAAAGGAAACCTAACATTTCACATCCTATACAAACTTCACAACCTTCAAAGTAAGAGTGGTCAATGATAAAGAGAACTTTGAGAAATACTTCATGAAATGGAAATAATACCCTTCCAAGTCTAAGAGGATCCAAATCTTAAAGACATTCCATGTTTCCTCCCAGGTCATAACAAATTTTACTTTCTTAGGATCAACAAAAATACCATGTTCTAAAACCACGCGTCCCAAGAATTTTATCACATGACTCTAAAATTTTCATTAATAAATCTTAACATAAAGTTTATGATTTCTCAATAAAATGACACACCTGGTCCTCATCAGTTTAAGAGTAAACTCAGATGTCCTACATGAATACCACTATAAAAGAATTGAGGTACTGCTGGAAAATATTTTACATTAGATCCATAAAAACAATAGGATAATTATTAAAACCAAATGACATAACAAGTTACTCATAATGGCCATACCTCATCTCAAATTCTGTCATAGGGATATCAAACTCCTTGATCCTAAGCTGGTGATAACTAAACTAAAGATCAATATTCAATAACCACTTCACCCCTTTCATCCATTCAAATAAATCATCAAAATAGGGAAACAAATATTTATTCTTAACTGTGGATCGATTGAGATTTCAATAATCAACACAAAAGTGAAGGGTTTTATCTTCCTTCTTAGGAAAAATCTATATCACTACCTAAGGAAAGACACTCAATCAGATGAATCCCTTAGACATTAAGTCACATAACTAAGTCTTTAACTCCTTTAGTTTATATGGTTCTTTATGGTAAAAGGGAATAAAAATAGGTTGGGTACCTGGTACAGAGTTGATAGGAAACTCCACCTCCCTCACCGGTGTAAAACTAGAAATGATAGAAGGAAAAACATCAAGAAAATAATCTTATACTAGAGGTATATCACTATAAGAAGAGTTATACTCTATTTCAAATGCGAACATAATATTGTTCAACCCAACTCTAGAAGAGGAGGTCTAACTTGACTTGAACTTAGGCCCCATTCTCCCTGAAAGACATGGAACACCCCTTTAGGGGAAGAAAATGAGACCTATCAAAGATAATAGTGGATATTAGATTTATTAGAGATCATACAATCCATATTGAGAATGAAATATATAGGTTTCATATCTGGAACTAAAAAGTCCCAAACAAGCTCAACTTCTAATAAAGAAAAGGCACAAGAAGGGTATTAGATACCCTACTATTTATTCACCCTGAGGAGAATAAAAATCTCCATAACATAAGGCATGTTCTCCATAAGAATATTCAATAATTCCATAATATATAAAGATATAAAGTAATGAGAGGCACTAATATTAAATAAAGAAATAATTAAAGATGAAAAAATATTGGTAGTGTGTCTCACTATCACAGAACCTACATCATCTCCTTCCAAAGACTCATCCACTATGTGAAGAATCTTTATTATTAATTCATGTGGTAAGATCCCCTTTGTTCTTGAATCACCTGACTATTCCATAGATCCTCCTGGTATTATTTATTCCATAACACTACGCGGAATGGTAAAGACATGGAAAAACTTCTTTAAGTGACCTAAGAATCCACAAGAGTTACATATTTTTAGTTATTTTATGCAAATATTACTAGTTTGAAAAACCTTTCCACATTGAAAAAAAGTTAATGAGACTTTTCTAGACACTTAAGATGATTTAGATAAAGTATGCTCATGAGATCCACCAATACTATTTTGACCATGAGACTCATCCCAATTCCTCTTCCCTTTAAAGGGACCACTCAAGACACCACTGGGAGTGGGAGGAACTCCTATCAAACCTAACTTACTAGCCAAGTCAATTTTCACCATCAAATATCTATTTAGTACATATGCATATGAGGTGAGCTTCAGTAGGAAAACATGATATCAGATATCCAGTCAAAGACCTATTTCAAAACTCAGATATTTTAGGTTCTAATTCTATACTACCTCAAGTGATAAATGAACAATCATGGAAAAGATTTTGGAATATTGAGTCACAATTGGATCACCTTGCTTGAGTTTAAGGAACACCATCAACTTAGCCAACACCATAGATTCCAGACAGAATTGGTCCATGAAAAGGGCCATGAAGTCTTTCCACTTTAATACCATATTCTTTATAGTCTAAACTATTGAATCCCATTACCTTATTCTAGTCCCTTTAAGTTTAAAGGAAACACATTTCACCTTTAATGAATCTAGAATCTCTAAAAACTCAAATATTTTATCAACTTTATTCAACTAATTCTCTACCTCCTAAGGATTATTGGTACCCTAGAAAGATGATGGCATTATATTAAGGAATTACTTGGCATGGTCTCTATTATCATGCCTCTAGGTAACAACCTCTAAAACTTTAATGGTAGAGGTGAAACTTCTTGGGCCATAGCTTGGACCATATACACAACAAATCCAACAATGTTTTGGTCAATGGAAGGGTTATATTTCCATGGTACATTGGAAATTCCCTCTTAAGGTCTATTTAAATGTTTTCTTAGGGTCATGGTACTAGAAAACATTGAAAGATAACAAGGGAAACATCATTCAAGAGACATTATATCATCAACTCTATCAATCATAAGTCAATTGGAAATACAAATCTCAAAACAAGGATTTGTAAAAAGTATAGGATTAGATCAAACAACTCCTCAAAGAAACTTTTTCCCAATAACCCATGATAACTTAAGTCCCATTATGATGAGAGTTAGATAGAAACTCTCTTGTAACTTACTCCTTAAATCCTAAAAATCCAATATCATGTCTACCAAGACATACCAAACTATATACTGACATCAAATAAGAATAAAAATATTACTTTAATGCAAATTGTTAGGACCAATAGGGGCCTATATACCCTAAGAGGGGGGGTGAATCAGGGTATGAATATTCTTTTTCAAATTTCTTCCTGCCCCACTGGATCTTGAACACTTTATTACAAGGGCCACTTCGTTTGAACTTGTGTGTTTATTATGATCACTTATTTTATTCTTTATCTGATGATGATGCTTTAAATGCAACGCAGGGAAGTAAGCAAGCAGACACATAGATTTTTACTTGGTTCACCCTCACTGGGCTACGTCCAAGGAGCATATGCCGACAAGTTGTCGGTCGTACCTAATTCCACTATTCTTCACTAGATGTGGATACAATGGTTCGGGCTAGATCACTTTTATGCCCAGGCTCACTGCCTTTACAAAGTTTAGGGTCAACTCACTGCTTTCCCAAGGGTCACTTCCTGTTTCTCTCTCTCTAGCTCACTGTCGGTGGAGAGGATCACCTTCTTCCTCTTCCTTTTCTCACTGCTCTTGGAAGGAATCCACTCACAGTTTATAGACCTATAGGTATCTTCATTTTCATTAAGGAATGCATCTTCCTCTATAAGTAGATGCTCTGTTAAAGTATAACTTTCACCCATAGATGAATCTCTCTTTGCAACGAAGGTATCGGGAAAACTTTCAGCTTCCACACAGCCTGAAAATCATTGCTGGAAATAAACCTTACTTGGCCTGCAAGTCAATCTCGGCACGCAAGTATCGGCGTGCAAGTCACAATGGGCACGCAAGTCCTCCTCATACACTTGCGCGACTCAAGCTTCCTCAACTCCAAACTTGCGTGACACACTTCCTTTTATGACCAAACCAACATTGGCATGCAACTGCCAACCGGCGCGCAACTTATCACACTGGCACGCAACTCTTCACACTAGCGCGCAACTCCTCACACTAGCGCGCAACTCCACCTGCACGACCACACACCACCTGCGCGACCACCACACCTACGCGACGGGAGATCTAATTTCTCAAAGTGTTGAATTCCGGTGAAGAAAGAAGAGGGGTGGTCCAGTATTTATAGGCATTTGGTCACCCCTGTGCGATGGCATGCAACTCTCCCTTCGGCGCGCAGGTCTCATCTCCTGCAAGTCACTTGCGCGACCTAAATCCAAACTTGCGCGAACCTATTTACTTTGCCATATTTTGATCTTACGATCTTGAAAAAACCATAGGCGCGCAAGTTCTCAAGTTTCTAAGGAATCGGCGTGCAAGTATCTTTCTCAGCGCGCAAGTCACCTGCACGACCTCACCAAAACTTGCGCGAACCTTGTCCCTTTGCCATATTTTGATGATTTGATCTTGAAAAACATATGGCATGCAAGTTTCCAAGCCTTCATGTACACGGCGCGCAAGTTCCTTTTCCAAAAACCACTTTTCTTTATTTTTCGATTTTCAGGCCCAAAAATTTGGCAAACACTGGAAAACGGTGCCACCTTGTATCTGTTCTTTTGTACCGCCTCCAGATCATCCATTCCTTTTGTCGACATTCTTGAATCAAACATGGATCGTTGACCTCAGCTCTTGAACTTGACATTCCATCATGAAATCCTCTTTGTCAACAAATTTTTATGTCATTGTTTTGCTTTGTCAACAATCACTACTCAGATGTCCACTTTGTCAACAAACACAATCACCTCAAAAATACTTCAATGATGCCTTGAGGGATTTTTGCCCAACAATCTCCCCCTTTGGGTTTGTTGAAAACTCTCCCATAAAAAGATACATCGTTGATTCTTCAGCCACTATTCGCCTTTTGCAATTCTGATAGCGATCAAGGATTCATTCAACACATACTCTAAGCCCACATGAGCAATGCTCGGCATGAGAAACAAGAGTAAATGAAAAGTTAATCAATGAATCACTTCATCTCTAACATCCACTGTTGACACCAAACTGATACCAATTTGTACTAAACTGATACCAATTGTTGAAGGACTTGTTGGAAGACCAATTTTTGTTTGGAAATATTTTTACCGCATTCCAACACCACTCATCTGCTTTTATCACGATCCGCAGTTGTCATGATATCATTCTTTGATCGATCACTTTTGGCATCGTCAGATTTTATACGCTCTCCCTTTCTTCTCACAGCTTTAACACCTATTTAGCCTTATTTCCTGTGTTGTCCAAGCTAAGCTCTGGCTAAGCACGTTCAACTAGCTTCAACTCCCCCTATCTGGCTACTCCACCTATCAGCTTCTCCCCATATCATTCATGATTTATCAAATCTCCACATTGTCTCCCCCTTGAACAATCACTATTTTCTCCCCCTTTGTCAACGAACCCAAAGGTCACTCCTTTGTAGTCTGTAACAGAGTAGAGAACAAATCAGCACATTAGGGAAAAAACACATCATACCTCGGGGAGAGGGGGATTTCGCATCCACACTATTTCAAGTGCGGCGAGTCAACGGAACTCCCAGAGCAAGTCGATGTCTCTCAAAAGATTCCTTGGGTAAGGCCTTTATCATAATGTCTGCAACCTGTAGCTCTGTAGGCACATACTCCAACTTCATAATTCCTTGCTCCACCTTCTCTATGATGAAATTATATTTGATCTCAATGTGCTTTGTCCTTGAGTGATGAACTGTATTTTTGCTAAGATTGATAGCACTTGAGTTATCTCACTGGATTCCGATCGGAGACTTCATGTCAACTCCCATATCTTCAAGCTGCTGCTTCATCCACAATAACTGTGTGCATGCTTGAGTGGCCTCAATATACTCAGCTTCCACAGTGCTCAACAAAATGCAATCTTGATTCTTTCTTAACCAAGAAATACATAGTGTGCCAAGATAGAATGCACATCCAGATGTTGATTTCCTGTCATCCGCTGAACCGGCCTAGTCTGCATCAGTATATCCCAATAACTCTGTCTGAGATTTGTCGTTATATTTCAAGCAGAAGTCCATTGTGCCCTTGATATACTGAAGTATTATTTTCACTGCAAGCATGTGGCTTTCCTTGGGATTGCTCTGATATCTCGCTGCTTGGCATGTGGCGAAAAAAATATCAGGCCTTGTTGCAGTCAAGTACAACAAACTTCCAATAATTTTCCTGTATTATGTGATATTAACTGCCTTTCCATTCTCATCTTTTGATAATTTCATCCGAGTAGCAACCAGAGTCTTCATTTCCTTGGAATTATACATTCCAAACCTTCTCATAACCTCATTGACATATTTCTGAAAACAACCTTCACTATGCTTCATTTGAATCAGAGATTCTGCAAATATTGATTCAGAAATGAATATCATTCTCTCAGTTCTTGTTTCAGCCCATATAATGCATTCTTCAGCTGAAAAACCATTTTTACATCCACATGAATGAGAAAACCATATAATTTCTCGATATACACTTCTTCCTCCAGAATCCAGTTCATGAAATGTAGATTTGACGTCCATCTGAAACACATTGAACTTTCATTGCACTGCTATGGCTAAAAATAATCTGATTGTCTCCCACCTTGCAATTGGTGCAAATGTCTCATCAACTTCAATACCCTCTATCTGGGAGTATCCTTTTCACATCAGTCGTTCTTTATTTCGAATCACTAGGCCATCTTCGTTCATCTTCTTGCAAAAGACCCATTTAGTCACGATGAAATTCTTATCTGCTGGTCTCGAAACAATCTCCCACGTCTGATTCTTCTCAATCTGATTTAGCTCTTCATTCATGGCCTGAACCCAGTTTTCATCTTCAGCTACATCAGAAAAGCATTTAGGCCCAACCTGTGATAGTAATAATTTTTGCTGCAATGATTTCATTCTTCTTGTCTGAACTAGAGCTCACTGATCACTAATGATATTCTGCCTGTCAATTTCAGATTGACTCTTTGGATTTTGTGCAGATAAGGATTTTACTTCCTCGTACTCACCATCAGTATATTCTTCTGAATCAACTTCAGCCACTTCTGTTCTCCCTAAGTCTCTTACCACTTCATCTCTCTTAACAGAAAACTTCTCACTGGGTCATTGTTCAATGATGTCTTTTCTTTGAACTTCTTATCTTAGATTTCTATTGACACGCCTTTGATTTTCTCTCGCAGAATCTTGGTATCCTGAAAGCAGTCAGCTGATACCACATTGTTAGAACAGAATAGATAATCATGAAATCATGTGTGTTACTGCTTGGCCACCAATCATTCTTCATGAAAATAAGCATTCATCCTTCATATCGCATTGTGATCTTGCATCTGATTAGGATATAGAATGCTCCCCCTGTGTTATGCAACTCTTCCATCTGTTAGGCCCAACTGTATAGAACCATAACCATTCTTTTCCTCATGCATCTTCTATTCTCATCTTCCACTTGGAATTGAGCCATTAATGAAATCCCTAAGCCTACTGAGTTGGAACTCAGTGTAGGAAACAAGAGACAAAGTTAACAACACAATCAAATTCTATTGTGCTCTGTTGCTCCCTTTCTTCTTCAACTCTGGTACCTGATTTGAATCAATTAAATCTATAGAGCATATCACATCTCCACTTCACATCCTTAGATGCCACTTCCCCTTGGATTGTATCTCCCTAGAACCTGAAACACATGAATCATCAGTTAATAGCATTTATATACATAGGGAGAGGGGAGGTTTCTTGAATCCTCAAGACGAGGATAGTGGTTGATCCTGATGGGTCAACCCTTTGATTCTTTCTTAGAGCGCATCACATTCCTTTCGTTCTTCCTCCAGCTGCCTGGCCAACTTCAACTGCTCTGGCCATATGACTAAGCATTCATTACCTTCATGTTGGGTCTTTTTCTGATATGAAAGTTCTGTAGGCCTGGACTTTCTCACCATTTGGGGTTTAAACCCACTAGTACACATTTCCGTCTTTGATGTTCCACTAAAATTCCATTTCCCTTGATTCCTACTCTGAGAAGGAATATCTTTTCTTTCCATCTTCCCTTGCTTCTTCCACCATTGCAAGGATCTTGCATCTTCTTCTAGTTTTCGCTGTGGAACACGACTTGCGAATTTTTTATTACATTCTTTGTTCATCTTTCTTTTATCAGATTTCTGAGTCACCACACTCTTTTTCAATGGTGGTGAGTCCTCCATTGAACATTTATTCTTCTTTATCACAGCTGGAGTAGATCTCCCCTTAATCTTCTAGGTTTGTTCACATCCTCTCCTTGAGAGCTGTTTTGAGTATAACAGATGAGGTGACTGATACACCTTTCGTTCAGCTCCATGGGATTCCCCTGAGTCTCTAAGTCTATTCTTCTCCTTGCCACTTTGTCTCTCAGTGTATAATTTCTCATTATGCATCATTGGAGTCGAGAATCTCCTTTCGAGTTCCCTTTCCCTTCTTGTGTTCTTCTTGCTGCAATTTCTTGCCAAATGCCCATAATCTGAACATATAAAACATTTTCTATCAAAGGCATACCTCATTTCGTCACTTCTAGGTCGAGATGTTGATACACATTGATTTTTTCTTCTGACACGGGGCTCTTGAGCTTCCTGACACATACCCATGGTGTGTCCCATTCTTCCACAGTAATAGCATCTAATGGATGCTTTCTTCTAAGAGACTCTTCTCTCTCATTTCTCATGATGCTTCTTCTTATTCTCAGATTTAGTAATGTTTCTGTTTTCATAGCCTGAGATGTATTCCAGAGCCTCTGAACATAAGCTTGACGTGTGGCCATGAATCCCACAAAAAAATCACATGTCATCACTTCTTTTGTAACTGTCATCTTAGGCCTATCTTCAACACCTATATGTTTTTCTCCACTCCTAGAACTATTCATGACTCGCATTATATCATTAATGGGAGGGGATTCATCAAATCCAATGCTAGATTTTCCCAATCTATATGGTCTTTGAGCTGAGAAAATATTTTGTTGTTTCTCCTCATAAATCTCATACTTCCTTTTCACTTTATCATCACCTTCCGAAGGACAATCGAATAGTAAGTGCAGTGCATCCTTCAACTTAGGTTTTCCTTTGTCCCTTGATATTTCCATTTCTTTCTTGGATTTCTCTATTACTTCCTCCAATTGTTGAATCTTCTTATTTCTTGATTCAAGTTGAGCATTGAGTTCTTTTCTGAGATTCTTCCTTCTACTCAACTCATCTTCTAGTTCCCATGTGATATTTTCTACCATGTCACCTTGCTTCATTACTTTCAATTTTTCCTCAGAAACAGATTCAGTGACAGATTCATTCTCTTATTGTAGCATTTGATTCTTCTGAACTTCTTCAGACAACTGTGTTGCTAGATCATCATTTCTAGCTTTCAGATTCTGAACTTCATCTGACTTTTGATTCTCTTCATAATCACCAGCCTTTTGTTTTCGTTTCATTTTATCCACCTTTTGTAGTTCTTCACCTTGAGAATCATTCTTCTCCTTTAGGTTAGTAGCCACATCAATAATCCTTTGATTTAAGCATCTTATCTTGTTGACCTCAATCTTCAATACTTTTATCCAGATATACTTAGATTTGACTTCTTCATCCAATTTCTGGTCCAATTTCTTTGTCATGTTGACAACATCTACTGGTGGATTCCTTCTCAAAACTTCTTCATCATCAGTTGTTTTGGTATCACTTTGATGTTCGTTTACTTCACTCATTCCAACATCTTGATTGAGTGAATCAATGTTTTCCCTATCAGATTCATCCAGGCCTTCTTTCAGTAAGCTATTTGATTATTTTAATTGAATCACACTTTTTCCATACACACTTCCACACTGAGGAATAACACCTAACTTCTGATTCTTCTTTGATGTTTTTCCCTTTTCCATGGCACACCGAGATAAGAGCAGACTGATTCTTTAACCACACAGATTGACTACACCAAGTCCAAGCAAACAAATCTGATAAAAGCAACCATCCCTCTGATACCAATTGTTAGGACCAATAGGGGCCTATATACCCTGAGAGGGGGGTGAATCAGGGTATGAATATTCTTTTTCAAATTTCTTCCTGCCCCACTGGATCTTGACATCTTTATTACAAGGCCCACTTAGTTTGCACTTGTGTGTTTATTATGATCACTTATTTTCTTCTTTATCTGATGATGATGCTTTAAATGAAATGCAGGGAAGTAAGAAGGCAGACACAAAGATTTTAACTTGGTTCACCCTCACTGGGCTACGTCCAAGGAGCATACGCCGACAAGTTTTCGGTCGTACCTAATTCCACTATTCTTCACTAGATGTGGATACAATGGTTCGGGCTAGATCACTTCTATGCCCAGGCTCACTGCCTTTACAAAGTTTAGGGTTAGCTCACTACTTTCCCAAGGGTTACTCACTGTTTCTCTCTCTCTGGCTCACTGCCGGTGGAGAGGATCACCTTCTTCCTCTTCCTTTGCTCACTACTCTTGGAAGGAATCCACTCACAGTTTATAGACCTGTAGGTCTCTTCATTTGCATGAAGGAATGCATCTTCTTCTCTAAGTAGATGCTCTATTGAAGTAAAACTTTCACCCGTAGATTAATCTCTCTTTGCACCGAAGGTATCGGGCAAACTTCCAGCTTCCACAAAGCCCGAAAATCACTGATGGAAAGAAACCTTACTTGGCGCGCAAGTCAATCTCGGCATGCAAGTATCGGCATGCAAGTCACAACAGGCACGCAAGTCCTCCTCAGACACTTGCGCGACTCATGCTTCCTCAACTCCAAACTTGCACGACACACTTCCTTTTACGCCCAAACCAACATTGGCGCTCAACTGCCAACCGGCGCGCAACTTATCACACTGGTGCGCAACTCTTCACACTGGCGCGCAACTCCTCACACTGGCGCGCAACTCCACCTGCGTGACCACCACACCTGCACGACGGGAGCTCTAATTTCTCAAAGTGTTGAACTCTGGTGAAGAATGAAGAGGGGTGGTCCAGTATTTATAGGCATTTGGTCACCCCTGTGCAACGGCGCGCAACTCTCCCTTCGGTGTGCAAGTCTCGGAGCACAGGTCTCATCTCCTGCAAGTCACTTGCGCGACCTAAATCCAAACTTGCACGAACCTCTTTAATTTTCCATATTTTGATCTTTTGATCTTGAAAAACCATAGGCGCACAAGTTCTCAAGTTCCCAAGGCATCGTCGTGCAAGTATCTTTCTCGGCGCATAAGTCACCTGCAAGACCTCACCAAAACTTACGCGAACCTTAACCCTTTGCCATATTTTGCTGATCTGATCTTGAAAAACATATGGCGTGCAAGTTTCCAAGCCTTCATGTACACGGCGCGCAATTCCCTTTACCAAAAACCACTTTTCTTTATTTGTTGATTTCAGGCCCAAAAATTTGGCAAACACTGGAAAACAGTGCCACCTTGTATCTGTTCTTTTGTACCGCCTCCAGATTATCCATTCCTTTTGTCGACGTTCTTGAATCAAACATCGATTGTTGACCTCAGCTCTTGAACTCAACATTACATCATGAAATCCTCTTTTTCAAAAAAAATTTATGTCATTGTTTTTCTTTGTCAATAATCATTACTCAGATGTCCACTTTGTCAACAAACACAATCACCTAAAAAATACTTCAATGATGCCTTGAGGGATTTTTTCCCAACAATCTCCCCCTTTGGGTTTGTTGACAACTCTTCCATAAAAAGATACATCGTTGATTCTTCAGCCACTATTCGCCTTTTGTGATTCTGATAGCGATCAAGGATTCACTCAACACATACTCTAAGCCCACATGAGCAATGCTCGGCATGAGAAACAAGAGTAAATGAAAAGTTCATCAATGAATCACTTCATCTCTGACATCCACTATTGACACCAAACTGATACCAATTTGTACTAAACTGATACCAATTGTTGAAGGACTTGTTGGAAGACCAATTTTTGTTTGGAAATGTTTTTACCACATTCCAACACTACTCTTCTGCTTTTATCACGATCTACAGTTGTCGTGATATCTATTCTTTGATCGATCGCTTCTAGCATCGTCAAATTTTATACACTCTCCCTTTCTTCTCACAGCTTCAACACCTCTTTAGCCTTATTTCCTGTGTTTTCCAAGCTAAGCTCTGGCTAAGCACGTTCAACTATCTTCAAATCCCCCTATCTAGATACTCCACCTATCAGCTTCTCCCTATATCATTCATGATTTATCAAATCTCCACATTGTCTCCCCCTTGAACAATCACTATTTTCTCCCCCTTTGTCAACGAACCCAAAGGTCACTCCTTTGTAGTTTGTAACAGAGTAGAGAACAAATCAGCACATTAGGAAAAAAAACATCATACCTTGAGGAGAGGGGGATTCCGCATCCACACTATTTCAAGTGTGGGGAGTCAATGAAACTCCCAGAGCTAGTCGATGTCTCTCAAAAGCTTCTTTGGGTAAGGACTTTTTCATAATGTCTGTAACCTGTAGCTTTGTAGGCACATACTCCAACTTCACAATGCCTTTCTCCACCTTCTCCATGATGAACTAATATTTGATCTCAATGTGCTTTTTTCCTTGAGTGATGAACTGGATTTTTGCTAAGATTGATAGCACTTGAGTTATCACACTGGATTTAGATCGGAGACTTCACGTCAACTCCTATATCTTCAAGTTGCTGCTTCATCCACAATAACTGTGTGCATTCTTGAGTGGCCTAAATATACTCAGCTTCGGCGGTGCTCAAAGAAATTCAATCCTACTTCTTGCTTAACCAAGAAATACATAGTCCGCCAAGATAGAATGCACCTATAGATGTTGATTTCCTGTCATCTGCTGAACCAGCCCAGTCTGCATCAGTATATCCCAATAACTCTGTCTGATATTTGTCGTTATATGTCAAGCCGAAGTCCACTGTGCCCTTGATATACCGAAGAATTATTTTCACTGAAAGCATGTGGCTTTCCTTGGGATTGCTCTGATATCTCGCTGCTTGGCATGTGGTGAAAACAATATCAGGCCTTGTTGCAGTCAAGTACAACAAAATTACAATAATTTTCCTGTATTATGTGATATTAACTACCTTTCCATTCTCATATTTTGATAATTTCATCCGGGTAGCAACCAGAGTCTTCATTTCCTTGGAATTATACATTCCAAACCTTCTCAGAACCTCCTTGACATATTTCTGAAAACAACCTTCACTATGCTTCATTTGAATCAGAGATTCTGCAAATATTGATTTAGCAATGAATATCATTCTCTCAGTTCTTATTTCAGCCCATATAATGTCTTCTTCAGCATACAAACCTTTTTCACATCCACATGAATGAGAAAACCGTATAATTTCTCGATATACACTTCTTCCTCTAGAATCCAGTTCATGAAATGTAGATTTGACGTCCATATGAAACACATTGAACTTTCATTGCACTACTATGGCTAAAAATAATCTGATTGTCTCCAGCCTTGCAATTGGTGCAAATGTCTCATCAACTTCAATACCCTATATCTGGGAGTATCCTTTTCACATCAGTCGTTCTTTGTTTCGAATCACTATGTCATCTTCGTTCATCTTCTTGCAAAAGACCCATTTAGTCATGATGACATTCTTATCTGCTAGTCTCAAAACAATCTCCCACATCTGATTCTTCTCAATCTGATTTAGATCTTCATTCATGGGCTGAACCCAGTTTTCATATTCAGCTACATTAGTAAAGCATTTCGGCCCAACCTGTGATAGTAATGATTTCTGTTGCAGTGATTTCATTCTTCTTGTCTGAACTAGAGCTCACTGATCACTAATGATATTCTACCTATCAATTTCAGCTCGACTCTTTGGCTTTTGTGCAGATAAGGATTTTACTTCCTCGTACTCACCATCAGTATCTTCTTCTGAATCAACTTCAGCCACTTCTGCTCTCCCTAAGTCTCTTACCACTTCATCTCTCTTAATAGAAAACTTCTCACTGGGTCATTGTTCAATGATGTCTTTTCTTTGAACTTCTTATCTCAGATTTCTATTGACACGCCTTTTATTTTCTCTCGCAGCATCTTGGTATCCTGAAAGCAGTCAGTTGATACCACATTGTTAGAACATAATAGATAATCATGAAATCCTGTGTGTTACTGCTTGGCCCCCAATCATTCCTCAGGAAAATAACCATTCATCCTTCATATCGCATTGTGATCTTGCATCTGATTAGGATATAGAATTCTACCCCTATGTTATGCAACTCTTCCATCTATTAGGCCCAACTGTATAGACCCATAACCATTATTTTCCTCATGCATCTTCTATTCTCATCGTCCACTTGGAATTGATCCATTAACGAAATCCCTAAGCCTACTGAGTTGGAACTCAGTGTAGGAAACAAGAGACAAAGTTAAAAACACAATCACATTCTATTGTGCTATGTTGCTCCCTTTCTTCTTCAACTCTGGTACCTGATTTGAATCAATAGAATCTATAGAGCATATCACATCTCCACTTCGCATCCTTAGATTCCACTTCCCCTTGGATCATATCTCCCTAGAACCTGAAACACATGAATCATTAGTTAATAGCATTTATATACATAGGGAGAGGGGAGGTTTATTGAATCCTCAAGATGAGGATAGTGGTTGATCCTGATGGGTCAACCCTTTGATTCTTTCTTGGAGTGCATCACATTCCTTTCTTGCTTCCTCCAGCTGCCTGGACAACTTCAACTGCTCTGGCCATATGACTAAGCAATCATTACCTGCATGCTGAGTCTTTTTCTGATATGAAGGTTCTGTAGGCCTGGCCTTTCTCACCATTTGGGGTTTAAACCGACTAGTACACATTTCTGTATTTGATGTTCCACTAAAATTCCATTTCCCTTGATTCCTACTCTGAGCAGGAATATCTTTTCTTTCCATCTTCCCTTGCTTCTTCCACCATTGCAAGGATCTTACATCTTCTTCCAGTTTTCACTGTGGAACACGACCTGCGAATTTTTCATTGCATTCTTTGTTCATCTTTCTTTTATCAGATTTCTGAGTCACCACGCTCTTTTTCACTGGTGGTGAGTCCTCCATTGAACATTTATTCTTCTTTATCACAGTTGGAGTAGATCTCCCCTTAATCTTCTAGGTTTGTTCACATCCTCTCCTTGAGAGCTGTTTTGAGTATAACAGATGAGGCGACTGATACACCTTTCGTTCAGCTCCATGGGATTCCCCTGAGGCTATAAGCCTATTCCTCTCCTTGCCACTTTGTCTCTCAGTGTATAATTTCTCATTATGCATCATTGGAGTCGAGAATCTCCTTTTGAGTTCCCTTTCCCTTCTTGTGTTCTTCTTGCTGCAATTTCTTTCCAAATGCCCATAATCTGAACATATAAAACATTTTCCATCAAAGGCATACCTCATTTCATCACTTCTAGGTTGAGATGCTGATACACCTTGAGTTCTTCTTCTAACATGGGGCTCTTGAGCTTCCTGACACATACTCATGGTGTGTCCCATTCTTCCACAGTAATAGCATCTAATGGATGCTTTCCTCTGAGAGACTCTTCTCTCTGATTTCTCATGATGCTTCTTCTTATTCTCAGATTTAGTAATGTTTCTGTTTTCACAACCTGAGATGTATTCCGGAGCCTCTGAACAGAAGCTTGACGTGTGGCCATGAATCCCACAGAAAAAGCACATGTCATCACTTCTTTTTGTAACTATCCTCTTAGGCCTATCTTCATCACCTATATGTTTTTCTCCACTCCTATAACTATTCATGACTCAGATTCTATCATGCATGGGAGGGGATTCATCAAATACAATGCTAGATTTTCCCAAGCTATATGGTCTTTGAGATGAGAAAATATTTTGTTGTTTCTCCTCAGAAATCTCATACATTCTTTTCATTTTATCATCACCTTTCGAAGGACAATCGAATAGTAAGTGCAGTGAATCCTTCAACTTAGGTTTTCCTTTGTCCCTTGATATCTCCATTTCTTTCTTGGATTTCTCTATTACTTCCTCCCATTGTTGAATCTTCTTATTTCTTGATTCAAGTTGAGCATTGAGTTCTTTTCTGAGATTCTTCCCTCTACTCAACTCATCTTCTAGTTCCTGTGTGAGCTTTTCTACCATGTCACCTTGCTTCGTTACTTTCAATTTTTCCTCAGAAACAGATTCAGTGATAGATTCATTCTCTTGTTGTAGCCTTTGATTCTTCTGAACTTCTTCAGAAAACTGTGTTGCTAGATCATCATTTCTAGCTTTCAGATTCTGAACTTCATCTGACTTTTGATTCTTTTCATAATCACCAGCCTTTTTTTCCTTTCATTTTAGACACCTTTTGTAGTTATTCACCTTGAGAATCATTCTTCTCCTTTAGGTTATTAGCCACATCAATAATCCTTTGATTTAAGCCTCTTATCTTGTTGACCTCAATCTTCAATACTTTTATCCGGATATCTTTAGATTTGACTTCTTCATCCAATTTCTGGTCCAATTTCTTTGTCATGTTGACAACATCTACTGGTGGCTTCCTTCTCAAAACTTCTTCATCATCAGTTGCTTCGGTATCACTTTGATGTTCATGTACTTCACTCATTCCAACATCTTGATTGAGTGAATCAATATTTTCCCTATCAGATTCATCCAGGACTTCTTTCAGTAAGCTGTTTGATTCTTTTAATTGAATCACATTTTTTTCATACACACTTGCACACTGAGGAATACCAACTGACTTCTGATTCTTCTTTGATGTTTTTTCCTTTGTCATGGCACACCGAGATAAGAGCAGACTGGTTATTTAACCACACAGATTGACTACACCAAGTCCGAGCAAACATATCTGATAAAAGCAACAGTCCCTCTGATACCAATTGTTAGGACCAATAAGGGCATATATACCCTGAGAGGGGGGGTGAATCAGGGTATGAATATTATTTTACAAAGTTCTTCCTGCCCCACTAGATCTTGACCTCTTTATTACAAGGGACACTTAGTTTGCACTTGTGTGTTTATTATGATCACTTATTTTCTTCTTTATCTGATGATGATGCTTTAAATGCAACGCAGGGAAGTAAGCAGGCAGACACATAGATTTTTACTTGGTTCACCCTCACTGGGCTATGTCCAAGGAGCATACGCCGACAATTTTTCGGTCATACCTAATTCCACTATTCTTCACTAGATGTTGATACAATGGTTCGGGCTAGATCACTTCTATGCTCAAGCTCACTGCCTTTACAAATTTTAGGGTCAACTCACTACTTTCCCAAGGTTCACTCCCTATTTCTCTCTCTCTGGCTCTCTGTCGGTGGAGAGGATCACCTTCTTCCTCTTCCTTTGCTCACTGATCTTGGAAGGAATCCACTCACAGTTTATAGACCTGTAGGTCTCTTCATTTGCATGAAGGAATGCATCTTCCTCTGTAAGTAGATGCTCTGTTGAAGTAAAAATTTCACCCGTAGATGAATCTCTCTTTGCACTGAAGGTATTGGGAAAACTTCCAGCTTCCACACAGCCCGAAAATCACTACTAGAAATAAACCTTACTTGGAACGCAAGTAAATCTCGGTGCGCAAGTATCAGCGCGCAAGTCACAACGGGCGCGCAAGTACTCCTCAGACACTTGCACGACTCAAGATTCCTCAACTCCAAACTTGCACGACACACTTCCTTTTACGCCCAAACCAACATTGGCGTGCAATTGCCAATCGGCACGTAACTTATCACATTGGTGTGCAACTCTTCACACTGGCGCGCAACTCCTCACACTGACGTGCAACTCCACCTGCGCGACCACACACCACCTGCGTGACCACCACACCTATGCGATGGGATCTCTGATTTCTCAAAGTGTTGAACTCTGGTGAAGAATAAAGAGGGGTGGTTCAGTATTTATAGTCATTTGGTCACCCCTGTGTGATGGCGCGCAACTCTCCCTTCGGCGCGCAAGTCTCGGCGCGCAGGTCTCATCTCCTGCAAGTCACTTGCGTGACCTAAATCCAAACTTGCGTGAACCTCCTTACTTTTCCATATTTTGATCTTATGATCTTGAAAAACCATAGGCACGAAAGTTCTCAAGTTTCCAAGGCATCGGCGCGCAAGTATCTTTCTCGGCGTGCAAGTCACCTGCGCGACCTCACCAAAACTTACGCGAACCTTATCCCTTTGCCATATTTTGATGTTCTGATCTTGAAAAACATATGGCGTTCAAGTTTCCAAGCCTTCATGTACACGGCGCGCAAGTCCCTTTGCCAAAAACCACTTTTCTTTATTTGTCGATTTTCAGGCCCAAAAATTTGGCAAACACTGGAAAACGGTGCCACCTTGTATTTTTTCTTTTGTAATGCCTCCAGATCATCCATTCCTTTTGTCAACGTTCTTGAATCAAACATAGATCGTTGACCTCATCTCTTGAACTCGACATTCCATCATGAAATCCTCTTTGTCAACAAATTTGTATGTCATTGTTTTGCTTTGTCAACAATCACTACTCAGATGTCCACTTTGTCAACAAACACAATCACCTCAAAAATACTTCAATGATGCCTTGAGGGATTTTTTCCCAACACAAATTTTACATGAACTGATCCAGATAACCAACCTCAATAGTACCCAAATCAGTTATGAAATGGCCCAAAGGACATTTCTGATCCCCAGAAGCTGGTGACTAGAACTTTGGAATAAAAAAATAAAAGGGAACGATTCCATAAAAAGAAAAACTCAAAAAGAAAAATCAGTGGAAAAAAACAATAAATATTTGGTATGCTAAATACTCTTCAAGAGAAAAAGTATTACAAGTAGACATATACAAGTTCTTAAAACAGAAATTAAACCAATTCATTCACATTTAACCACCAAATAAATCAACCCAATATCTCCATAGGTCTCTACTAACTTCCAGGGTCCCAAAAATCAAGAACATCAATTTTCTATAAGTGGATCATTTCCTTTCCTTAGACCAGACATCAAAAAAATCTACAAATTCATGAAGAAAAAAATAGGGTGTGAGCAATAATGCCCAGTATAATTCCACCAATAATTCCATAAGCATTCCATATCAAGTAAAATATATATGCTCAATTTTAAATAAAACATGGAATGGAAATTATTTCACAATACATATCAAAACATGCTTTTCAAAATGTTCAATGGATAGAGAAAAATAGAAAAAATAGAGCATTTTTATCAAAATAGGCATGATAAGCATTTTCATCAAAATACGCATGATAATAATTTTCATCAAAGTTGACATGAGTAAAACATTTCATATTTAAATATTTTCAATTGTCTATTTTCAATCAAAGCATCATGGTTATGAGACTTAGGGATATGTTTGTATAAGGATTCTTACACATATAGGTGAAGTATGGATCCCAGTGTGCACACATTACTAGGTCACAATCCTAAGGGGAATAAAATAAAATACTAAAGAATACACTCCCTTCCCTCAAGTAGTTTTAGTAACATTTTCATCATCAAATAATTTTAAGGTAGAGGTAATACATTCATAGGATGTATTATTCCAACATATCTACACTAGAACCCATGATATTCAAGGAAAATAATCATACAAGGGGATATCATTCATTTAAACCATTATAAAATTATTTTAAATAATCAATCATTTCATCTGCCCTAAGTTCAAGTTTCAAAAACATGCCATCAAATTTCGAAAAACAATGTAAAAAGGTTATTCATCAAAAATCATGTCATTCAAAACAACTTGTTCTATTTCTTTTTCATAAATCATTTCATGATATCATTTTATAAAGTCTTTCATTGAATTATTTTTTATGTCAAATAAATTTTATAGAAATTAATACTTTGTTTGAAAATCCATAATCAAAACAGGTTCAAATCACACCATACCCTTTCTAAAATGTTTATCAAAACCTCAAATAAAACTATAGAAATAATTTTAAAATTCCATTCAAATAAAATGAGAAAAAAATATTTCAATTGACAGTAAAGTATCATGAAATCACCTACCTCAAGAATGGAAAAGACAAACACCCAAAAAAGGGTTTCACAACCAGCGAGGAAGAAGAAACCACAACAGAAAGAGGAGGAATACACAATGATTCCAGTATAGTAATGGAATTAAAACCAACGTCTAAACCCATTCTAGTGACCTTTAGAAAGAAAGAACAACAACTAATCCAAGAGGAAATAAAACACCAAGAGTATAAGTTGGAATTCCAAAAACCTCCTTAACAAACATGATCAGTTTTAAATTCAAGTGAAAGGATGGAGAAAAGTTGTTTTAAGAGACTAAAACACATTAAGATAATCATTAAATCCTTCCATTAAGATTTCACAAGGCTGGAGTAACCATCCTGAAAGTTTAGGCACTTGATCAGCCATTTTGAAAAAATAAACTCCCACAAAATTCCCTAGATCATGCCCTGGTGATGATATCTAGGGTGTTTTGGCCTAGCCACAACCTACACCATGACCTGGTAGAGCCCATGAAAGTCACAATGTATAGGGAGACACCAAGATGGACACACATTAGTGTAAAAGTCTAGGTTGTTTTGGATTGTTTGTTTCACACAGAAGACAAATCAAAACCACCCTCGAGTTATGATCCTAGAAATTTTTACTAAAAAGATACCAAATTCTATTTTTAAGGCTCCAAATACCTCTAAGGATCCCAAAACCAAAAATAAAAACTCAAGGATACAAAAAACAAAGAACGTACCTAAATGAAAAGGTTGGGATGTTACATGCAATCCATTTTATAATAATCATGTCATCCATGGTGTGAGTCATGATTCATTCCTACCTACCTTAGTTTCACATAGGTTCTAATATATTATGTTTTCATCATTCCACATATCCATATCATCATTACCACCATCCAATCTGTAACCAAGTGTATGTTTGGAATCCACTACATCTTGTGTAAATGCTTTATACCTCAAGCCATCATAACATATGCATATACACTCATGAGAAGATAGAGCCACCATGACTAGATACAAGCATACACTATAACCTCAATCCATCATAGCCTGAAACACACATGTATGGGAAATCACCCCCATGAATACCCATACATAATACTATAGACAAAGAGATAGAAGAAAAGATGGGGTAGTCATCCATATATATCTTCACCAACCTAGATGTTGGGGAAAACACCCCCAGAACCTCTGGTTGTTGGTTTACCTTCCAACTTGGTTGGGGTGTATATGAAATAAAATAATATATAAAATAGATATAGATCACAACCAAACTAAGGTAAACTAATGAGCCTTAGAATCACATGTTGTTGTTGCCACATAGGACACCCGACTGCCACTACTAAGGTTTATATATCAAATAATAACACAAGAATCAAGTTAAATATTAATTAATTCATTAGTAATTAATTAATATTATGTAATATTAATTTCCAATATTAATATTTTAATCTTAAAATCCATGTTTCGAAAAAAACTATTAATTCTTTTCATGTATTCTCAAGTATGTTATCATCATAAGTAAGTATCAAGAACTAACCTTGTTCCTTCATTAATTATTTATCATTAAAAAACTCTTGGTACTATAGGACCCATCCTAAGATTCCACTTAAAAAGATGAACTTGTAGTTCATAACATCAAATTGTGTCCCACATTTGGAAACTTATTATATAAATAACAATTGGTCATCAATCCATCAAGTAAGAATTAATCTAGAAGTAGGCATCAATGAGAAATATTTTCTCTAAACTCATCTCAACCACCCTGATGTACCACACCATTATATATAAAATAAAATATGATATCTCATGTGATCACCATCATAATAACCGAAAATCCTTGCCACTGTCATCTTCATAATCGACACCTCATTCCACCATCATCATCATAACCAACCATATTTGGTTAAAAATGAGTCACATCATGGCTCTAATCCCATAAAACATAGATACATATTAAATGTATTATTCCAAACATAACATTAAAGGAAACTATGACCATAGCATCAAACAAGGCATTATAGTTTTTATCAAACAATTACAGGCTCACTAAACCCAAAAGAAATGATTTAAGAAATCATTAAATTTTCATTACCATCTTTAATTAATTGATTAATAATGAATAAATCCTAGAATAATTAGCCATACAAATTAACAAGGATAAATATTATTTATTTAATCTCGCATTTATCCATAAGCTTCTCTTTCATATATCAACAAACTTGACATTAATTCAACATGCCTATTTTATTATAATCAAATCATTACCCACTTTAAGTTTTTATTTAATTTCCAAACGTTTAAACCATGATTAACAACTATAACAATAGATACTATGTAACATACTGCTCTTTCATGTATTTATTGACCCTTTTTTATCTAAGGTTCAGGGATGTATGTTTGTTTTAATTAATGGAGTTTGAGTATAAATGTTTCAATTGTTTTGGAGGGTAATATTTGGGTTAAAAGGGATTTGGAGTTAGTTTGGGGTTTTTTTGTAGGATCTGGGATGCAAAATGCCTACTGGACACATTCACATCATGAACTAGTTTCACGACATGAATCCATTGTAGGGAAAATACCTTGAGTCTAGTTCAGAGTGTGAAGAATTATAATTCATGAAACCTTTTAATGACGTGAAATGGTCGAGATCAAGATTTTAAACTCGAGGTGATGCCTTTTTTGTTTTATATGAAAACCAATGGAATTAACACTGTGAAAGGGATTCACAATTTAATTTGTTTGAGTCGAGTATGTTTTATCATGTTGCACACCTGAATCTTTTTCTATTCAGAGTACATAATTCTCTATTGAAACCTAGCATGATTTTTGGATAACCTCTCTACTTCTAGATTTCCCCATTCAACATTTGATACCCTTGGTATTCATGTTGCTTATCCCTGGTAAGTGGTATTTCTGGTTCTTCATCACCATTGGTCAAAGTTTCAGTGTTAGATTCATTTGTGGAATGGATGGTGATCAATTTTTTTTCTATTGATCCTTTGTAGTTTTTCCCCACACCTTGTATTTTAGACATCGATCTATTTGCTTCCAATCTCTATTGTCTAAGGTGACTAGGTTTCCACTATTCTTGAGGTAGGTGTCTCTATATAGGGGCTTAATTATTGAATTACTATTTGTACCATCAATTCCTTTGGGTTGTTCAATAAAAATGCATGATTTGAAATTATAATGTTTTTTGTATGAGATTCATGTTTTTAGAGGGGTTTTATTTAAAATGGATTTGCGCACACCATGTGTTTGATTAAATTCTTTAAATTATAGTTTTGGTTTTGAAATGGGTATTCAATCACGGAAGTGGAAATAATTTTATGTGAAAATGTTTTATTAAGTGTGATAGTGGTTTTTAAATGTATTTTAATGAACTTATCACATTGGGTATCCTTGGGTGCATTGGGAATAAACTTGTCACTCTTTGTTTGTGTAATTTCACATGAATGAATTGGGGATTTTCTTTAATTTATAGTATGTATTCCTATAGGTTAGATCCCAAATGGTGTTCTTTTTTATTTATGATTGGTAAATCACATGATGGTATATTTCAGGGTTATTTTCTCACATGCTTATCTTATGATGTATCCATGGTTTCTTACCTATATTATTTCATACTTGACTTATTCATGGATTTAGTAAATATGGTATACTTCATGAAAACTAAATTAATGTTTTTATGAAATGGTGTTATTTTATAAAAATTATTTGTAAACTATATTTTTTTTAAATCTAAAACTAATGCATTATTGATATTAGAACTTGTATAAATTATTTGGTGGTGTCATATTGTTCTTTGTTCTCACACCTTAATATTTTATTTAGGAGGTTGTAGATGTTGTTTTTTAGGACTCAAGTAAAGGGAAGAACATTATATAGCATGCCAGGTTCACTTTTTTTTATCTTCTTCATTGTAGGATGGTTTGGTGGTGACGAGTGGTCACATAGGGACTTGTTTAGACTTTTCATGTTTTATCTTTATCATTTGGACTATTTGGATTTAATTTGTATGTCTAATGTGTGTTTTCCTGAACATGAGTGTCACTCAAAGGTGCCTTGATCCTGGTTGGCCACATGGCCTCAAGAGCATCTCCCCAAACGATAGAGGCTACTAACTAGCAGCGAGGGCCTAGTGTGTGTCTATGGGGAGACTATTCCCTCATTACCAGAGTATATCATAACAGATAAATATAATAATAGGTAAATAGAGAAAGCATTATAAATATATGGAACATCATAAGAATAAATAATAATAAACTGTAGGAACAAATGATAATAATATATAAAAGTTGATGATAATATATATCATGTCTCTACAAAATTAGAAAACATGTATACATGGAAACATGAAATACATGCTATAAAAAAGAATTAAAAAGAATCCAAAAACTATCCAGGCATCCCAATATCCATCTTGGTCATCTGTTACCAAGATCCATCCTAACCAAGAAAGCAATAACAGGTGTCCAAAGTGAGAATCTTACCTTCATCAACACTTGCATACATGTAATCTTCTCGGGCACCAATGGAGGCCAAAATAGGATGTGAGATAAATCTCAGTAGGCCACCACCAATGATATATATAACATCCAGTCCATGTAATATAAACTGAAATAGTGTACAGGCATGCATATATAAAAGTAAATTAGTACAATAATGTAAATACCCAAGTACATGTTTCAGCCTCAGCTGGCATCTGTACATGTAATCATTTCATTAATTAATTATGTTCTATTTTATATAGAAGTTCACATGAGATATAAACAGCACTGACATCTTGACATGATAATAATAATAACAAAGGATCCAATACATAATAAGGAATCTGTAATGATAATAATGAAGAGGATCCAAGGTAATAATCATGGCATCCTTGACCTCATGGGTTGATCCAACTTAGTAATAATCTATATAATAGATAAAAAGGTAAGAGTGTAATCCAAGGGGCATCACCCAAGGCATTACACAATAATATGATTCTAACTGAGTTCAAGTAATTCATCCAAGGTAAAACGGGATAAGAAATGACTAGAACCAAGGGTTTATCCAAGGCGCCACATGTTTATAGATGTCATATTGGATCCAAGGAGTCTAAACAAGTCATCCTATAATGATAATGGTGGGATACTATGGTGTCATATCAGGCATCCACAAGTAGACAAAGACCGGGTTCCAAGGTGGGTGTCACCCTTGGCAACCGACATCCCTGAATCATAATGGATTCCATGGGTTCTAAAGGCATTCCCTTATGAATCTAGGGCTAGATCGAGTTTGAACACTCTTATAATAATTTCAAGGTCTATATTTAAAAGGTACCTTATACTCAATTAATTAATTAATTAATTAAGGACATGTGATAGTCATTCCATTTAACAAGTTATTTGGTTCAAGACATTGCCTTTCATCAGTGTGACAAGGAATAACTAGGAATGTGACCATTTATTAGTTCACTTTAGTCATAATCAATTCATTAGGTTCACTCTATTTCCTTCCATTTAGCATGGTAAGGTATGCTACGTATGTGTAACCAATCCATTCAATTACATTCAATAAGGCTAAGTCATATACATAGTATACTTGCCATTCATAATTAAGATTCATTAATTATATTGAAACACTTACCTTATAAGGGACAAGTGACATTATCATATACAAGGCTAACCATTAAAATTCATAATTCATTTTATTAAGGAAGGTATTACCATTAATAGGGTCATGACATAGCACACCGGAACGGTGGTGTAGATGAACATAACAAACAACTAAAGGAATATTTAAGGAAAACATCCTACTTGGGGTGGTTGACATTGAGGTCATAACCTCTAACAATGAATAACATATATAAAAAGGGTCTTATAATACAATTATAATGACTATAAGTAGGGAATATGAATTTAATATTCCATGCCCGATGAAATCAGCATGCACACAACTACAAAAATTTATAATACGGTGAAACATAAGTTTTGAGTTATAGACCACCTACCTTAAGCTCGTCTGACTCTCTTAATCTAGTATCATCCTTTAGTTTGACTTTTATTGGAAGATATCTGAATAATTGATCAATGCCCTGAAAATAGGGCATATGATCAGGCAGATCAATAACTTTATCAAGGAGAAGAGAAACCAAGAACAGCTAAAAAGGAATTGAGTACATACCAAGAGTAATCCAATGAGATGAAAAATTATTTGATAAGACTTCAGATGGTATAGATATGGAAGATCCTATATTAGGTTTCCTTGGTAGTTTCCAACATGAAAAATGGGGGTTGCATTCACCGGAAACAAAAGAATATAGGAGGGAAAGATATTAAACACTTAAGGGAATTTTGCTCATTTTACCCAAGAAAAACTAGGTCAGATGGTTTGGCTGCACAATTGGACAAACCATGTGATATTCATGTTCTTCTCACTGCTTAATGAGGGACCCACATGGTTAGGCCACATGATTAGGGAAACCTTTTGGCAATCATAAAAAACTCCTCTACTAAAAACTATAGACATTTCGCATGGGCATGTGGTCCCTGACACATGGTTAGGGAAAATCATGCCCCCCCCCCCCCGCTTTACCCTATTGTCCATCCTCACACAGTTTGGGGAGACTATGTGGGATGGGTCACACGGGTTATACTAACCATTTAGCCTAGTGCCTTTCTCCACCGACCAGGGTTCTAAGCTCTGAACAATACTTGAACACCCCTGAAACCTTTATAACCTCCTTAGGAATCCATATTAGGTCCAAAATAAATAATTATACTGAAATAAAAATGATCCATACCTAAGATAAAAACCAGGTTCTTAAATTATTCCCCCCTTAAAGGAAATCGTCCCCAAGTTCACCTTCAAAGGGAAGTGAAACACTGTCTGAGAACAACTATAGCCACTAGGCATGTACATCGGCCTCCCACTCCCAAGTCTCATCTTGTACATGGTCATGCTGACATATCACCCATAATAAAGGGACAAACCGACCTTAGAGAGCCTTAATTATCTATTCAATGATGCTTCTCCTCAAAAGGAGCATCAACATATAACTCAACTTCCTTGGGATAAAAAGTATGAGACAGGTCAACATGATAATCAAAATGCTGTGAAATGTGGAAGACGTCGTGAATCAAATGGTACCTCTGAGGTAGTATCAGCCGGTAGTATAATGGTCTAAATCTCTATATAATCTCAAATAAACTTACATAAAGAGGTGGTGTCTTCCCTTTCCTTTGTATCCATCTATGCCCAAGCCTAGGTGATACATGCAGGAAAACACAATCCCTGACCCAAAACTCTAAAGGTCATCGATGGTGATCATTATAATAATTTTATCTATATTTATCAGTATACATATACTTCCTGGTCATTTGAAACTACTCTGTATTCTCCTACATGGGATGAAGACCTAGTAGGGATTCCTCTCTTACTTCATCCAGTATAGGGATGAATGACATGACCTATCATACAAGGCCTCAAAAGGATCCATCTGAATCATCTTCTAAAATCTATTATTGTAGGTAAAATTTAAGAGAGGGATATGATTATCCCGATAAATAATAAAATCAAGGATGCATTCTCGAACATGTTCTCTAACACCTGTATCATCCATTCTGACTGGCCATCAGTCTGAGGGTGAAAGGCTATGCTCAGAAGCACCTGTGTACCCATAGTCTTCTGCAACCCCTACCAGAACCGTGACATGAAACAAGAATACCTATCTGAAATGATAGTATGAGGAACCCCATATAGTCAGATAATCTCATGGAAATAAAATATCCCTAGCTCACCGACTAAGAAAGTCTCCCAGATAGTAAGAAAGTGGGATAATTTCATCAGTTTATTGATGACAACCCAAACTGCGTCATTACCTCGAGGCAACAATGGTAAGATGACTAAAAAATATATAAAAACATCTTACCATTTCCATTCCATAACTATAAGAAGCTGTAACAATCCAAAATGTCTCTAATGCTTCGCCTTCACCTATTGAAAGGTGGAACACCTAGTGATGAAACTTTCCATCTGATGTTTCATCCCAGGCCACCAATATTGGTGTCGCATATCTCAATACATCTTGGAGATGTATAGATGAACTAACCACATATAAGCACGAGACTTTGGCATCAGTTCCTCTATCATATATTTAGGAACCCAAATGCATCCATTTATATGTATGATTTCATCTCTATCCACAAACCAATCTAGAGGTAGGTCATCTCCAACAATTATCACTCAGAGAACCAAGACTTTAGGATCTAAAAATTGCCCACTCTTTACCCTCTCAAGGAGTGAAGAGGTAACTGTCAAGTCTAAGAGGTAATAATAATCATGAATTTCATGAAACTCTATATGCATCTTAGAGAATAGGGCTATCAATTTCCATTCATTACTGGCTTCCCGTACGACCTATGCCTGATTTTTCTAATTCAGTACATTAGCCACTGCATTGCCCTTTCTAGGAATATAGGCAAGATAAAAATTAAAGGACTAAAGATATTAGACCCATCTATGTTGTATGATGTTTAATTAATACTATTTAAATATATATTTTAATCTCTTCTAGTTTGTATACATCACAAAGTGCTCACCTATAAAATAGTGTCTCCAAAAATGTAAGTCGTAGACAACTGTTTCTAGCTCGAGGTCATGCATTGGGTAATTTATCTAATAAGGCCCCAACTCCTGAGATTTTTACACAATGACTCTATCCTCCTACATCAACACTACACCTAGGTTGATGCCAAATGCATCACAAAACATTTTATAGTCTCTACCAGACTCTGGCAGTATCAGAATCAGTGCCAATACAAGACTTCCTTTCAACTCTTGAAAGGATTTCTTGCACTCTTATGACCATATGTACTTGAAACCCTTCTTTATAAGACTAGTAAGAGGTGATGTAAGGTTTGATAAGTCTTGTATAAAATGCATGTAATATTCATCCATCCCCAAAAAACTCTGTATATCAAACACGTTCTTAGGATGATCCTAGGAAACCACAATACTCACCTTCTCTAGGTCAATAGATACTCGAGATTCTAAGATAATATGACCAAATAAGTTAATTTTTTTGATCAAGAGGTGGCACTTAGAAATATTGGCATAAATATGGTGCTCTCTCACTATATTCAAAATGATATCAAGGTACTTATCATGGTCGTTATGAGTGTGAGAATACACCAAGATGTCATCCACAAATACCATGAAAAAAGATTCCAGATAGGGGTGTAACACCATATTCATAAAATCCATTAAAATGGTAGGCACATTAATAATACTGAACAACATAATTAGATACTCTTATAAACCATACTTTCTAAGAAAAGTTGTATGTGGTAGGTACGATGGCCTGACTTGCACCTAATGATAGCCTGATCTCAGGTCAATCTTTGAGAATAACCTAATTATTCAGATCTGGTCAAATATATCATCTATTTGAGGTAGTGGATACTAGTTCTTGATCATAAGCTACTTCAACCATCTGTAATCCACAGATAAATGAAGGGTACCATCCACCTTCTTGGAAAAAATCATGGGTGAACCCCAAGAGGAAGTTCTAGGAGGTATAAAACCTTTGGACTCTAGATCATCCAAACATCACTTGAGATCTTGGATATTAGTAGGTGACATCCTATATGGAGGAATGGACACTAGAGTTTCTCCTGGAATGAGATCAATTGTAAAATATACCTCTCTCTCAGGTGGTAATCTAGAAAAATCCTCAAGAAAGACATATATGAAATGATCTACTATGAGAGGAAAATATGCTAGGTGTACACCCTATTCCTTAATAAAGAGACTAGAAATTTGGGTAGTCACTCCACCTAACCCATGATACTCTAGTACAGCTCTATTATCCTCAACATCCCACTCACCCTTGTGTAGATAAATGATTCCCTCTGGTGATGTAAACGATACCCTACAGTGATAGCAGTCTATAATTCTGTGATACGAGACCAACCAATCCATCTTGATAATGAAATAAAAGGCTTTTATCTTGAGAACAAAGTGTCCCCATAAGAAAGGGTAAATGCCTACCTCAAGGGGACAATTCCTTCATTGGAATATTCTCTCTAACCATACTCCCAATGGTGTATCCATGGTCATTACACCACAGTAATAGTGAAATTATAGCATGATACTTTCCATGATAGATAAAGAGATGAAGGAGTGTAAAGAATCTATATCAAATAAATCATATACTATAGTATAGGATACTAGAATATTACCCCATACTATAAATGATATTACACTCTGATCCTTAGGTATCAGTTGTTAAGCATGAAACCGACCTGATCCATGACCCTATACTGCATTTGAACTACCCTAAGTGTGGCTGGTCTACTAGAACTGATGATCTAGAGTCAAGATACCATAACCAAGACCTCCTCCTTGGCTAGTCCTTTCGGTGCTACTCAAACTTCCCTCCTGACACAACATAAAAGAACCTTCCCCTGAAGGTGGAGATGTTTCAGATCCTCTTCCACTAAAAGAAACTATAATGGTATGATAGAATCTTTGAAGATGTCCCATATAGATGAAAGAAAAACACTACCTCAGTTCTCTATCGTATTAAGTATTCAGATGCCCTTGTCGTCCACATTGATGGCATACATCAGAGCTACTAGTGCAGTTGCTCTGGACACCACTACTCTGATGTGTAATCTTAAGGGAACGTTTCCTTATACTGAAAGAACTATTAGCCTTCCTCAACACTGATTCTATATTAACAGTACTATCTCACTCCCTTATTTTTTAATTAGTGATAAGATCTCGAGTGAAAATATCAGATAAAGTATGTAGTTTGAAAACATTCACCTTAATACGTGATGGAATACTAAAGCCCATCCTCAAAGCATATAGCATGTTAAATCTCATCACTGGCTAGAAGTGGTGAAAATAAATATAACTTAGTAAAATGAATTGAATACTTCATGACTGACATATCACTAAACTATAGATTCATGAACTCTCGAGCTCAGTCATCTCCCTATATCTGAGGAAATAAGTAGTCATAGAAGGAAGCCTTAAAGTCAACCTAGACCATGAATTGATGAAGACCACCTGGGGTAATCACATCCCACCAATGCTTGTCCAAATCACACAACATATAGGTGGAAATATTAACCATCCACTCTAGAGGCGTATTCAGATGCTCAAAGATAGATAGGGTGGCTTCCATCCAAGTCATAATAGCCCGTGGACTTCCATCCCCCGAGAAGGTGGGAGGATCCTACTACCGTAACTCACATGTCAGATTAGCCATCATAGGTGAAGGTTATAGAGCACCTTTCATGGAATGCACATTACATAGAAAACTCTCATGAATTTGAGCATCAGTGACCAGATTAGGTATAACAGGTGATACCTCAAGTGGAAATCCTAGCAGTAAGACTGGTGCATCAGGGCCCCCCATGTCTGGAGTATGGTCATCTCCACCCTCATAACGAACAACATGAGGACATTGTGGTGGAATAACTCTAAAAATTCCAATCACACGCCTCAGAACAATCTTAAAATAGATAGATACACTAGCATAAGTAGAACATAAAAAGAATGGCTCACTACCCAAGGTATACTATCCCAAATACCTACTTAAAAGGATAGGTATTGGTAATTGTTCTAGTTTAAATTACAAGGGTTCTAGTAGATGGAGGGGTCAATAGCACCTTTCCTCTTAATTTATTGAAAACCATTCATTTTTAAGTCAATATTTTACACTTAAGTTTGCATTTGCTTATAAACTTATATCAAAGTTTTTTTAAAATGGATTTTAATTCCAAATGAATCTGGGCCCATATACCTTATCATTAAAATCAACAACCATTTAATTTCTAATTAACCCCATCCACATTCAGTCTCAGGATGTGACATGTTAGGTACGATGAATTGACTCGGTAAACTACCCATTCTAACCCATGAGGGACTATACACTCCATGAATGGAAATTGGAAAGCACTCAAACAAAACCAAAGATCAACATAGGTATATATATATATATAAAAGTTTCACTCAATAATCACAAGAAATACATGAAAATTAATGCAGTGAAATGCACCTATATAGAATGACATATGCATGGAAAGTGAATTCTAGGTGCCTATAATGATACATGTAACAATTCTCCTTGACCTTATATCATCGGGCCAAGGATGAAATGAATTCCTCAATTAGAATAATAATTATAACCATCACTTAACATGTTCATCAACCAATAGTGAAAGGATATCAACTGTAATAGGCAAAATGGAACAATAATCATTATTTTGGAAACTTGACATTTACCTCGAACATGTGTTAACTATGCCCAAGAACAAATTATAACCAAGTTCTAAAGAATTCATAATATACTATATATTTTATCCAAGTATTAAAGTAAGAAAAGAAACCTATGATACCACTTTTTGATGTCCCAAACCTGGGTGCCACTCAAAGGTGCCTCGAGCTTGGTTGGCCACATGGACTCAGGAGCATCTCCCAGAATGCTAGAGGTTTCCAAATAGTAGTGAGGGACTAGGGTGTGTCCATGGAGATACTATTCCCTCATTAACAGATTGTATAATAATGGATAAATATAATAATAGGTAAATAGCAGAAGCAATATAAATAGATGAAACAATAGAAGTAAATAGAATAATAAACAATAGGAACAACTGATAATAATATACAAAAGTTAATGATAATTTATGTCATGTCTCTACAAAACTAGAAAATAGGTATACATAGCAGCATGAAATACATGCTATACAAAATAAGCAAAAAGAATCCAAAAACTATCCAAGAATCTTGATCTCCAGCTCGATCATCTGATACCAAGCTCCATCCTAAGCAAGTAAGTAATATCAGGTGTCCGAAGCAGGATGCTTCCCCTTGTCAACACCTACATACATGTAATGTTCTCAGGTACCAATGGTGGCCCAGATAGGGTCTGAGATAAATCTTATTAGGACACCACCAATGATGTTTATAACATCCGGTCCATGTAATATAAATTGAAACTATGTGTGAGAATGCGTATATAAAAGTAAAGCAGTACAGTAATGTAAATACCCAAGTACCTACATCAGCCTCATCTAGTGTCTTTACATGTAATCATTTAATTAATTAATTATGTTCTGGTTTATATAGTAGGTCATGTGAGCCATAACCAACACCAATATCCTGACATGATAATAATAATAACAAAGGATCCAAGATATAACAAGGCATCCATGATGATAATAATGAAGAGGATCCAAGGTAATAACCAAGTAATCCTTGACCTCAGGGGTTGAGCCAACTCAGTAATAATCTATAACCTAGCTAAAGGGGTAAGAGTGTAATCCAAGGGACATAAACCAAGGCATTCTACAATGATATGATTCTAACCGAGTCCAAGGAAATCATCCAAGGTAAAAAAGGAAAAACAATGACTAGGACCAAGGGTGTATCCAAGGCACCACATGTCTGTAGATATCATGTTAGATCTAAGTAGTGTATCCAAGGAATCCTATGATGTTGTACTATGCATCCACAAGTAGAAAAATATCAGGTTCTAAGGTGGGTGTCAACCTTGGCAACAAACTTCCTTGAATCAGAATGGAATCCATGAGTGCTCAAGCCATTCCCTTGAGAATCCAAGGCTATATTGAGTCTGACCACTCATATAATAATGTCAAGGTCTATATGAAATAGGCACCTTATACTCAATTAATTAATTAATTAATTCCATGTGATATTCACACCATTTAATAAGTCATTTTGTTCAATATGTTTCCTTTTATTAGTGTGACAAGGCATAACTAGGCATGAAACCATTTATTAGTTAATTTTAGTCATAATAAATTCATTGGGTTCACTCTATTTCCTTTAATTTAGTATGGTAAGTTGTTCTATGTATGTACAACCAAGCCATTCAATTACATTCAATAAGGACAAGTCATACACATAATATACTTTCCATTCATAATTAAGATTCATTAATTATATTGAAACACTTACCTTAGAAGGGTCAAGTGGAATTATCATATACAAGGATAACCATTACAATTCATAATTCATTTTATTAAGAAAGGGCTTACCATTAATAGGTTCAATCCATACCACATCTGAATAGTGGTGTAGATTAACATAAAAAACCACTAAAGGAATATTTAAGGAAAACACCCTACTAGTGGTGGTTGACATTGAGGTCATAAACTCCAATTATGGATAATATATATAACAAGGGACTTATAATATGATTCTAATTACTATAAGAAATACATATGAATTTAATAGGCCATGCTCGATGAAATCAGCACACACATAACTACACAAATTTATAAAATGATGAAACTTAAGGGATGAGTTATAGACCACCTACCATAAGATCATATGACACTCCCCATCTAGTATCAGCCTACATTTTTTTCTAGATTGGAATATATTTTAAGAATGGATCAACTCCTTAAAAATAGGGAATATGATCTTGAACCTCAATAACATTATCGAGGATAAGAGAAACAAATAATGGATAAAAATGAATCGAGTACTCATAGAGAGGAATCCAATGAGATGAATGATGCTTTAATTAGACTCTGGATGGAATAGATATGAAAGATTCTAGATTACGTGGCCTTGGGAGATTCCAACGTGAAGAATGGGGGTTTCCTTCACTGTAAATTTATGAATAGAGGAAGTGGGTAAGATATTAAACACTTAAGGGAATTTTTTCCATTAACCCAAGAAAAACTGTGTCACATGGTTTGGCCACACAATTGGCATAATCGTGCACCTCACACTGCTTAAGGAGGGAACCCACATGGTTAGTCCTCACAGTTTGGGAAACTGTGCACCAACCATGTGAATATCCTTTACTAAAAACTATTGAAATTTCACCTAGGTGTGCAGACCCTAACACATAGTTAGGGAAAACCATGCATCCAGCTTCACCCCACCATCCATCCCCACATGGTTAGGATAGATCATGAGGGTTGGGTTTCACGGTGTCTACTAACCATGTGGTCCAATGTTTTTCACCACCAACTGAGGTTCAGAGCTCTGAACAAGCCCCATACACCCATAAAACCTTTATAACCTCCTTAGGCATCCATATTAGGTCAAAAATAAAGAATTTTACCGAAATAAAAAGGATACATACATGATATAAAAACTAGTTTCTTACATCATGGACATATTCTCTTATATACTCATTGTACCTTGTTGGTTTTCCTTGTTCAGTTTTATTTTGAGACATGTTGCTTTCACTTTATTATAATTCACTATGTGGAAGACTTTCATGAGTGAATTGTATAACTGACCCAAGTTGGTTCATTACAAATTGGTATTAGTGCCATTACCCAACTTAAAGTATTGTGACACTACCTAAGTTTTTTTGGTGTCTTATTAGGCTAGAGTTAGGACCATTAAAATTCAAATAGTAAGTGTGAAAAAGGGGTCTGGTGATCTCACTTCCATGAATGAATCTGAGTTACCATGTGTGGTTAGATATTTTTTCAAATCTTGAGACTCAGTAGCTGGGGGGTATTTGAATGAGATGGATATGGGGTTTATTTTAATTGATCTATTCATTTCTTTTGTTCATATAATCCATAATTGATTCTACTTTTGTTTCCTTTTGAAAGAATTGATATAGATACCTGAAGTTGGTCCTATGATTTGGGAATATGATCATGATAGATGGGGTTTTTATCTTGTGGTTGTTAGATAATGCCTCCTAAAATATATCTTATAAATATGATTCAGGAATATATAAGATAGGTTCTATAGGAAAATACTCCATAGGACCCTTCTTTAGTGGAATTTTTAGTCCACACTATTTAGACTATGGGTCAAGCGGATGTTGGGAACCCAGGATGGGCGGTGGATCATGACTCAAAATTTAATAAGAAGATTCCACCCATCTTCCATGGTGATAATGGACCCCAGTAATCTAAGGAGTGGTTTTAATGGATTAGGAGGATCTTAAACTTTTTAAAGACTTTGGAGGAATCTAAGGTGGATATTTCCATGTACATTCTTGGGGGACTAGGAAGGAAATGGTGGGACTATATTGTAAAAGATAAGATGCATGAGGATCTTAACTAGGATTGTTTAAAGAAATTTTTCAACCAATATTTTTATCTAGATAATTTACATGTGGAAAATACCTGAGAGTTTCAAACCATGGAGCAAGGGGCACATACCAATCTGGATTATTCCACCCCTTTTTCTAAGTTGGCACATTTAGCATCAGAGATTGTTGCCAATGATTACCTAAATACATAGAGTTTTGACTTGGGATTGAGGGATGATTTTTAGTCAATGTTGATTATCATGTTCCTTACAACCTTTATAGAGGTAATTGATAAGGAAGGTTTGGTATAGGCAGATATAGCTAGGAAAATAGGTTTGGGAAGAGCATCGGTTGGTGTTGTTGTTAGCTAGGGTGTATCTTCTAGCTAGAAAAGGAAGCACAAGGATATCCAATTTTCATTAGGACTAATTTCAAGGGATTCATTAGGATATTAGTAGGTTTTATACTATCAGCATGGAAGGCCTGGTCATACTAAGCCTAATTGTACAGAGGCTCCCAAGACTTGTCATCATTGTGTATAATCTTTCCACCTGAGGTGTTTTTGTGAAAGGATTTTCAAAGGAAGTAAGACTAGATCCACTCTCACCTAGGGTTTACAGGTTCGTACTGATGACTCCAAGTGTGGTGGGTCTTATCCTCAATCCAAGGGGGATGTTCATGCGGCTAATAAATCTCAGGGAGGAGCTGAGATCAGACGTTTTTTTGTGATGGAGTATGCAACTAAGTAATCTAAATAAGAACTAACTACTGTTAGAGGTACACTGTTTATTTTTTATTTTATGGTACTAGATTTGTTTGATATAGGTGTTAATTATTATTTTATAAAATAAAAGTTAGTTGATGTTTTGGCATTTCATTCATAGATTATGCCATTCTTTTTGGATCTTTACATTCTTTTGGGAAAGAGGTATGAACAAGGTTTCAAGTGTACAACATGTTGTGTGATGACCGCCGACCTTGAGGTGGAGTGGGGATTCTTGGTGATTGATCTTGATATCTTCAAACTGACTATTGGAATGGATTGGATGATTAGTGATAAGGCTCATATTAACTATTATCATCATCAGGTTTAGTTTTTATCTCCATATGGAGTCACTCATGTATTTCAGGGTGAGTAGTATTCTTGGTCTCAAAGAGTGGAGCATATTGACCCTTATGCTATGGGTGATCTCATGTTAGTTTTTGGAGATTTTTCTTCATTCATTTGATCCTAGTTTTGGAATTAAACTTATTTTGGTGGTGTGTTAATACCCCAATAATTTTTAGGATGATTTTTTTGGTTTACCTTCATATAGAGGGGTTATTTTTACCATTGACCGGCTACTTGGAATGATGCCCATTTCTATTCCATCTTATCATATGACACCTAATGAGTTATAGGAATATAAGTTTCATCTTGAGGACCTAAAAACTAAGGGATTTATTCATCATAGCATGTCATCATGGTATTCACCTATCCTCTTTTCTAATAAGGTAAACGAGATCCTTATACTTTGTGTGGATTATTGAAAGTTAAATCAGGTGATTGTTAAGAAAAAGTATCCCTTTCTTAGGATTGATGATCTCTTTGACCAGCTTAGTGGGGCTCATTGTTTTTGAATTATTGACCTATGGTTGGGATACCACCAGTTCAGAGTCTAAGAGAAGGATATACCTAAACAATGTTTATGATCCAATATGGTCATTTTGAGTTTTTGGTTATTCCATTTCGTCTCACTAACGCTCCAATGGTATTTATGGATTTAATGAACTAGATCATTCATCGTTTCTTAGAATATTTTGTTGTTGTATTCATGAATGATATTTTTGTATACTCTAAGTCATAGGAGGAGAATATAGACCATTTGGATATCATTATTATAACCTTGAGGGGATATTGTTTGTATGGTAAGCTTCCCAAGTATGAATTTTGGATTTAAGAAGTAAAGTTTTTGGGGAATGTTATATATAATAGGTGAATCTCAATGAAACATGAAAATATATAGGCAATTATATCCTAGGAGAAAACTAGAAATGTGTTGGAGATCTAGAGTTTCTTGGGGTTGGCTGGTTATTACATGTGGTTCGTTCAGGATTTATCCAATCTTGCATATCCAATGAAATCTTTAACCTATAAGGGTGTAAATTTTGAGTGTAATAAAAAATTTAAGAGATATTTTGATTAAATTAAAGTGGTATTAACTTTATCTTTGGTTTTTATTCTCTTAGAACCAGGTTCCATTTATGATGTTTTCTGTGGTGCTTTTGGTACGATTTTTGGGTGTGTCATGAAGCAGAGGAAACAAGTGGTGGAATATGAATCTCTCAAGTTACTAACTCATGGGAAGAACTACTCTACCCACAATCTCAAGTTGGTATCATTTAGTCATGCACTCAAAACGTGGAATCACTACCTATTTGGGGAGCAGTTTATAGTATATTCTGATTATAAAATCCTAAATTATATTTTCACTTATTGGGATTTGAACTTTTTATAGAGACACTGGGTTGAGTATCTTTGAACTTTAAATTATGATATTTTCCTATAATCCTAGGAAAGGTAATGTGGTTTCCGATGTGTTGAGTAGGAAATTACTAACACGAGCCTTGAATGAATCGGTGAAGAAATGGTCTCTGATGAGTTTGTTTTCTGAGATGATCTTGAGAGTGAAAAAAGATAGTGGGTAGGTGTACTTGGCTTTGAAAAAGAATGATTTTTCATTTGATAAGTGGGTTTTATTTGATAAAGTACCTAACATATATTGATAACACTTTATTTAAATCCTAAATGGAAATGTAGGTGAGTGATCTTGGTCTCCTAGTGGCACTTTGTGTTTCTAAAGTAGGTTCGTTGTTCCTTTTTCTTTGAGGCCAGAGTTGATGGACATTGGACACTATTATTATTTCTTTATGAACCCTAAGAATACCAAGATGTATCATTACTTGAGAAGTTGGTATTGTTTTCCAAGTATTAAATGGTGTATTATATATTTTTTATCATGATGTATTATGTGTTAGAGAATTAAGGCAGAGCACCAGAGACCTACTGGTTTGTTACAACCCATACATATTCTAGTATTGAATTGGGATGACATTTCAATATAATTAATCATTGGTTTACCTTAGAATCCTAGTGAGAAGTATATGATTTGGGTGATCATTGATTGACTCATGAAATTGGTGCATTTCCTCCCTATCAAGGAGATGAAAAAAGTGGATCATCTTGGGGACTTGTATGTCTAAGAAGTTGTGATACTTCTTATGGCTACCTATGTGATTGTTTCTAAAAGGGACCCAAAGTTCACATCTAGTTTTTTGAAAGGTTTTCAAGAAGAGATGATTTACCAATTTAAATTGATCACAACATATCATCCAAAAACAAATGGACAAACAAAGAGGGTTATCTAAGTTCTTGAGGATATGCTCAGTGTATGTGTGATTGATTTCGGTGGTGCTTGGGAAAATAATTTTCCTTTGGTTGAGTTTTCCTATAAATATAGTCATCAAGCCTCGATTAGGATGAACCATTTTGAGGCATTGAATGGGTGTCCATGTATATCTCACTTTTATTAGTAAGAGTTGGGAGAGCGGTCCTTGGTTGGGATGATTCTTATTCAATAAACGATAGAAAAGCTATAGTTGATCCAAATGAGGTTGATCTCGGTACAGATTTGTCAGAAATATAATACAGATCTTCAACATCTACCATTATATTTTGAGGTTCATGGTCATTTTTTTCTCATAGTTTCACTTATCTTGGGACATCATTGGTTGGGTAATTAGGGTAAGTTGACACCGAGGTCTGTTTCCCCCTTTGAGATTGTATAGTGTCTTGGAAAGGTAGTGTATCGGTTGGATTTACCATCTTTTTTTAATTCGATCCATAACTTGTTTCATGTCTCTCATCTATGGAGGTATCAACTAGATCATTCCCATGTGATTGAGTGGGAGTATGTTGATCATGAGCTCGGCGCCACTATGGTTGAGCAATCAGTTCAGATTATGGATTGTCAAGAGAAGGTGTTGGGTGGTAAAACAATCCCCTTGGTCCGTGTATTATAGAAGCATAGAAAAGATATGAATGAGGTGTGGGAGTATGATTTTTTTGATGAGACAATAGTGGAATTCACTTTTTTCAAGTCTAGGATCTTGAGTACTTTTTGGGGATAGAAATCTTGTATAGTGGGGAGAATTGTAACATCCAATTCTTTCAATTATTATTTTACCCTTATTTGATCTAAAGTGTGTGAGTGTATATTTCTTTGAATTAATAGATCCTAGGTATAAATGTGTCAATTTTGGAGGGTTATCTTTGGGTTTTAAGGGATTTGGAGTTGGTTTTGAGTTTTTCTATAGGATCTAGTTTGCGGACTGCCAGCTAGATACATTAACATCGTGAACTGATTACACGATGTGAATCCATTATAGGGAAGATACCTTGATTCTAGTTCAAAGTGTGAAAATTTACAATCCATGAAACCATTTCACAACATGAAATGGATGGGATCATGATTTTTAACCCAATGCAATGCCTTTTCGGTGCATATGAAAACTTCTAGAATTCACACAATGAAAGGGATTCAAGATATGAGATTTTCAAGTCTAGAAATTTTTATCATGTTGTATGCCTGAATCTTTTTCCATTTGGCATGAAGGCTTATATCTTGAACCCTAGGAAAATTTTGGGTAATTTTGTGTGATATTGGGTGATCTATCTCCTTCCATATTGCTTCATTTGGCATTCGATCCCCATGGTGTTCACGTCACTTCTCCTTGGTAAGTGGAATTTATGCGTCTTTATTGCCATTGGCCACAGTTGCAACGTTGGATATTTTTGTGGAATGGATGGTGATCAGTTTTTGTTTTATATAAATACTTTATATATTTCCCTCATGCCTTGTATTTCAAAGGATAATATATTTGTTTCCAATCTCCATTGTCAAAGGATACTAGGTTTCCTCCGTCCTTGAGTTAGGTGTCTTTATATAAGGGGATAATTCTTTAATTGCTATATGTTCTTGTCCATTCATTTGGGTTGTTCAATGAAAATGAAATATTTGACATTGTAATGGTTTTTTTTATTATAATTACGTTTTTAAATGATTTTTATTTAAAAATATATTTTTGTACATTGAGTGTTTGCTTAAATGCTTTCAATGGTTGATTTTGGTTTAAATGGGGTATTCAATCCTAGAATCAAAAATTATTTGATGTGAAAATGATTTATTAAATGTAAGGATGGATTTTAAATGGATTTTGAAAAAATTCGCACATTAGGTATCCTTGGGTTCATTGGTAATAGACTTGTCACTTTTTGTGTGTGTAATGCCATAAGAGGTTTTATTTTACTCTAGTGTGTGTAATGACACAAGAGGTTATATTGGTCGGATCCACCTTAGGCCTGAATTGAGGATTCTCTTTCATGTGTAGTACATATTCCCATAGGTTAGATCCCAAATGGTGTGATTTTTAATTTATGATTGGTCTATCACATGATGGTATATTTCATGGTTATTTTCTCACATGCTTATATTATGGTGTATCCATGGGTTCTTACATGTTTTATTTCTTAATTGACTTATTACTAGATTTGCTAAGTATGGTATGCTTTATGAAAACAAAAGGAATATTTTAAAAAATGATTTTATTTTATGAAAATTATTTGTAAATTGGATTTGTTTTATAGTTATAATTGATGCATTACTGATATTAGAACTTATATAGATTCTTTGGTGGTATCCCAATGGGATTTTTTCTCACACCCTACTTTTGAATTTGGGTTGTTGTATGTGTTTTTTTGTAGGAATCAAGTAAAGGGAAGGGCATTATATTGTATGTCAGGTTCCTTTGTTGTCATCATCTTCATAATGGGATGGTTTGGTGGTGAAAAATGGTCACATAGGGACTTGTTTATACTCTTCATGTTTTATATTTTCAGTTTGTCCTGTTTGTACTGACTTTGTATGTATCATGGATATGTTCTATTACTTTTGAATTGTACCTTGTTGGTTTTCCTCATTCAGGTTTATTTTGAGACATGTTGCTTCCGATTTATTGTACTTCAACATGTGGTGGACCTTATTGGAAAACTTTTCTATCCAACCAAGGAAGGTTCATTATATAGTACACTATCGAGTAAATAAAAATAGGCAACAAAGATATACATATATATCAATAAAACACATGTGATCACACATACCAAATATTCCAATTTTAAACATTAAAATATCTACATGTGATAATGATTATAGTTTCCATAATTTAATTAAATTCAATCATGTGATAATATTCTTAAGAAAGAATAATAATTCTACATATACAATAATATTTTTTAGTAAAACAATAGTCACAAAATCAAAAAATATAAATAATTTATCTTTCTAAGATAATCTTTAAAGCTATCTAATTAATCCATAAAAAGTGCTAAAAATTATTTCATTAAGAATAATTAAATTTTCAACTTGAATTGATAATTCTCATGAGAGTAAAAATTTACAACATGCGATATAAATTTATCTCTCTATAATAATCCAATAATTCAAGCAAAAAATATTTCTTTAAAAGAAACAAAGTTATCTGAATGTGATCAAAAATATCACTTTTAAATTCCTAATTTTTATATCAAGAAAATATATATTATTTAATAATAGATAAGCTTCATTATTAAAGAAAATTAATATTTTTTTAGCATGGTACCAAAATTTTACTTCAATCCTTTAATTTCAAGATCATTAGATTATAACAAAATAAAAAAAATCTAATTAATTTTTTTAACAAAATTAATTATCTTCATGATATAATAACTTTCTCTCACCTAGATAATCTATATATCATTAAATATTAACACAACATTATAAGAGAATAAAAAAATCCTCTATACATGAGATAATAATTATCTATTTCAATTACTAATATGTAATTCCATGAAATAATAATATTCTATATGTGATATTATCTATCTAAAATATGAAATAAAAAGTTCTACAAAATATTACAATAATTTATAATAAAGAATAATATTTTCATCTACAAGAGGTTATTCTTTATGCTACAACAATCAATTTACACATTTTAATTAGTAAAATAAATTCACTACATATGTTTATTTTCAAGGAATGATAATAGCTACGACATACAAGTATTCTAAGAAAAAAATATTTCTGAGCATCGACTGAATAATTAATTATCAAAATAATTCAATCAACACATAATAATATTTTTATTCTTGAATAATGATATTTAATATATTCACTACATGCAATGAAATATTCATCTTATTCCCCTAAAATTTCTAGTTATTTCAATAAATTTTCTTCATGTGATTTTCATATTATTGTATGATTAAGGTTAATCACACCCATTTAGACAAAGTAAACTATATCATGGTATAATCACACTTTCACATAAATTAAGAGATGTTTTATAGATCCCCAAACTGGAAGAATGAATCTTTCACACTGCACCCAAACCATAGGATAGATGAAAAGAATTCTTCAATTTGGAAGTATGGGAGAATCCTCAGAAGATTTCATAGAAGGATTATAGATCTAATAAGGTGATTTTTAGAACAAAGAGTGACTCAAACAAGGCAAGGAAACTAATTTTTAAGATTCACAAGTGTCTCCCCATGTAACTCTATCAATATTTCCATTTATTTCTAATTTAATTCATATTTAACTCAAATCTTGATTGCAATATAATTGAAAACTTTGGAAACCTTAGATATAATTTTTGAATGGTCAGGAGTAATTTATATCCTTGATTTTTAGTTATTGAACCCTTTAAAGTATTAAAAATAAGTTGTAGGAGAAAAAATGGAAGAAAAAAGGGGTTTATATAATTAAAATGATACTTATATGTAGGAATCATACACTGTAAAAGGGTAACACGGTCTTACCGTTATGTAGATTGGGTTCAGAAGGACCCTTATACAGTGATCAAATGGCCCTTATATAGCTAGTAGTAAAATTATCTTACCCTTATGTAACAAAAGGATCCATGATCTTACCCTTATATAGGTTTCAAAAACTCTCTATTACCCTTACGTAACTAAGGGACTACCCTTACGCAATTTTGAAGATACCGTTACAAAACCTTTGAAAACTTGGACTTTCCCTTATGTAGCTTATAGAAAAATGACCTTACATTTATTCAAATTAAGGAATATATTTCTACTGTTACACTGCACATAAGAGATCTAGGTTTCCATTATAGACATAAAAGAAAAAGGAAATTTCCATTACACATCTCATGGAAATTAAGTATTACCCTTACGCAACCTTTAAAAATATTTCCTTACCCTTACGAAAAATTCCAAATCAGGTGTGAAGGTAAGTATTTTATTGAAAATGATATATTTTTAATTTAAAAACATCTAATAATAAATTAAATGATTTATTATTAATTCTACAAAATTCCAAAACACCTCTAAAATAAATTTAAACATTTTCAAAACTTTGAAAGAGAAAATCTAAAATAATAGAATCACATTAAAAAACATCCAAATTAATTTCCTAAAAAAATTAAAATGTTAAACTTTGAAATTTCTTTCATACTTCACAAAACCATTTAAAACCCACTTCTTAAAATATGAAAAACTATTTCGAGATACCGAACACCCATGAAAGAAAAAAGAAGGCATGTGAATATTAAAAACCTTTACATTAGAAGTTTAACCATATGTTGAAACTCAAAAATAAATTATTAGGCATTTAAATCTATCAAGGGATGAAAACTATATATCAAGTACACATAATTAACAGTTTATAGGATGGTTTTGAGACTATATTTTTAAAGATAAATATGAAAATCCAAATTCAATTTCATAACAAATTCAATATATATCCAGAGGACCAACTATACATGTATTATTTTAAAATGATTATGTAAATAATAATTATACATTCTATAAAAAGGAACATGTTGGAAATAGTATGAAGAAAAATAATAAAGTTACACTTATAACGGAAGTGAGGCATGTATTATTTAATAAGGATAAAAATCCAATTTATGTGAATATGTAATACTTCAGTGCCATCAAAAATATATTGTAGATAGATTATACAATATTTCAAGTGCCATTTTTTTTATTAAAATGGATTGATAATAGGAGTAAATTTAAAACTAATGAATTCAATTTCATGAAAGTTAATTTTAGTGAGGGTGCAAGGATAAAACATTAATAATGGTATCATAGAGAGTACAATTATTTTACACCCTAGATCATGTAAACATAAATTGTTCAATTGTTTTATTTTTGACTAAAATAGCTATAAGGTCAAATAAAAATTCCATTAAGGACAACCCTTTCATTTGGACACTGCAATAATTTCATAGTGGTCTCAATATAGACGGTGTCTTGTATGTGAGAGGGTAACAAAAGGTGGGGATTTGAATACTCAATATAAGGGACAAATCATTTCTTCCTTTAAATAAAATAAAACGAGTTCAATGAAACAATCAAATTTATTTGATTATTTTATATATATATATATAATTTCTTCCCTCATAATACTATGTGTTCACTACTATATTTACACAATTTAAATTAAATGTTTAACTACTTATGCAGATAATGGATTCTCCACTTTATGATGCTCATAATGTCAAGAAATTACACATTAGTGATACTAAAATTGAGGAAATGTTAGAATGTTAACACTATATGGTTGAAAAAATATAAGAGTGGTGTAGCGTGATAGCCTTAGTAAAAATTATTAAGGGGAGAAATAAAGTTCTAAAATTTAATGTATGATGGGATGCAAGCGACCAACCTATTGACCCCAACAAGTCTATTTTCATTAGTAACATTTGGGTATGCACTCAAATGCATGTGATGGTTGATGTAAGTACATGTAATAATGTTGTGTCTACATTGAAGGAAAAGTTATGGGATTAAATTAGGGTAACATTATGATATACTTCCTCTATTTTACCAAAAAATAAAATAATAAAACATTGATTTACTCTTCATTAACCTCTACAGAGTAAATTTATATTAGATTATTAATGGATTAAATTCATATTAATGGATGATTTAAAGGCTATCAGGAATCTTACTCATCATTTAATTATCAAAAAATATCCACTATACAAAGCCATAAAGATAAAACTAGGTTGTCTAGAATATTCCCTCAACTTGGCATACTAAAAGATGAGAAGACAATTTACACAACTCACTACATCGACTCAAAATTACACATAATAAAGAAAAATATTAACTCATACAACATTTAAGATTAGTGTAAATTAACCAATCAAGGAAAAAATGACACTTTGGTTTTACATGGTTTGGACATCATACCATATGTCCACGAAGGAAACACTATTGTATTCCATTTCAATACAAGAATTACAATAACTTTTTCCAATATAAAAAATTAGATCACTAATTAAAAATGATCTTCAATCATATTAAGTATATTACATCACACATGTTTTGGTGTTACCCCTTTATTATAGAAAGAATTAGAGAGTCAAAATAAGTACACAACCATCTGGTATTCATGGAAGACCCACCATAGATCCATAAAAAATATTGATATCTTGTAGTAATCAACACCTGACCATTATATCCAGTGAATATTGAATGTTACACAATCATTTTTCATAAACCACAAGGATTCCCTAGTAAATTAAATTAAACAACATTTGTCCCATTGATATTGACCATTACGCATGCCCATTAAACAAAGTTCATGTCCAATAAACCTATTGTTTTCATGTAGATCATGTTGCCACTATCTACAACCCATGTAAAAAATGTTGGCCAATACACTCCATATGGTTGACTTACTCAGATAATAAGTATGCTTCACATCTCAATAATATCCCACTCAAAGAATACTTTAGGGATCCATTGGTATCACTCTAACACTTTGGAATAAATAACTTATTCCACTTCTATAGTAATCAATAGATAATATTCTCCTTCATTTTTTGTTCACCCTAGTCCCATTTAGGCACAGTGTTACCTTAGACTTTCCTAGACTAACACTTTAATGAACATACACTACTGGAAATAAAGGATATACCAACGGTTTAGAACCGTTGGTATAGGCTGGAGAACCGTTGGTATATTCTATACCAACGGTTGTCCAAACCGTAGGGAAGTAAGGCGTGGAGAAAGATATATACCAACGGTTTGCAGTAAACCGTTGGTATAGCCCACTCTAGGTATGGATTTGCCAACGGTTCAACAAGAACCGTTGGTATAGGTTTACCCAACGGTTCTAAACCGTTGGGAATACTATAATTCTGATCTTATACCAACGGTTCACAACCGTTGGTATAGTATTTTTCCCAATGGTTTTCATAAAACCGTTGGGAATTCAATGGTTTTGATCTTATACCAACGGTTGTAAACCGTTGGTATAGATGTTTTCCCAACGGTTTCAATGAAACCGTGGGGATATGTTTAAGTATGGTTTTTTACCAACGGTTTATTGAACTGTTGGTATAAGTCTTTCTCAAAGTATACCAACGGTTGTAAACCGTTGGTATTCTGTATTTCCAGAATTGTTACACAGCAGCCCCTCCAGTAGCCCCTCCATTGCATACACCTGCATAAAAAACAGCACTAAAAATAGTGACAGACTTAAAACAACAAAAAAGAACACCACCTATTTGATTAGAGTCATGGTGAATAATTCCCCCTTTGAATCTTAATATGAAAAAAATCATCCAGTATAGTTGAATCAGAGTTTCAATAAATCAAATATTATTTACACCCATTTCAATCTTCATACGACAACCACTTTTATAATATATGGTGAAAAGGTATTTTCATTGGAGTCTCATCACTTGTGACTCAATAAGTTCCACACCATGCCTCGAATTGAGGTTGGGTTGACTGTTACACATCACATATAATCCATGGATCATTTTCCTAAAGTTTCAACACAATCAAAATCCGTTTGATCGGTTTGGCATATGTACGTAAAATATTAATCCATTTTGAACAAATGAGAGGTAGTTTGGGTGGTCCCCACCCCACGGTGACTCGTATTGAGGCGGGGTTGACTCGTTCACGTCACATATGACCCATGGATCGTTTTCCTAAAGTGTCAAAAGAATTAGAATGTATTTGGTCTGTTTCCCGTATGTCAATTGTTGATATCACTTACAATTTAGTCCATTTTGAAGAAAAGAGAGATAGTTTGAGTGGTCCTAGACACACCGTGGCTTGGATTGATGTAGGGTTGACTCTTACACATCAAATATTACCCATGGATCGTTTTCCTAAAGTTTCAATAGAATCCTAATTTGTTTGGTTGGTTTGGCGTATGTCAACTGTTGTTTTCACTTAAAATTATGTCCATTTTAAACAAAAGAGAGACACTTTGAGTGGTGTCGGCCACACCGGGCCTCATATTGAGGCGGGGTTGACTCGTACATGTCACATATGAGCCATGAATCATTATCCTAATGTTTCAACACAATCATAATCCGTTTGATCATTTTGGCGTATGTATGTAAAATATTGTCCATTTTTAACATAACAGAGACAGTTTGGGTGGTGTCGGCCTCATCGTGCCTCAGATTGATGTGGTATTGACTCTTATACATCACATATGACCCGTGGATTTTTTTCCTAAAGTGTAAATAGAATTCGAAGGCGTTTGGTCAGTTTCCCGTATGACAGTTGTTGATTTCACTTACAATTTAGTCCATTTTCAACAAAAGAGAGAAAGTTTTAGTGGTCCTAGCCACACCGTGGCTCGGATTGAGGCGGGGTTGACTCGTACACATCACATATGACCCATGGATTGTTGTCCTAAAGTTTAAACAGAATCCGTAGGTGTTTGGTCGGTTTTCCATATGTCAGTTTTTGTTTTCACTTAAAATTAAGTACATTTTTAAAAAAAAGAGGCACTTTCAGTGGTTTCGGCCACACCGGGCCTCAGATTGAGGCGAGGTTGAATCATAAACTTCACATATGAGGCATGAATCATTTTCCTAAAGTTTCAATACAATCAGAATCCGTTTGATCAGTTTGGCGTATGTACATAAAATATTGTCCATTTGGAACAAAAGAGAGGCAGTTTGGGTGGTCCCGGCCCCACGGTGCCTCGGATTGAGGTGGGGTTGACTCGTACACATCAAATATGACCCATGGATCATTTTCCTAAAATTTAAATAGAATTCAAAGGTGTTTGATCAGTTTCCCGTATGTCAGTTGTTGATTTCACTTACAATTTAGTCCATTTTGAACAAAAGAGAGACAATTTGAGTGGTCCCGATCACACCGCAGCTCGGATTGAGGCATAGTTGACTCATACACATCAAATTTGATCCATGGATCATTTTCGTAATGTTTCAACAGAATAAGAAGTCGTTTGGTTGGTTTTGCGTATGTTAGTTGTTGTTTTCACTTAAAATTATGTCTATTTTAAACAAAAGAGAGATAGTTTGAGTGGTTCCGGCCACACCGCAGCTCAGATTGAGGCGATATTGACTCGTAAACATCACATATGACCCATGTATCCTTTTCCTAAAGTTTCAATAGAATCCGAAGGCGTTTGGTCCATTTCCCGTATGTCAGTTGTTGATTTCACTTACAATTTAGTCCATTTTTAACAAAAGAGATACATTTTGAGTAGTACTGGCCACACCGTGGCTCATTTTTTGGCGGGTTTGACTTTTACACATCATATATGACACGTGGATTGTTGTCCTAAAGTTTCGACATAATTCGTAGGCTTTTGGTCGGTTTCTCGTATGTCAGTTGTTGTTTTCACTTAAAATTAAATACATTTTAAAAAAAAGAGAGGCACTTTGAGTGGTGTCGGCCACACCAGGCCTTGGATTGAGGGAGGGTTGACTCATACACGTCACATATGATCCAGGTATGATTTTCATAAAGTTTAAACACAATCAGAATCCGTTTGCTCGGTTTAGCGTATGTACGTAAAATATTGTCCATTTTGAACAAATGAGAGGCAGTTTGGGTGGTCCCGGCCACACGTCGCCTTGGATTAAGGCATAGTTGATTCATACACCTGAAATATGACCCATGGATCATTTTCCTAACATTTCAATAGAATCCGAATGCTTTTAGTCTGTTTCCCGTATGTCAGTGGTTGATTTCACTTACAATTTAGTCCATTTTGAACAAAAGAGAGAGAGTTTGAGTGGTCTCGGCCACATCGTGGCTCGGTTTGTGGCGGGATTGACCCATACACGTCACATATGACACATGGATCGTTTTCCTAAAGTTTCAACAGAATCCGTAGGTGTTTGGTCAGTTTGGCGTATGTCAGTTGTTGTTTTCACTTAAAATTAAGTTCATTTTAAACAAAAGAGAGGCACTTTGAGTGGTGTCGGCCACAACAGGACTCAGATTGAGGCAGGGTTGACTCGTACACATCAAATATGGCTCATGGATTTTTTTCCTAAAGATTCAACATAATTTGTAGGCGTTTGGTCGGTTTCTCGTATGTTAGTTGTTGTTTTCACTTAAAATTAAATACATTTTAAAAAAAGAGAGGCACTTTGAGTGGTGTCGGCCACACCGGGCCTCAGATTGAGGCGGGGTTAACTCGTACACGTCACATATGATCCAGGTATAATTTTCATAAAGTTTAAACACAATCAGAATCTGTTTGATCGGTTTGGCGTATGTACGTAAAATATTGTCCATTTTGAACAAAAGAGAGGCAGTTTGGGTGGTCCCCGCCACACGGCGCCTCGGATTAAGGCGGAGTTGATTCATACACATCACATATGACCCATGGATCATTTTCCTAACGTTTCAATAGAATCCGAAGTCGTTTGGTCCGTTTCACATATGTCAGTTGTTGATTTCACTTACAATTTAGTACATTTTTAACAAAAGAGATACAGTTCGAGTAGTCCCGGCCACACCATGGCTCAGTTTTTTGCGGGGTTGACTCATACACGTCACATATGACTCATGGATCGTTCTCCCTAAGCATGACGAGTCCATCCATGAGTCCATAACTTGTAACCCATCTCTTATCCTAACAATTAACAAGTAAACCAAATCAAACAAGGCATAATTCACATAACATGGAGAATGTACAACAAGGATTTGTATTCAAATTAAAGAATATAATCACATGCATTTGATGAGCATGAATTGATAAGATTACCAAGAAATTCATATATTTCAAGACATAAAAAAATAGAATAATCCTAAATAACATTTCATGATCATAGAAATAAAAAAGGCATGTGAAATCAACATGCCTACAATTACATATCATCCATGAGGTATAACATTTAATCAACTTGTAATAGAATTATACATAAGGCATATGAGTCTCATTAACTTGCATACACAGTGGTACAAAAGGAAAATGTTATTCAAGTCCGGGGGGCTGTCCAGGGTCCAGCGAGGGTGGGGGGATGTCCGAGGGGCTGTCCAGGGACCAAGGAGGAGGGTGGGGGGCTGTCCGGGGGTTATTCGGGGTCCAGGGAGGAGGGTGGGGGGGTTGTCTGGGGTCCAGGGAGGAGGGTGGGGGGCTGTCTGGGGGGGTGTCCGGGGACCAAGGAGGATGGGGGGGGGGGGGGCTGTCCGGGGGCAAGGAGGAGGGGGTTGTCCGGGGGGTCATCCGGGGACCAAGGAGGAGGGGGGGCTGTTCGGGGACCAAGGAGGAGGGTGGGGGGTTAACCGGGGGCTGTTCGGGGGCTATCCGGGGGCAGTCCAGGGGCTATTTGGGGGGGTGCCCGGGGGGCTGTCCGGGGTCCAGGGAGGAGGGTGGGGTGGATGTATAGGGGGTTGTCCGGGGGACTTTTCGGGGACCGAGGAGGAGAGTGGGTGGATGTCCGAGGGGGGGGGGCTGTCTGGGGTCCAAGGAAGAGGGTGGGGGCTATCTAGGGGGTGTCCAGGGGCTGTCCGGGGACCATGGAGGAGGGTGGAGGGGTTATACAATGTCCTGGGTGGAGGGTGGAGGAGGGACTATACAAGGTCTTGGGTGGAGGGTGGAGGGGGTTGTCCAGGGTCCAGGCGGGGGGTGGCTATCCAGGTTTCAAGAAAGAGGGGGTGGGTTGTCCATGTTCCAGGAGGGGGTGTCTAGGGTCCAAGAGGGGGGTGTCCATGGTCCAGGAGGAGGGGGGCTTTGTTAAAGAGAGGAAATCCCCATATAATTCTTTGAAAATTATCTAAACCCAATCCAAACAACATCACAATTCCAATCCATCACCCAACCAAAATCCAATTCATCCTCAATATCAGTAACCTTCCCATTATTCCTTAAACAAAAACTATAAATACAAAACACTTATCCATTTTTTGAACTAAACTAAAGTCCATAGATACTACCATATCACCCCACTAAAAAAATGGAAAACCACCTACGCCACTACCCCAACCGTCCACAATCACTTCACATGAAACATACTTATATCCATTACATACCCCGAGACAATATGACTAAACAAACTCTTTATCATCTTTGAGTGGGGATACATCTCACCAGAACCTCCATTGGTTCATATGGTTCGCTAAATACAGGAAAGGATTGGCTATGTAGACTTCAAATAATGTTGATCTATACAATCATGAAACATAAGTATTGAAGAAAGACAAAAAACAAATCAAAGTGCACTTGTTCGGTATTCCATGCCATAAACATCACAAAAAGGTTTATACCAAATTAAAAAAGAAAACGAAAATTATAGATGCAAAACATTTAAACAAAGGTAGTACATACAGATTTAGAGTATAGAACTACAAAATTATTTGATTTAAGATGGATCAGTCAAGTGGAACGAGTTTCTCAATCTGAGTATAGAGAGACAACTCACATTTAGGTCAAATAAAAATAGAAAATAGAAAAGATAGATGAAGAAAATTAGAACTGAGGTAGGACTTACAGATTTGATGTCTTCAACATATGTCTTGAACAGAAAAGTTGTTTGATTGAAGAGGATGGATGGAGTTTCCAATACCCGTAAGGAGAGAGCGTCGGGAGAGAATCAATTTTAGGGCTGCAGTCACACGAAGAGAGAATTGGGGGCTCACTGTATTTGGAGAGAATTTTTCCAAATGGTTTTTAAAAACCGTTGGGAAAACTATGATATATGAAGATTTCCCAACGGTTTTACTAAACCGTTGGGAAATGTGGTTGAATGTCAAGATTTCCCAATGGTTTTATTGAACCGTTGGGAAAAGTCTTAAGTTTAATGACATATGCCAACGGTTTACATTAAACCGTTGGAAAAAGTTGGTTGAAATCAAGCTTTCCCAACGGTTTACATAAACCGTTGGCAAAAGTTTTCCCAGGTGAGATATCCCAACGGTTTAATGAAACCGTTGGGGAAGAGGTCTGTAATCCACATATGCCAACGGTTTTCTAAAACCGTTGGCACCAAACTGTTGGTATAGCTCTCCATTCCAGTAGTGATATCTAATGTATTTTTATTCTAGTCTATCTTCAATAAATCTGTTACCTTGTCCGCCAAAAATGTTTAGATAAAATGGTATTTTAGATCAATGTTATTCATCCTTGTATGAAACACCAAATTTTGATCCAAGTGAATTTCAATTTTACTATTGAAAAATAATTCTCCACCTTTCTAGGATCTTCTAAGTTCTGTTATTAATCTCAATGACCCTACTATTCTTTCCCACTTTCATTATTGCTACATATTCAACTTCCATTATGAAAATAGTAAAAATATTTTTTAGCCATGACATCCAATTGATAATCATTTATCCATAGGTGAACACAAATGTTTTAGTGGTCTTATGGTTTCTAAATCCCTTGATAAGTCAACATCAACTTAACCTCACAATGGATTATCCATCCTAAAGAAAAAGTATGTATATTCTAATCCCTTCAAGTACCAGATGATTCATTTCATAGCCTCCTTGAATTTCATTCCAGTATTCAACATGAATTAGCTCACAAGACCCATTATGAATGTAATTTAAAATTAAGTACATATTATGTAATACATAATACTTCCTACTACTGATGAAAACAATACTTTTTTACAAGAATGTAACCCCATCATTCATTTTAGGCACATTCTCCTTAGTTGGCTTAAACTATCTAACCAATGGAGTTGAGACTGGCTTGCATCTAACCATCCAAAATATTTTGATAACCTTTTAGATGTAGTTTATTTGATATAAAAAGAAAGTATCATCTTTTCCATCTCTCTCAATATTCATTCCCAATATCTTTTTGTATTGTTCAAGATCTATCATCTTAAATATTCTATAAAAATCATGCTTCATCTTCTGAATCCTTTAATTATTCAGACTAGATAGAAATATATTTTCCATGTGTAAGAGAAGTATGATGAATCTTATATAATTCCATTTCCTCTAGTAAAAAAATGATCCAAATTGAACCAAGTGAATCCTTCATCTGCCATAAAGGTGTTAAATTTTTTATTTCATTACCTTGGCACCTAATTCAAGATGTAGAGACTTTTCTTCAGGTTACACACTAAGGTTTGGTTCTGACCATCCTTGAAACCCATTAGTTTCTTCATGTAATTTTCTTTCTCCAAATAACTGTGAAAGAAGGTATTCTTTACACCCATCTACTCAAGGTGCAGATCATCAAATGAAACCAAGCTAAAAACCATCCAGTTGGTATCATGCTTAACTATCAAGAAGATATTTTTAGAGAAATAAATATCCCTCTTCTATTGAAAACCCTTCACCACCAGCCATGCCTCGTACCTTTTATTTCCATCATCTCCCTCCTTCAAATAGAATACCCACTTATTCTCATGTTCCCTTTTCTATTGTGGTAACTCAGTAAGCTCCCTTATTCTATTGAAGTCTAATGAAATCATTTCTTCATTCATCACTGAATCCCACTATCAAGATTCACTTAGAGTGAGCTCCTTGTCCATGCTTTTTGGTTCTATACTTTTTATAATAAGTGATAAATTCAAGTAAAATCCAAACCTCTAAACTGGTTTTATAGCTCAACTAGATCTATTCAAGACTTGCATCTCTTTTATATCTGGTATTTAATCTTCTAGTGCTCTGAATTTCAGAGCCCTAAGTTATGGTACTCCCACTCAAACCTTAGCTGTAGTAACCCCGAATCCAGTAACCCAGAGTCAAAATTTACTTTATTACATTGGTACATGATGTAAGGGATTTCACCATGAATTATCAATCAATTTAGCAGTCATGGATAACTAGATACATACATGACTTCCATATTACATTTTAAGATAAAAAAATAATGAAAAACTTTCTTTTATCCATGAAAATCATTCAAATATCCCTCCTTTATATCATAAGGAAAAGAAATAATAATAATGGGTAAGATTAGATGCTCAGTAAGGTTTACATACAATGAAATCTATCATGATTAGATAAGGTATAATTAATGTATCAGAATGGATAATCAATATATATTCCATATATTCATAACTTGAGCTTCAAAATATATCCGTGGAAAATATCAATATAATAATCATATGGATAATAAAAACTGAAATCTTAAAGAAGGAAATGCATAATATCAGATATCATGATAGTTCCATCGAGGACTCATGCTAATACATCATGAACCTTACCACCAGGGCCTTGTTCCAAGACATCTTATATATCATCAATGCCTTATGCCAATACGTTGTCATTTTATGGGATGAAATATATCAAGAAATACTCATTCTTGTTTGTCTCGTGAGACTTATCGATGCATCAAGGGGATATCTATAACCAGACTCTAACCATTAATTATATATGTCCAATGAATTCCTTATATATTGAATCAAAAATAAATAATAAAAATTCCTTATCAACCAGTAAATATCATTATTGAATCAATAATATAGAACATCAATATTTTCCTAGTGAATGAAACAATTTTTTTATAAGCTTCCTTCAACTAACACCGTATATTGAAATAGTACATGGTTAAGACAATATCGAAGTGGTAGAAATGATACTAAATATATCCATGATAATGAAAATATAGATATGATTGAAAATAATGTCCAATAAATAATGGAGGGTGATAGAGAACATGGTCACATGAAAGTGAATGATATCAAACAAGGTATAATCCATAAATAAATAAAGGATGATAGAAGTCCATCAATTCATCATAAATTAAGGTTTGAAATAAGGGAAAACCTTTTAATAATTATAGAGGAAAATAGAAGAAAAAACATAAAGAGAAATTTCCTTAAATATTTTATAACTTTTTTTATTAAACAAATTTATAAATAACTTCCAAAATTATTTATAGCCATTTAGAAAATAATTCAATTTTATTTTAATGTAAAAAATAAAAATTAATATGATATTAAAAAATGATTTTATTTGAAAAAAAATAATGGAAAATTCTAGAGGAATCTTGATAACTAATAATATCCATAACTGCAGGAAAAAGATGTCATGCGGTAAATGTTAAAAAACGTTTTTTCCTAGTTTCATAAAAAGTAAAAAAAATGACTTGTACAAAAAAAATATTTCTTTAAAAATTTTGTAAATAAAGTCAATCATAGTATAAAAATGCCTTTATCAATAATTTAAAAGTTTATAAGAACTTCCATAAAACAATTTGAAGAACATGGACACGAGGGGAGAAAGATTCCCAATCCAAATAGAATAAATAAGGTCATATTTTCTTAAAAACATTTTATCGATTGTTTAGAATACCAAAGAGGGGAAATAGAAAGAATATTTTAAAAGCCTATAAATAAATAGATTATAAGAAAATATTAGGGTTTAAGAGAGAAATCATATAATTACATGAATGGAAACTAAATATAAGCAATCTCGAATAAGAGTGAGATTGTGAAATAAACACTTATGGATTTAATAATCTTTGAATCAAAACCAATTAAAAGATAAGAATTTAATTTAAAAACTAAATACCATTAATAAAGATTAATTCATGATATAAACTTTAAAATTGGAAGTATAAAAATATTTTAAAATTAATTAGGTTCATAATATAAAATATGTCTCAATGGAGTGGAATTGAGACAAAAAAAAACCCTTAACTTGGATTCCTTGTTGAAAAAGCATGTTATATCCTCCCGAATAATCAATTTAAATTTATTAAACATTTTTTTAAGAAAATTTTTCTTCTAAATTTCATTTTTAAGGTCCTTTTATATTCATTTTACATCCATTCATTTATAGTTCTTGCTTACGTCAACCACTTTAGGTTGTACGACCAATTTCCTTCAAATTAATTCAGTATATTGACCATGGTTAAAGGTGTAATGAAATAGTTCTATTATCTAAATAATTTTAATAAATTAATTAACATAGTTTTTATTCATTTTTTACCATTTTATAATCATTCATGAATGTTGGTAATAGAAAAATGAAATACGTTGTTCATGGAGGCGATAGTTCGCACGTGCGCATGATGACATTTTCATTTTTCTAATGGTTGTAAAGGAAAGAAATTATATAATGATTAATATTTGTAGAATATAATTTATATCAATATATATATATATATATTCATTAAATATATTCTCATGATCAGTCATGTAAAGTGAAAATGAAAAATAAATCATATCGCTTTGTGGAGATGATAGTCCACACGTATGCATGGGCGACATTATTTTCCAATGAATAAGAGGGTAAGAAGGTAGATGATATATTATTTTAAAAAAATCATAATTATGTTATAAATATCATATATATCTATTAAATCCATATTTATAACTATCCATGTGATCCAGTGATAAAAAATGATACACATCGCTTCATGGAGATGACAATATGGATGTATGCATGAACGATGTTTTCATTTCTCATTAGATTAAAAATAAGTTGGAAAAGAGTTCTAAAATATATATAAAAATATTTTATTATATTATAGATACTTTTTTATTATATAATAATGTTTATGATAGGTTTGAATTAAGTAGAATAAGAAATAAACACGAAAGAACTCGGCTAAGAGTTATACATCTTTGGAAAACCTCATTTGAATTAAACCTTAAGCCTTATTAAGTTAGTATTTTGGTAATTCCATGACCTCAAAGATTTAGAGAAGTAATTTAGGAAGGTATTTGATTATGGATTATCTAATATATAGTTTTCAATTTTTGTAAAGAAGTGAGAATACGGGGCGCTCTTTTATAAGTGAGGTGGGTAGAAAACTTTTAAATACTTGAAAATTTATTATATAATATGTCTTACTCAGGTCAAGTGAATCCAAATTATCATAGTTTATAATATTAGGATTAATGCTTTTTATGTTATCTTAAAGTCTTATCCCTTTATTTTAACTCTTTTAACTCATTTTACTCTTAACCGAGGTGATAAATTTTTACCGTGGTTACTATTCATTATGACAAAAAATTAAGTTAACCTAATTACCTAATATAAATTATTATAATTACAAATATGAAACCCATTTTATAATATTCAATTTATAGAATTGATAAAAATTAATTTTATCTCAAGTTCAAAAAGCGCAACGAAAACCGTTTTTAGAATAATGTATTTTTTAAGAAAAAAATGATTTTACACCAAAATTAAGTATAATTTTGATTCCCATGAAATTAATTGAATTATGATAAATAAAATAATACTTATTTTAATTTCAAACCAAACTAAAACCAAAATTAACCTTGTGAATACTTGATTAAATGAGATGAACCATTAGTTTTTATTTGAATAAAAAAACATTACTTAGATTTTCAAAATGTCAAACATTGATTTATAAGCTCAAAGTTGTTTTTTTAAATAAAATGTATTACTTATTAAATATAAATTTAGTATATAAAAAATGTTTCATAAATTTTAAAGGAATTATTATATCATATTAATGTAATAAAAGTGACATTATTTGTAAAATTGGTATTTTCACTATTACGCCACTAACTTTTATTTGTATTAATAATATATATGAAGGAGAAAAGTACACAAAACAAGGAACTGGTCAGAATACAAACAAGAAGGAAAAGTCATGGGGGTCGAAAATAATGAAAGCCGAGAGAATCACCTCTGATGATACTCACACATTCTGAAGGAATTTAGCCCAAACTACAATAGGAAACAAAATGAGCATCAACGAAGGACCTTTTTGCTAGAAATTCAGCCACCTTGTTTCCCTCTCTCCATGAGCGTAGTAGTGTGATGTGGTTGTTAATGAGATACATTCATTTCTTGATCTGATACTTTATAGACCATGGGCTCGTGGACAGGCCTTTTGAGGCACTAAATACAGTCATAGAATCAGTTTCTGCCTCTGTTAGATCAATGTTTTCCACCGATCGGTATTGAAGACCTTTTAGCAGAGCCCACACATGCACTTGAAGCGAATCCCCTGTACTAAAGTAGGAAGAAAAAGTGGCAAAAATGAAGTCTCTCGAGTCCGGAACAATACCACCCCCCTCATAACACCCCTGAAACAGGACCCATCAATATTAAGATTCAAACCATGTTTAGGGGGGTCCCAGCAGATCCACCGGCCCTGGGACAGCAGCCTTTGAACACCAGAGGTAACAAGCCTATATTTCAGAAAGTGTCTCATAGATGGGTCCTCCTGCCAATTTTTCAAAAGAACACCGAGGTCCACTGCTAGCCACATCATCCTGAAAATTAGAGCCAACTTCGAGTAGGCAAGACCCTCCAGCCATGTTTTGTTTCTTGCCTCCCAGAGACACCAGCAACCTTCAACTAGGAGGATGGCTCTTGCTTGCTGTTAGATCTTATTGGAGCCCGCCTGTTGGAACCAAAGCTGAAGGAAATTCTCAATATGAGAACACAAGACTGAAACACCTGTGAACTCACCAATTGCGCCCCAAACTGTAGAATCTATATCTCCTTTAAAAAATAAATGGAATTTCAACTCCTCCTTTAGGTGAAGGAAACAAAAGCATTTGGAAGCCATGTAGATCCCCTTGCGCTTCGCTTCTTCATCAGTGGAAACCGCATGGTTTCGGATACACCAGAGGAGAAAATTAAAATTTGGAGAAATCTCCTTACACCAAAGATGGCGTCCCCATGTATCATGATTGGAAGAGTTTATGAGGATAAATCTATACGCCTTTTCTAAGAAAGAGCTGGAGGAGGATGCTGTGAAGATGCACATGTCTTCCTCGTTAGACAAATTGATGAGATTGAAAAAGTCACTCTGTTCCTTGTTTAAGACTTCCTATGTAAAAGAAGGATAATCACGAGCTTCCTTGAATGAAAGGTTTGGAGCTAGACAGCCTGGGAAGCCGAGAATACTACCAACCTAATTATCATGGCATAAACTGATATTTCCACTAACTATTATCCATCAAGCATGGCTCTGAAGGCAGGGGATATGGGCTTGCTGCGTTCTCCAGGGATAAGAAGAGCTCTTGTTCCGTGTACCCAGGTTAAACCCATATTTCTCAGCAACAAAATTTTCCCAAAACGTATGCCCTTAAATTGCCTCCCAAACCAGTCTTGCATGGAGGCAGTCCATCATCTCAGACACGCTCCGTAAATCGATACCATCCTCTTCCGTCGGATGCACCAGTCTCGCCCAAGAAGCCCAGTGGTACCCACCCTCCGAGTGGAGTCCCATATGAAATAAGTCATAAATTTTTCAATATTTCAGATGACTGTATTAGGAACCTTTAAAACTGATAAGGCGTGCATGGGTATGGAGTTGGGCACATAGTTCACAAGCATAATTCTGCCTCTAAAAGAAAGAAACCTATTTTTCCAACTGTTAATTCTAGAAGAGATCTTGCTAACCACTTTATCCAAATACAGAATATGAAGCCTCTAATTAGATATGGGGACACCTAAGTATTCCATTGGGAGATTCCTTTGGAAATATCTATGCTAGCTTCAATACTTTGAGCATGCCTCAGTGCAACATCTTGATAAATAGAGACTACTCTTGTCGCGATTGATGACTTGACCACTCCACATGCTATATTCGTCAAGTACTCTGTTGAGACCATTAATATAAGTAGCGCTTCCATTAAGAAATATAACCATGTTATCTGCAAACATTAGGTGAGACACACTTTGAATCTGAGGCCCACACCTGAATGGACAGATGCTACCTGCTTGCATGTTAACTTCGATTGATATGATCAGGGCATCTTGTGTCAAGATAACTAGGCTTGGGGATAGCGGGTCCCCTTGTATCAACCCTCAGACAGATCTAAAGAAACCACATCGCCTTCCCATGAAGCAAATAGAAAATCAATACCAACTGAGACATCTAAACAAGAGATCTGAGGAAAAGTGGCTTGAAACCCATACACCTGAGAACCCTTAAAATAAATTCCCATTTAAGCCTATCATAAGCTTTATCCATGTCAATTTTGAGCACCACGTTCGAACCATGGTATTTTTTATTGATATCTTCAATCATCTCTTGAGCTAGCCCGATAGCTCCCTGAATGGATATGCCACTGATAAAACCATGTTTCTCCTTAGATATCCATAGAGGTAGGTTTCTTGAAAGTCTTCTATTGATCACACCAGATAGTACCTTGTAAGAAAAATTAAACATGCTAATTGGCCAGAATTGTTTGAGCAAGGTGGGGTCTTTGACCTTTGGGATGAGGACTAGGATATAAGCACATGCCACCTGAGGGAGATGTCCACCACGAAAGTAGTATTGAACTACCTCTATAAGATATTGCTTAATAATATCCCAGCATGTAACATAAAAAGAACCCAGTATGCCATCTGGTCCGGGGGAGCTCTCCTGGTTTAGAGCATTGATAGCCTCCCTGATTTCCTTCTTACCTAGAATAGACACTCAGAGTTGGTTATCACACTCCAAAACCACTTTCAGAATGGTGTAAAAAATAGTATCATTCCCTTGAGGGTACCCATCCTGCATAAAAGGTTTAGGACCAGAAAGCAAATATTTAAATAAAATTTCTGCCATACCTCTAACCACTTCAATATCATTTGAGTGTGATCCATCTTCCATAAGGATATTGGGTTTACTGATCCACTTCCTTTCTTAAAGGCAAGCATGAATGTAACCTGTGTTTTTATGCCCTTCTCTTAACCAGAGTTCTTTAGACTTCTCATGTGTCGAGCGTTCCTGAGCTATGAGAATTTTCTCGAGTCGACTCTTTTTGATTGAAATAGAACTAAAAGTGTTATCTTCCCATCCTTATTCGGGCGAAAACTCTAACTACTCAATCTCCTTTGCGGTATTATCCAGGTCCTGGTACTTAGACTTATGCTTTTGGATCCATATTAACAGATCTTTTTTCACTTGTATCAGCTTATTATGAAGCTGGACCCAATCTCTTCCTTTTGTTGGTTTAAACTAGGATGAGAGCACCTCTTTATTGCAACTAGGATAAGAGGTCCAATTATTAGAGAAGAAAAACCAAATATTACCTTCAACCTTACTTTAAAAATCCACTAGAATAGGGGAATGATCTGAAAGAGCTCGAACCAGGTGAGTGACCGATGCCTTTTGGAAAGAATAGATTGCATGCAGGTTGGAAAAGAACTGGTCGAGGCGACACCAGGTGCGGCTCTGGCCTTTTTATTTATTGCACCAAGTAAATTTCTCTCCTATATAACCCATTTCCATCAAGGATATTTTGTAAGAAAAGGAGGCAAAGTATTGGTTGGATTTCCTACAGAATTTCCCTCAACCTTTCTTTTCTGAAGACTCAAGAATGGCATTAAAGTCACCCCAAAAAACCATGCTAAATTGGCTGAGGAGAAAAAAATGAGTCCTTTCCATAGGGGATCCCGACCCTGAAAATCGCACTTCACACAGAAAAAGGAAATGAAATATTGATGGTTCCCCATAGAGACTTTGGTAGTAATGAACTGATTAGATATATCAACTTCCTCCACAGAAATGGATGAATTCCAAAAGATACAAATTTGGTGGTTGATAGGGTGACCATGCAGAAAATGACTCATCTTCATTCTGTGGGAAAATGAAGAAATATTTGACACCTTCTGTTTGGGTTGTAAAATGGATAACAGGGATAAATTTATTTTCTGGATCTCATTGAAGATGAAATCCATCTTCACCCGGGCACCTAAACCATGATGAGTATTCAAAATGAGTAAGGTTAACATAAGAGGGGGAGACACTTGAATTTTGATCCTGGTGTCAGGGACTCGTTGGAATGGAGTGGCTGGAGAGATTTCTCTAGCTTCGATTTAGGAGGGGTTCGTATGCCTGAAGGAGAAGGGGAGAACCTCTGATGGGTTCTTGAGCCAGGAGAAGGGGTAGGAATTCTTGGAGCCTTTGAATCCTTCAGGATAATAGGATCCTTCGAGAGGGCGGTATAGCTGTTAGACAGGGCCAAGGGGCTATCGCCTGGGGAGGGATATGTCATTGAGGGAAGGGATAGGGGTGAAGGAGGGAAACCAGCTCCAAAACTCAGGGAGGGAAACTGATTTGATCATCTTCAGAGGTCTAGGTAACTTCAATGGGCTATAAACCACCAATGACATGCAAGGAGTAGGCTGGGGTGGAGGGTTGGGAGAAGGGAAGAAGAAGGAATGGAGATCCGGAGAGGGAGCCGCACCCAAGAAGGTAGCCTCTGCACCAGGAGGGGGAGCCAGGGCCACCGAAGAAGCAACGACAACCACTGAAGACTTCTGAGATGGATCCAGAGAACTGGGACCCATAACCTTTTGCGACAAAGGAGGATCAACCAATATAGATTCCTGCTGGGACCAAGATGAGGACAAAGCAACAACCATAGGAGGAGAAGCATCTATAGTTGGATCCTTTTGAGACTGAGACCTAAGAGCCTAAGCAGCTGCCAAACCAGCACAAAGTTTTCTGAATTTTGAAGAAGAGTTCCCTTGGATATGGAATGTAGAGAAGAACCGAGCTGAGGAAGAGTAAAAAATCCTCTACCCCCATGAAAACTCCTCACCTTCCTTGAGAAGAATGCGCTCCGAGAAAGGTTGGGTGAGATCCAACTCCACGCAAAGATGGGCTGCTGAGGCATCTAGCATGTCCAGAGTCCGATCGCTCGTGCATAAGAAAGAACCTAAAGAGTCACCAATGTCCCACAGAAAAGATGCATTGTGAATTGAAAGTGGAAATCCTGGAATGGAGATCCAAACAGCCGTTGTAGGCGAATCACAACCAGAGTGAACCACCATGGACCACCTTAACAGATTAAAGCACCACTTCCAGAAGGGTCTAGATCTGGAAGACCCGGCCTTCAAAAAATCATCTTGAGATGACAACACCATGAAAAAGGCCTTCCTGTTGAGAACCGATACCCTCACTGGGGAGGATAGACCCCAAGAACCCACCATCTCTTGGAACACTGGAAGAGGAGTCCTTTCGAGACCAAATCTGGCGATCAAGGTCCACTGAAGCCGGACTGAAGCTTCATCGAAGGCTGCAGAAGGGAAGGCCAACAAAGGAAATCCCTCCATCAATTATTTTATACAAAACTATAAGGGTACATATGGGAAAGCTTGCGGGTGGGGTGAAGCCCGAGGCCAGGGCCGAAGAAGAATGTCTTTGAGTGAGACATCAGGTGGAGGGAAACCGAATACCGGGGGAGGAGGAACATCTGGCGGATGAAGAAAGGAAGAGGAGGAAGCTTTAACTAGTGGGGTCTGTGATCGCGGGTTCCAAAATGGTCATAGAGCTTTGAAATTGCGACGGTGCATGAGCCGCATTCGAATTTGAAAATTGAACTATTTTTCAATATTTTTTACTATTATCAAAAAATAAACTTTTTTCTGAAAAATCTAAAAATTTACTTTAAAATAATTTTGATATACTAAAAAAAACATTTTATAAAATAAAATTTCAAAATGTGATAAAATAATTCTAATATCTATGCAAAGACACATAAAAACCATTTTTTAAAAAAATGTACTTTTAAAGCATAAAATGATTGTATTCTCATTCCTTGTCTAGTAAAACCCATTAAATTATTGTCAATTTATTTGGCTGAATATATTATCAATAAATTTCATCAAAATAATTAATCAATAGCGATTAACTTAATTTATTTAGATAAAAATACAATACGCACGTAAAAACAGTTTTTTGAAAAATAACTCTAACATTAAATGATTTTGTCTTAATTTCTAAATAAATGATAACAAATGTATGGATAATTATTTATTAGTTTTATATGTATAAAAAAAGACATTTCAGCAAATTTAATACTCATAATAAGATAAATTTATCTTTTAAATGAAATAATAAGTTTTATATCCTTTACCTAGAAATTAAAATTTATGATAAAATTTATTATTATGTCATGATACACTCAAAAGAAATTAAAATTGTGAGGATGAAATTTATATAAGGATGATAGATTTTCACACCCTAATATTTTATTTTCTGAATACTCTCTACAATATCTTGTGATATATGGAACACTGAGCTTAAATGAACCCTGATTTACTTTAAAAAAATATTATTAAAACATGGACATCATAACATAACCATTGGATTGGTGGGAATTAATGTGAGTAACATGTAACGTCCTGGTTCCGGAAGCCACCCAGAGGCGTCTCGTACCCGGTTGGTCACATGGCCTCAAGCGCATTTTCCCGAACGTCAAAGGCTGTCGACTAGCAGCGAGGGTCTTGGGTGTGAGTAATAGTAGTCGTAAAATCATTTAGAGATTAAAATGTCACCATATTCTCAATTTGAAACATATTAGGATTAACCAAGGTCATTTACTCTCATCTTATTTATATATTACTTAAATCGGTTTGTAAAGAAAATGTAAATTATCCTAAGCATATCCCCCGGGAGTGTCGTAACCAAGAGTGCAGCAAGGCCCGTTGTCGTGCACCAGTTCCCGTTCGAGTCTAGCTCAAAGCGGTGTTTTCGGGTTTTACCCCTAGGTACATCTGTGCCAGAGCCGCCTCTACCTGCTCGTATCCAGACAGAGATGTATTGCTCAGAAAACTCACAAAATCTCTACAATACCAAAATTTTAGGAAGTTCTTTTATACTAATCCCCAAAGTTCATCTTAGGTCTACGTGCTCTAATCAGAGTTTATCTAAATCTAGCTACCAAGGTTTGTACTAAACTTCCTCTGATACCAACTGTAACGCCCCGACCCTAGTTACCTAGAGTCGGTGCATTATTACATAACATTGGCATGATCATGAGAAAGATCAAGTCTCGAAAGACCGATTAGTTTAGTAGCCTTGGAATAATTAGATACATCCATAAATTTTTACATTACATCATAAAAAAACATCTTGTCTTCATATCCCCCCATACTATCCCTGCAGGTCATTCATAAATTACTTCTTCATAATCCTGGGAAAAAAAATAAAACATTGAAAGGGGTGAGCTCAGATGCTCAGTAAGGATAACATTATAGCAGAAGCTTTCATAAATAAGCATAAACACTTAAGGCAATTTATAACTAAAACAAAAGCCTTTTAAACTTGAACTTCAGCATAAAATGGAAAAGGTAAAATGAAATAATGTCATTTACTTACTCACATGGATATTCTACTAGTCGAATGATCACATGCAATATCAATATCCACTTTCATAATGATGGAATGCATAATGCCAGACTATCATAACCACATAGCCAAGGCCTCGTGCCAAGACTACAAATAAGATTTTTGCCAAGGCCTTGTGCCAAGACACTAGTTTGTCTCATGAGACCTACCGATGCATCGAGGAGCTATAGCGGGCTCCACCCGTCACTTATTAAGTCCAATGCATTCCTCATATGAACATGTTTAAACATAACATAAACATTCGTATTAAAACTAGCATACGAAATGTCAATACTTTTACCACAAACCATGAATGGTATAAAAACAGCACATCCACAGTCAAACATAACTCATTCGATACAATATGGAAGATTGTATTGTATCACATTAACCTCAATCAAGAATAATTAAGGATGTTGACATAGATGAAAATAATCATCAAGACTATTTGAGAGAAATATCCCCCTTTTCTTGAAAACATTTAAAAGTCACACTATTTGTCAAGAAGCCATTTAAAAGTAGATTTTTGAATCAAAGTGTCCCATACCACTTTGAAACTTTTTAAAAGGAGTTTTAATTTCTAAAACTTTAATGTCCATATAAATAAATCCTTAAAACCATTTTTAAAACATGGACATTAATGAGCAAGATTTAGAAGAATAAATCTTTAAAACATTTAAAATTGGTATTTTAGTTAGAGATTCTAACCAAAAAAGACACTTGAATACAAATAATTGAGGTAATCAAAACTTTGTAATATCATGAGAATAAAGGGATTCATGATATACTATGTCAAAGTACATTATATACACCACATAAAAGTGATTTGGTGTATATCAACAAAGAAGTCTCAATGGAATGTAAATTGAGATGAAATCTCTCATAAAGGCCGTATCCTTAGGTTAAGGATAAATCAACGACTTAATTATGTGTGACAAATATAAATACACTAAATATGATTGGATATTCAGTGTAAAACAATAAAAGGATATTCACACATATTCTTGTAAAAACAACACCAACGAATTGGATGTTTAACTCAACAAATGGTGAATGAGTTAAAATTACTCTTATCAAATTCATATCAATGACTTGAGAATTATCAATGGAGTGATTATGTGTATCAAACTTATATCCACAGGAAGGGGAGTGGAAATTATGACATAATCAAATGAATAGTGTTTTCACACATAATCTTGGGGTAATATAATCAATGAAATATGCGTAAAGCCAAATGAGTGGAAATTGAAATTTCAAATTCCCTTATCGATTAGGTAACTTTCGAAACATACACCCATGAAAGAAGTATCATACCATGATTATGTAAATACCCATAAATTAAAGTATATTACACAATGAATTTAATCATGGGCAGTACACATACACCACATGCAATAATTAAGTGGTGAACAATGGAATTCTCACAAAATTAAAAGTGAGATTAGAAAATCCCTTACCACGTTAATCGACTGAGTCGTATGGCCAAAAGTTAATAACCACCAAATGATTTACAGAATAACATGAATATAAAGAGAATCATGATAATATATATCAAATGACCATACACAATACACCACTTTCAATAATTTAGTGGTGAATAATGGAAATCTCACGAAATTGAAAGTGAGATAAGAGAATCCCTTACTTTGTACTTTTTCTTGGTCGATGGTAGGTTTACCTCCTGTATAATGGTGAAATAATTGTTATTGAATAATACAAGAATCATTTACTTTAATATGATATCATATATGATCTTTTAACATTGATTTGTTAATAATATCTTAGAATTATCGTCATTTCGGGTGTTAACGGGTTCATTTTACTTTATATTCTTTGTTATGTGAGCCATATTCGTTATTAATGGGATGTATATTATTCATATCCAGAATGATATCAAGTCCTTAGATACTATTTTTAAATCATCAAATTATAATTATACTTGAATGGATATGATGGACAATGAATCTCATCGCGTTCGTGGAGACGGTAGTCCGTACGTACGCACGAACGCTACTTCCATTTAATTTTTCATTTTAAAAGTATTGAATCCAAATGATACATAGGTATATTATTATTCCAGTATAATATAATATTTTATATATGTTACTTAAGTTCATTAACACCATCCTTTATACGTTCCATGTGTGGTATGAACGAGTCATATCATTTTAAGGGGGCGGTAGTCCGCACTTCCTCAAATGAAATTATCGTATGTATATACAACATGAAACGAATAATGATATGAAATAAAATGGAATTACAGAAGCTTATATATAAAATATATATCATTAATATCATATTTAATTACAGTGCCATCATAATGGCCACCATGAGAGGCGGTAAGATGTATTTGAACAATCATCGTTTCGTGAGGCGTTAGTTTGCCATCCACAGAAACATTATGTTCATCATCCATTAGATGGAGTTGTGTGTATGTGTAGTTTGAATCCTTCTTATAACAACATCCTAGTATATTGTGGATACTGATGTTGTTACAAAAGAAAGGAAATAAAAAGAGTTTGGGGGTTGGAGAAGCAAAATAAATGAAAATAATTTAAGAGAAATCGTTACCTTTAATTTAGGTAACTCACTTTGGTTGGAACCAAAGGACTTCTTGAAATGCTTTCTGCCTAAGGGGAAGCTTCAAGGAGGAGGAGAGGGATGTGGGGAGCTTATTTGGGCAGGGTTTGGACGAGCCAAGTGGCTTGAGAGGTGTGAGGAATGAGTAGAAGTGGTCTCCTTTTATAAGGGAGAGGAGGGGCTCTTTAGGAAAGAGTGAAAGTATTACTTTATAATATAATTATATTCGGTTTATAATGGTCCAAAAATCATTGAGGTCGAAGATAAGATGACTCATATTCTAAATAACATCAACCAATAAGAATTGGACAGGTTTTAGCTAATATTTTAATCATTATAATCTTATTTATTTAAATGATTTATTAATGAGGTAAACATTTCATCATTATTGTGTCATTAATAATTTAAATTATTTGATGTCTAAAAATTATAAATAAAATATCATTATGTAGGAAATCTTTTTAGCTTTCTAATGAATATTTATAATCGAAAATCCAACATGTATAACCCTATGTAAAAATTGTTCTTCTAAAAGATATATGCTTGTGTCATTTTTGTATTCATTTTAACTTAATTAAAATAAAGTGTCATTATCACTTACAAGTGGATCCATGAGGTCCCAAAATCGACCCAAAGATGCCCATGATCGACCATGTATCAACCAATAGGGTTAGGACACGTTTTAGGGTAATTTAGTATTATTATAATATTATTTTTTAACCCTTATTTACCGGATTTACCCTTAACCATGGTAAATAAAATATTTACCGCAGTAATTATTCAAAATGTCTAAAAATAAAAGTTACCTATTTACACAATTTGAACATCCTGATTCCAAATATGGAATCCATTTTCCTAAATTCAAAACACAGAAGTGGCAGAAATTAATTTAAAATTAATTCCCGCTGTCAAAACAAAAAGCGTGTTTTTAAGAGATAATAACTATCAAAAGATTGACACTTGTTTATGTTCGGTTTAATTGTAAAATTATGTCCAATGATCAAAATTATATTAAATGGTAAAAATATATTCTAAATATACTTTAAAACTACTAAAATTCATAATTTATCACTATTAATTATTTTGATTAAAAAAGTTGTTTTTAATTAAAATTTAGTAATTTTCACTATTCATCAAAATATAAAAGTTATCCGAAAAGTACCAAAATTTCACCCTAGGCTAATTTCGATATTCCGAATCCAAAAATGAAGTCCATTTTAAAATATAAAATATATATAATTTCGAAAAGTAGGTATTACTATTCATAACGGCTAGTTTGATTGGTTGTGGTGTGTGTTAAAACTCAAGGTTGTGTACAACACACGCTACTGTATTATTCAAAGAAAGCGTACCGTGGAAGCTTGGGATGTTTCATTTTAAATTTTGATGTCCCCATTTAGTCAAAAAGTTTAAAATATTGTATTTAAAAAGGGTTCACTATTAAAAGTTGATAAAAGTGCAATACTGAAAATGAATTTGTTCTTGCATTATATCTAAGAAACTCATAATATGGATTCTAAAATTATAAGGATTATATAAAGTTTAAAATTTATATAATACTATTCATAACCTCTTTTAAATGGCTTTTTTTTTTGTAATTCATGGTGTGATTGAACTCAGTGTTGCGTGTAGTGCAAGTCATTGAATTATTTTGAAGAAATAACACACTATGAAATCTTGGGGTGTTACATTCTCCCCTCCTTCAATAAATTGCGTCCTCGCAATTTGAAATTGTTCTTCGAAAATAAAAGGTTGAAAATAGATAATATATTTGTGGGAAAACCCACATCGGAAATTGGGTTACTAAAATTTAGTCTTAATATGAGGAAAAGAGAAATGAAAGGGTCACCACCAAATTATGATCTCGATTAGGAGAACATTGGTGGCAATTTGAGACATATAATTGGAGGAAAAATGTAAATATTTATAGGTAGTGATTGAGGTCATCAATCACAAACAAGTATAAAATTGAGGTCCTTAAATTCATCAATCTATGATGATTTGAAATACCATCGGTTCAACAAAACATAGGGTATTAGGATAACACATTTTTGACGTTTCAAAATATCTTAGTTGAAATCCCACATCGAAAAATGAATTAATGAGGCCTCTATTTAAAATAAAGAGTCGAAAGTATGAAGATTACCGAAAATAACACATACTAGGGTTCCATGTAGTAAAATATGGATATGGAAGAAAAATCTAACCATCAATTACCTGATGGAGAGTGGTAGAGAACATGGCTATGAAAAGGCCAACAATCCCAAAGCCATAAATTAGTGATGATTTAATGTACCATCTAGGACAACATTTTTTTTTAAAGTTATATTACATAAGGAAGAGGAATTTATTTATGATATTGACTAAGAACATTATGAGATATACTTAAATTTTAAGTAGATTTTCATTCTTTAATAAATTTCCACCACTAACTCAAATTTTTTTTTAAACGATGAGTATTCAAGAAGACTTGGTCACACTGGAAGAACTAGAATAAACTTCTATAGAATCACATGATCCATGTAGGATAAACCATATATTTACATTGTCTTTGAAGATTAATCAAAACCAAAATGGTTAGTGAATGATCTAATGATCCCCCAAAAGGATATTCATTGAGATAAATATGCACTAATCTTAATTTCTAAAATTAAACCAACAATACCCCAAAGTTAAATAGATACCATTCAATAACGAATTGTCCTTACAATCCTTTAATATAATCCAAACTAATATTGAAACCCAAAACATAGAAGAATTTGATTATGTAGTCTCCCATGTTACATTGTATCTCCAAATGACATCAAATACTCTTGAAGTCACATACTTAAAAGTGATTAACATCATAACATATTCTCTGTTATAGGTTAATCATTTCCATAAATAACCCAAATCACTATAAATCAACAATAAAAACGTAGATAAAAATCCACCATTTCTCTACAAATGAAACCTCATTGTATTCTATTTTCCTTGGGCATATAGTGTTCCTAACAAAACGAACATCTTCCAAAATAACATTTATCACTTAATCACCAAATCATTTTCCTATACCAAGGGTATTCATTTGATAAGACATAGAACCCAAATCATCTTATTATTGATCAATAAAATCATTTAACAAAAAAAAAATAGTCACACTAACCAGGGACTTCACGTAGTCCAGTGGTAGGCGATAAATCCCAATCGCACTTTGGTTGTGGGTTCGATTCCCACAGCTTTGTCCGACGCGATGGGTTGTCACACGGTCTACGTGTTGTCCTTTTTCAAAAACTATATTTTATAATATTACCAAAATGAGATAAATTCCTCAAAATAACATAATTTAACCACAAATGTTATATCATACTTTTCATTTTCATCCCAAATTATAATAACTTATCATTTTCTCAAACCCCAATGATCATATAAAACCAAATGGTTATTTATACCTATATCCACAAGAGAAGAGAAAATTCTTCCTCAAATATCATTCTCACATGACAAACTGCGGGGTTACAAATACAAGAGAAAATTATTCCAAAGCAAACCCATCAACAAGGAGTGCTAATACTTTTTAAATTTTTCTCCAACCATTTATTTCCACATTGCTTCTTCTTTGACCAAGAAAATATCCTATAGAATAGGACATTCACTCGGGTAATGGCCAGATCCCCTACATTTACGGAAAATGACTGTAAATGGACTCTTGGGACCATTTTTATCTTCTTCCATAGTACTCTTCATTTTTCTTCGGCAATTCTTCACTTTATGTCCTTCCTTCCCGCACGTAAAACATTTCGTTGTCCCATTGAGACACTTTCCTGGGTGTCTCTTTCCACATTTCCTGCATGATGAAAATTGAGGTTTCTTTTCTCCATGGTCTCCATTGCTGGAGATCTTATCATTTATCACCTTTCTCTTCCTTGTTGAGTCTGGGAGTTGGTTAATATATATGTTGTTGATCATATTTTTGGAAAACTGATTTGGCATAAAGACGATATCTTTTACGCCTATCAACATTCCATTTTGTTGCTCATCGCCACCATCGTTCCCACCTTGTACATCATTCTCAAAGTCACTATGACTTCCTTGGAATCCAGCCATTGACTAAAACCAGAAAGCATTGTGTGAGTAATAGTAGTCGTAAAATCATTTAGAGATTAAAATGTCACCATATTCTCAATTTGAAACATATTAGGATTAACCAAGGTCATTTACTCTCATCTTATTTATATATTACTTAAATCGGTTTGTAAATAAAATGTAAATTATCCTAAGCATATCCCCCGGGAGTGTCGTAACCAAGAGTGCAGCAAGGCCCGTTGTCGTGCACCAGTTCCCGTTCGAGTCTAGCTCAAAGCGGTGTTTTCGGGTTTTATCCCTAGGTACATCTGTGCCAGAGCCGCCTCTACCTGCTCGTATCCAGACAGGGATGTATTGCTCAGAAAACTCACAAAATCTCTACAATACCAAAATTCTAGGAAGTTCTTTTATACTAATCCTCAAAGTTCATCTTAGGTCTACGTGCTCTAATCAGAGTTTATCTAAATCTAGCTACCAAGGTTTGTACTAAACTTCCTCTGATACCAACTGTAACGCCCCGACCCTAGTTACCTAGAGTCGGTGCATTATTACATAACATTGGCATGATCACGAGAAAGATCAAGTCTCGAAAGACCGATTAGTTTAGTAGCCTTGGAATAACTAGATACATCCATAAATTTTTACATTACATCATAAAAAAACATCTTGTCTTCATATCCCCTCATACTATCCCTGCAGGTCATTCATAAATTACTTCTTCATAATCCTGGGAAAAAAAATAAAACATTGAAAGGGGTGAGCTCAGATGCTCAGTAAGGATAACATTATAGCAGAAGCTTTCATAAATAAGCATAAACACTTAAGGCAATTTATAACTAAAACAAAAGCCTTTTAAACTTGAACTTCAGCATAAAATGGCAAAGGTAAAATGAAATAATGCAATTTAATTACTCACATGGATATTCTACTAGTCGAATGATCACATGCAATATCAATATCCACTTTCATAATGATGGAATGCATAATGCCAGACTATCATAACCACATAGCCAAGGCCTCGTGCCAAGACTACAAATAAGATTTTTGCCAAGGCCTTGTGCCAAGACACTAGTTTGTCTCATGAGACCTACCGATGCATCGAGGAGCTATAGCGGGCTCCACCCGTCACTTATTAAGTCCAATTCATTCCTCATATGAACATGTTTAAACATAACATAAACATTCGTATTAAAACTAGCATACGAAATGTCAATACTTTTACCACAAACCATGAATGGTATAAAAACAGCACATCCACAGTCAAACATAACTCATTCGATACAATATGGAAGATTGTATTGTATCACATTAACCTCAATCAAGAATAATTAAGGATGTTGACATAGATGAAAATAATCATCAAGACTATTTGAGAGAAATATCCCCCTTTTCTTGAAAACATTTAAAAGTCACACTATTTGTCAAGAAGCCATTTAAAAGTAGATTTTTGAATCAAAGTGTCCCATACCACTTTGAAACTTTTTAAAAGGAGTTTTAATTTCTAAAACTTTAATGTCCATATAAATAAATCCTTAAAACCATTTTTAAAACATGGACATTAATGAGCAAGATTTAGAAGAATAAATCTTTAAAACATTTAAAAATGGTATTTTAGTTAGAGATTCTAACCAAAAGAGACACTTGAATACAAATAATTGAGGTAATCAAAACTTTGTAATATCATGAGAATAAAGGGATTCATGATATACTATGTCAAAGTACATTATATACACCACATAAAAGTGATTTGGTGTATATCAACAAAGAAGTCTCAATGGAATGTAAATTGAGATGAAATCTCTCATAAAGGCTGTATCCTTAGGTTAAGGATAAATCAACGACTTAATTATGTGTGACAAATATAAATACACTAAATATGATTGGATATTCAGTGTAAAACAATCAAAGGATATTCACACATATTCTTGTAAAAACAACACCAACGAATTGGATGTTTAACCCAACAAATGGTGAATGAGTTAAAATTACTCTTATCAAATTCATATCAATGACTTGAGAATTATCAATGGAGTGATTATGTGTATCAAACTTATATCCACAGGAAGGGGAGTGGAAATTATGACATAATCAAATGAATAGTGATTTCACACATAATCTTGGGGTAATATAATCAATGAAATATGCGTAAAGCCAAATGAGTGGAAATTGAAATTTCAAATTCCATTATCGATTAGGTAACTTTCGAAACATACAACCATGAAAGAAGTATCATACCATGATGATGTAAATACCCATAAATTAAAGTATATTACACAATGAATTTAATCATGGGCAGTACACATACACCACATGCAATAATTAAGTGGTGAACAATGGAATTCTCACGAAATTAAAAGTGAGATTAGAAAATCCCTTACCACGTTAATCGACTGAGTCGTATGGCCAAAAGTTAATAACCACCAAATGATTTACAGAATAACATGAATATAAAGAGAATCATGAAAATATATATCAAATGTCCATACACAATACACCACTTTCAATAATTTAGTGGTGAATAATGGAAATCTCACGAAATTGAAAGTGAGATAAGAGAATCCATTACTTTGTACTTTTTCTTGGTCGATGGTAGGTTTACCTCCTGTATAATGGTGAAATAATTGTTATTGAATAATACAAGAATCATTTACTTTAATATGATATCATATATGATCTTTTAACATTGATTTGTTAATAATATCTTAGAATTATCGTCATTTCGGGTGTTAACGGGTTCATTTTACTTTATATTCTTTGTTATGTGAGCCATATTCGTTATTAATGGGATGTATATTATTCATATCCAGAATGATATCAAGTCCTTAGATACTATTTTTAAATCATAAAATTATAATTATACTTGAATGGATATGATGGACAATGAATCTCATCGCGTTCGTGGAGACGGTAGTCCGTACGTACGCACGAACGCTACTTCCATTTAATTTTTCATTTTAAAAGTATTGAATCCAAATGATACATAGGTATATTATTATTCCAGTATAATATAATATTTTATATATGTTACTTAAGTTCATTAACACCATCCTTTATACGTTCCATGTGTGGTATGAACGAGTCATATCATTTTAAGGGGGCGGTAGTCCGCACTTCCTCAAATGAAATTATCGTATGTATATACAACATGAAACGAATAATGATATGAAATAAAATGGAATTACAGAAGCTTATATATAAAATATATATCATTAATATCATATTTAATTACAGTTCCATCATAATGGCCACCATGAGAGGCGGTAAGATGTATTTGAACAATCATCGTTTCGTGAGGCGTTAGTTTGCCATCCACAGAAACATTATGTTCATCATCCATTAGATGGAGTTGTGTGTATGTGTAGTTTGAATCCTTCTTATAACAACATCCTAGTATATTGTGGATACTGGTGTTGTTACAAAAGAAGGGAAATAAAAAGAGTTTGGGGGTTGGAGAAGCAAAATAAATGAAAATAATTTAAGAGAAATCGTTACCTTTAATTTAGGTAACTCACTTTGGTTGGAACCAAAGGACTTCTTGAAATGCTTTATGCCTAAGGGGAAGCTTCAAGGAGGAGGAGAGGGATGTGGGGAGCTTATTTGGGCAGGGTTTGGACGAGCCAAGTGGCTTGAGAGGTGTGAGGAATGAGTAGAAGTGGTCTCCTTTTATAAGGGAGAGGAGGGGCTCTTTAGGAAAGAGTGAAAGTATTACTTTATAATATAATTATATTCGGTTTATAATGGTCCAAAAATCATTGAGGTCGAAGATAAGATGACTCATATTCTAAATAACATCAACCAATAAGAATTGGACAGGTTTTAGCTAATATTTTAATCATTATAATCTTATTTATTTAAATGATTTATTAATGAGGTAAACATTTCATCATTATTGTGTCATTAATAATTTAAATTATTTGATGTCTAAAAATTATAAATAAAATATCATTATGTAGGAAATATTTTTAGCTTTCTAATGAATGTTTATAATCGAAAATCCAACATGTATAACCCTATGTAAAAATTGTTCTTCTAAAAGATATATGCTTGTGTCATTTTTGTATTCATTTTAACTTAATTAAAATAAAGTGTCATTATCACTTACAAGTGGATCCATGGGGTCCCAAAATCGACCCAAAGATACCCATGGTCGACCATGTATCAACCAATAGGGTTAGGACACGTTTTAGGGTAATTTAGTATTATTATAATATTATTTTTTAACCCTTATTTACCGGATTTACCCTTAACCATGGTAAATAAAATATTTACCGCAGTAATTATTCAAAATGTCTAAAAATAAAAGTTACCTATTTACACAATTTGAACATCCTGATTCCAAATATGGAATCCATTTTCCTAAATTCAAAACACAGAAGTGGCAGAAATTAATTTAAAATTAATTCCCGCTGTCAAAACAAAAAGCGTGTTTTTAAGAGATAATGACTATCAAAAGATTGACACTTGTTTATGTTCGGTTTAATTGTAAAATTATGTCCAATGATCAAAATTATATTAAATGGTAAAAATATATTCTAAATATACTTTAAAACTACTAAAATTCATAATTTATCACTATTAATTATTTTGATTAAAAAAGTTGTTTTTAATTAAAATTTAGTAATTTTCACTATTCATCAAAATATAAAAGTTATCCGAAAAGTACCAAAATTTTACCCTAGGCTAATTTCGATATTCCGAATCCAAAAATGAAGTCCATTTTAAAATATAAAATATATATAATTTCTAAAAGTAGGTATTACTATTCATAACAGCTAGTTTGATTGGTTGTGGTGTGTGTTAAAACTCAAGGTTGCGTACAACACACGCTACTGTATTATTCAAAGAAAGCGTACCGTGGAAGCTTGGGATGTTTCATTTTAAATTTTGATGTCCCCATTTAGTCAAAAAGTTTAAAATATTGTATTTAAAAAGGGTTCACTATTAAAAGTTGATAAAAGTGCAATACTGAAAATGAATTTGTTCTTGCATTATATCTAAGAAACTCATAATATGGATTCTAAAATTATAAGGATTATATAAAGTTTAAAATTTATATAATACTATTCATAACCTCTTTTGAATGGCTTTTTTTTGTAAGTCATGGTGTGATTGAACTCAGTGTTGCGTGTAATGCAAGTCATTGAATTATTTTGAAGAAATAACACACTATGAAATCTTGGGGTGTTACATGAATCGCCTTAGAATGTTGTAGATCTAAGAAAACGTAATAAACGTTCAATCCTCGATAACTTGGAAAAGAAGAGGAATCATGAAATGAGGCTCAAGCAAAAGAGAGAACTCACCGATGCGATTCCAACGCAACCAACAGTGTTCGATTCAGAGGATGGACGGAGGCTTGTGGGCTCGTCGAAGATCTGCGGCCGCACGGAGCTCTCGGTTGAATGAGACCTAAAAGAAGAGCATTCTGGCGATTAGACGTGACCCTAGTGCGTTTAATAAAAAAAGTACACGGTGTGTACCTTTGAAGTACACGACGTGTACTCGCCTTTTCTGTACTCCGCTTTATGCGGCCTCCAAGTCACTCCCACACGGTCGTGTGTGTGGCTACTACACGACCATCACATGGCCTCCTACGGCAAGGAAGTAGACGACGTGTACTTAGAAAATTTCCAGAATTTTCTCTTTTCTCAAAAACGACCAGAAAAGGAAAAACATACCTGAAAAGACGATCCAAGTTCTTACATAACCACATTATAAAATATATATAGAAAAGTTTTCTTAATAAAAAATTATTTATTAGTTATTATAAAATAAGTACTCGATTTTTAATGATAATATAGAAATCATATATAGTTATGAACATTTAAAGTTCAAGAGTCATTTTTATATAAAAGTTGTTTTACTTTATATTTTGCATTTTAATTTAAAAGATAAAATTTTAAATTTTAAAAAATGAAATTGATAAAAGTATTTATATTTTAATTTCTATATATAAAAATTATCTTGGGGTGAATTTTTGGGATTTTTAGAAATAGTTGATTTTTTTAAGAATAGTAAAAAAGTCCGATTTTTACAAAATTGTTATTTCTTTTCTTTAAATAAAGTAATTTAAAAGTACACAAATATTTTTTGTTTTATTTTAGAGTAACATAAGTCTCATTTTATTAAACACAATTTAACTAATTCTATAATAATCATATTATAATTTATTTTGTTATAAAATCATTTTTATGCTTAAAAAGTGTATTGTTCTAAAAACTGTTTTCGTTGCATTTTGTGCACTTATATTAAAATAAATTTTAAAACTTATAGAAATTGAATCATGTAAATTTATTTCCATATATGTAACTATAATAATTAATATTATATAATAAGTTTGATATAGTTTTTAGTCATAATGAATAGTAACCATGATAAAATTTTATCACCATGGTAAAGGGTAAAATTGATCAAATAAGGTTAAAACTATGGGATAAAGACTCAAGATTTCTCAAAAACATGAAATTATCTTATTGGATGAGTTTATTTAGACCATACTAATGTTATCTTATAAATTATGTAAATTTGGTTTCATTTTCCTTTGATAACGACCGTTATATTATTTCAAGTATAAGATAATTACAAAATATCACTCCTTTTATTTTAATATCACTAATATATTTTAATTTTGATAAAAAAAGAAGTAATGTATGGATATAAATAGTTATTTTTAAGATGAATAATTATTTTATGATAGTAATTTATTTTTAATTTTTAGTAATGGTATAATTACCTTGAACGCTTAGGCAATGTCGACGCAGTACTTGTGCAAGCAGTAGAAAAATCAAGTTATTTATTTTTTAAAATATATAAGGCAATATATTTTGGATTAATTATTAATTTAAATTAGTTTAATAGATAATTATAATATATAAGTGATGTTTAAATTGTTTATATTCTAATTATATTGTTTTCATGATATGTTTAAAGTCAGGTTTTGTGAATAGTCTTGAAAATGACCTTAACCGGTATTTAATGTTTAAAATATATTTTTAAATCATTATAAAATAATAAAAATATTATCTTGATTAAAGTGGATGTAAAATTTTATCGAATATAATTCATGGTTCATCTATGTGCCACTTGTCATTTTTAAATTACTTTTATGACCCTTAAACGTTGATTTTTTTTGAAAATGACATTGATTTTTTCTTATAAAATGGGACACAATATATGATTTTAAAAGGCACATATTAGTTTGGTTTCTCTCAAAAATAATCCCAAATTACTCTAAAAATTTCCCTTACTATTTCTCTAATCCCTTATAGTGACCATAAACTTATCTTTCAAAGTCCTTAAGCTCAATTAAAAAGAAGATTTCAAAAGATGAGATGTAAGTATTAACCGATTTATTTTAAGTTTATTTTTCTCCAACCTCCTTAAAATCTATTTTATCTACCCTAAAACAATTAATTAAGTATAATAAATATACTAAAATGTTATCATGTTGATGAAAAAATTATTATCTACCTCATTTCCATCTAATGGGAAATGAAAGCATCGCTCGTGTGTACGCACAAACTACGATCTCCCCAAAGTGAAGTATTTCATTTTCCATCATCTCCTTTCATGGATAGTTATTATGATGTATTTAAGGTATATATATGATATATATGATGTAATTATGTTTCTATAAAGGTAATATATCATCTATATTCTTACTCTTTCATCCATTGAAAAAATGGTAACGTCGCTCGTGCGTACATGTGGACAACGACCTCCACGAAGCAATGTGATTCATTTTTCATTTATTTTTTACATGGATGAACATAAGTATATATTTAATGAATATATATATTATATTTATTATTTAAATATTATTCTAGAAATATTAATCACCCTTTGCAGCTATTAGGAAAATGAAAACATCATCATACATACATGCAAACTACCACATCCATGAACGATGTATTTCATTTTTATATTAAAGTATTGAATGGATGATTATAATATTTTATATAATAATAAAAATTAAATTAATTAAATTATTAACATTATGGAAATTATATAACCATTTAATAACACCTTTAACCATGGTCAATATATCAAAGTAGGTTTGGAGAAATTGACCAAACAACCTTAACTGTTCGACATAAGCAAGAACTATACAAATAATGGATATCAAACGATCATAAAAGGACCTTAAAAAATGAAATATATACGTAAAGGGTTATTAATAAAGTATATAATAAACATAAATTTATTATTCATGAGTATATAATTTTTTCGACTAAGTAGGAATCCAAGGTAATGGTTTTTCATCTCAATTCCACTCCATTGAGACATATTTTATACGATGAAACTTATTTTTATTTATATGGTGTATATAAAACCACTTTGATATATTATATCATGAAGTACTCTTTATTTATGATATTTAATGTTTTAATTTAGGTTTTCTTTTTAAGGGGTTTTGATTCAAAAGTTACTAGAGTCGTAAATGTTTATTTTATAATCCCATTCTTATTCATATTGTTAATGTTTGAATTTACGTTGGAAGAAGTATATGTTATTTCTATTCGTAAACCCCACATATTTTATTATCCTATGTTTATTCTTGGGGTTTCTATTTTTTTCTTCCAAATTTTAATCTCTTTGGTACACAATGATCAAAATATATTTTTTAAAATAAAATCGACATTTTTTCTCTTTTTTAGTTGGTAATATTTCTCTTCCATATTCATATTCTTCAATTTTTTTATGGAAATTTTAAAATACTTTTAAATTATTTTTAAAGGTATTTTATACTAACTTTACCTCCTATAAAAAGGTTTAAATTTAATCTTTTTAAAGTTTTCCAAACAAGTCTTTTTTTACTTTTTACAAAACCGCGAAAGGAATGTTATTTTTAATATATACTGCATAAACAAATTTTCCTGCCTCCACAACCATTATTATCTATTTATATTTCTCTATAAATTTATGTTTCTTTTAGAATAAAGTCATTTTTACATTTATTTAGTGATTTTTTAGTTTTTATATATATTAAAATAAAAGGGTATTTTTTTCTAAAAGGATTGAAAAAGTGATTTCATATTACCTAAGTGTATTTTATCTTACACTCAACATGTTCATATAAGTATAATATATGTTGAAAACCACCAAATGAGCATAAAAAATTATAGAATTGAAGACATACCTACAATATGAGTGTTATTTTCTATGAAAACATAGAAAGGATTAACAAGACTACATGAAGTCAAGATGGCCGAATCATGTGGATCACGTAACCTCTAGAAGGAAACCCAATCGTATGACCCTAGGAAGGTCATGTGAATAGATCATGTTTTGTGAAAGATCTGTTTATGATCACATGAATTCCCTATGAAAAATTCTACTATTATCATGAAGCTTTCCATACAATCATTGATGATCATACAGAATCTTTTGGACAAGTTTCTCTGACCATGAAACTTATCAATTGATAAGTGCTTGGAAATCACCCAAAGTCCCTCCAGATAGACCCTCATGATATTGTGAAGACTCTCAGTCATGTTATCCTGGTCTTGAAAAGGTCTTTTGGAATGACCATTCATTATGTGACACCATAAAAAGAAATCTATGGGAAAAGGATGGAATTTTTTTTATAATAAAGGATAAAAAAGATGCAAAAGTTAGAAACCTCATGTGGTCAAAGTTATGTCGATTTTTATGTGATATGCTTATGAAATTCCCAAGACCCCATGAAGCCCTTGGCAACATGTCGACCTTACCACATGAGATCATGTTGTAATTAAACCTTAATCATTTTAAGAACCTTAGACATGGACATCGATCATGTGATTCCCCTTTGGATCCATAGACAAATAGGGGGATTGTCCGTGACAATGATCACACACCATCGTGAGATCCAACATTGATCATGTGATGCATCAATGACAAGCAATGAGACTATATGTGAAAATGATCACATGCCATCATGAGATCCTCTACTGATCATGTGATTTCATAATAGAAAACGAATGGAAAAATTCTGGAGGTGTTAGAAA